>JBBJLS010000148.1:18874849-18896539 GCA_037577275.1 Bryconaethiops microstoma | reverse complement strand
GCGACTTCCATTCTCTAACTACAGGGGGCAGTCTCCCTGGAGCAACTTGGGGTTAAGGGTCTTGCTCAGGGACCCAGTGGTGGTTTGCTGAAGATAGGATTCGAACCCACGACCTCTTGGTCTAGAGACAACCAAGTGCCTTACTCATCATTATTATAAGAGTAGACATAAACACATTACAGACTAAGCATTGCAGTTGTTGAATGCAGTTAAACAGATTGTCACTTGTATTGTTCTCTATTTCCTACATGTTTGAGTAGTATGAGACCTTTAATATTCCATCAAAGTCATAGTCAATGTTTTGTGCTTTTCACAGTTTTAAATACTCTCCTTTTTGGCTGATGTATACTTGCTTTATGTTGGAAGAGGAGGAAACTGAATGTTACTATTGATTACTGACAGATGTGTTTAAATTTGTTATTGTGCGATGGATGTGGTACAACACGAATGGCAGCTGTTACACATTGTGATTCTTTAGCTTTTTTTATTGATTAATTTATATTATCAGGTTTTTAACAATGCTATTCAAGTGTTATTGAATTCACATAAGTTCCCTGTATTTCAAATCTTAGATTTGCAATAAATACCAAATTTCATTAAGTATTTTGCAATGTAAACCGTGATTTCAGATCCATTTTTGGTTAGGTTTATGTTATAGTTCTGTATTGTGATAAGTTCATAATCCTGTGACCAGTTATGTACATAGAACAAGATATGTGCAGCTGTTGATTTTAAATCAATATGATTACATGAATATTGCAACAGTATTTTAAGGGACTTTTCATAGTGCACACATGAAAACTATCCTCACATGAGCCTTGTTCTCTGTCAATTACTCTGCAACTGCTGTCCTTGGTTCAGAACAAATTTCTACTTACCAGTGTCAAACCCTCACAGGGCCTGCTCCCTGCCTATCTGTCAGAGTTTCTTCAGTGTTATGTGTACACTCAGATCCTCTGATATGCTGAGACCACACTGTTCTCCATGCAAGTACATTTTTTATTATTGTGTCTTTTGTTTTGTACATGAGGCCTTGTGAAAGAGCTGGATATAAGTAAAAAATACTAATAGGTTTCATTAGAAATATTACCGCATTAGTAAAGTTTTTTGGCAAGGGGAATTTTTCCTTTTTTTTTTTTTTTTTGTACTCTTTTATAAATGTATGCCTTGCCTGATTTAATATATTAGGACAAAGGCTCGAAATTCAAGTTCGTGCATGTCAATGTGGAGAACATAGATCACATCTCCTAATTAGAAGCACTTGTTAAGGTAATGATTCAATTCTAACTGTCAGTACTATCACTATCAGTAATAATTAAAAAAAACTATATAAAATATATATATATATTTTCTAAATTTTTGTGATTTCATTGATTACTCAAGAGCTAATATGATTCATGGTAACAGCCTTAGTAATTGCAGCCCAGCATACTTTACATACAGCTCTAAGGAGCGGCCTAATGTAGGCTTTTTACGTCTAACATTGCATCTTTTATATTTGAGTATGTCACTGCATAAATACGCAAATGGCTCCTGAATTTATATGATGATGCTAAAATTTACCACAGATCTGTTCAAGACAAATAAAGCAATGCATTGTTTCCTCTGCTACTTATTTTTCAGTTTTTCAGTAGAGAGAAGTGAGAAATGTAAAAGATTAGGAAAATTCTCTTCATAAAATATTGACTGCACCTTTAACATATTTTGTGTAGCCTTGCCTTTTGCACCATACATTATGGCCCTCTCATTAACCAGGGCTATTTTAGAGGACCCATTAAGGGTTTAAGAATAGTCCTCACATTTTTTCCCCTGCTTTTATTGATTTATTTACCTCGTGCTCATTCTCTAAGTGACTATGAATATGCATTGTTGACCATTATGAAGAGAGACTTAATTGGAATAGTTAACAGTGTGGTGAACAGACTGACACCTCACTAAACATGAATCCATTGTGCCAGTCTGCTTTTTAGTCTTCTTTCCAATAGAAATCCAATTACAAGGACATTTTGCTTGGACCATATATTCACATAAAAGCATAACCATAATCACACAACTGGCATTAATTGGAAAGTAATTGCAGAGTTTTTGCACCTGTGCAATGCTAAATTGTGTGCACTCTACTGGCACAGTGACCCATAATTTTTGGTTCATTTTCCCTCTCTTATGTCAGGACGTCTTTCTTTTCTTAGGTGGCTGTTGCACTGAGGCAGCTCACTCACGTTAATGTGTACCGCCCGTGTGTTTCTTCAAATGTTTTTCTTTTCTTTTAGGCTCCACAGTCTCCGTATTGCTTTCTCCTCCTTATTTAATGTCATTATATATATGTTATATAATCCTTTTCCTTTTATCTGCAGTCATAGTGGGGTGAGAGGCTTTTAATCTCTTAGGAAACATGAATCCACCGGTCTTTGAAAAAAACTGTCTCTTTCGATTTGTTTTGTTGTGGTCAATTACAAGCTTCTGGACTGTATTTCACTTCTTTTCCCTGCAATCTAACTTGTGTGGAAATATATCAGGGAATCAAGGACATAATCAACAGCAGCATTCTCAAATTATGGGACAAAAGGAAAATGCATGAAATTACATGCCTAAATATGGCCATACTTCTCCCTGGAAATCTTCCTAGATTGCCTGCATTATGTGGTCAGATGTTTTACAATGGAGCGAAATGAGGCAACTGATGACGAGGGTGATTTAACATTTACCCTTCCACTTAGCTTTACACTTAAGTCAATATGCTTTTGTCCTGTGCGATAAAATGGTGTTTGTTCATAAGCGTTTGTGGATATTTCATTGCAAGAATTATGTCCCAAACATTGTTATTGCTGCTCTGAAAAAAGACTGGCATCCAATAGGAACATGTTTTATTGCAGTTACTTTTTAACTAATTCATACTAATTTATCATTGTAAGCTGGCAGACGTTTTCTCTTCATTGTGTTGAGTCCACTTATGCATCTCTGTTTGCCTTTTCCCTCATTTTAGAACAGGTCACACTCCATTTGAGCAGCACTAAAAATAAACCAGTGGTCTTCAACTTGAATGGAGAGGATCTGGTGTCCAGACCAAAGCTCTTTGCGGGCTGAGATTAAAGACAGGGCTGGGAGCGTGGCTCTCAGATCAGATCGTCATGGTCAACCTGCGCCCACTCACTCTGACAACCCAGAGTGAAGCAGGGCCAGCCACCATCACCTGTCAATCAGCAACCATGATTTATGAGCTGCCGTACTTAAACCATTTGCTCTGCCTCGCTGCTGAACAAGCTCCACAGGAAGGAGAGCCCCCAGTGTGTTTGTGTATGTTAGAATTATAGGAAGCTGTAATGCACAGCCATAAATGAGCTGTCTGTGGTGTGCAGTGATCAAAAGCTTTTGCTTGGATTCACTTGTTTTCTGATGTATGGGATATGTTCTTCCCATTTCAATTAGAATTATTATAAGTAGGGTTCTTGTTTCACGTTCTAATCAGTGGTTTGATGATGGAGTGATGGAAAGCTGGAGAGACTTCAGAGAGATTCTGCCCTTCTAATGTTGATAGCTGTTCTTGACGGGAGTGTTTTTGGAAAGCTTTTGCAAGAAGCCAGGACTCTTGGATTATATCTCTATCTACCGCATGCATGAAACTACAGTAGTCCTACTGTAGATGTCCGATTAAAAAGATATAAATATTTCCAGTAGTACTAAAAACACACTATTGGCAACACACTATTGGCACATTCTCCACAAAACTGCCAGTATCGTAAGCATAAACCAGCATTACGCCAAATTCACACCAGATGGGACCTGTGTGCGTCACAAAGCGTCTGAATTGCAAATGATCCATACTGCCTCTGTCTCAGTTCCATCACATAAACACTTCCTACAGTAAACCGTTTAATAGTAAAACTATACATCTGTTATTTACGATGAAATCACAAACACAAGCTTTAAATATCTAGTCATAGCATCTTGTCATAAAATGTGCTCCCATGTCAACCAAGGATGTACTTTAGCTCCTTCACTACATTATCTTGCATCTCGAAAAAATGCCCAGTGTTAGTCAAGTACTTACATTTCCGTTGTTCAGAATGCAGTAATAATGACAATAGTGAGTTGAATGTTTTAGTCAAACAGTGCAAGTGGGATAAGATGATGAGATGCTCATTAAGGAACAATGGCTGTGGAAAGCAGTCAGGGAATCTTGTTAAAATATAACTGAAGACAGATGGACAGAAGTGATTTTTTTTTTTTCTCTACTCTCTCCAATTGTGTCTATTGGCATTTGGGGAAAATGTCTTCGTATTTCTCAGTTTGATGTAAAATTTTGATTCATATCTACGTATGCTTGGGTGATCTGCAGAAACTGTACCCAAAACAGTTGTGCCTGTTTATTAATTTATAGTCAAGATTACATTGTTTTCTCCGTGAGCACACAAGTGTTTCCGCAAAGCTTCTCTAACGGTTGTTTCGTGCTTCAGATTGACACTTCAGCACACTTCATTTTAAGTACTGAAAGTACTGAGTACTGAGAGCAAACATTAATATGCTTTCATTGTACTCATAGAAACTGAATGTTTTCTTAACTAAAACGTTAAATACCCACAGGAAGCACGCCAAGTAAATTCAGGTGCCTGATCTCAGCTAGTGTTATTGAGTGAATTAATATGTCAGCCTCTGACTGCTGCACGAACTGTGCAGGAGGACCACTGTCCTTTAACTAATCATTCAGTCACATATAGCTAGATAATATCCAGGCCTGCTGTTTTTTGTGGGGTTTTGACAGTGCTAGTTAACTTTGTTTGGTGAGATACATCTTATGTTGTCTGTGATTAGCAGGATCGTTTCAAGCTAATAAGGACAATAAAGTCTGGGTATTCCAGACGCGCGTAGTCTTGTTTTGTAATGCATCCATGTGTGAGCAATAAAGCTGTGTCTTAAAGTTTAATAGTAAACTTTAAAAGTAAAGACTATTCTGTTTCTAAGAGCAATCTAGCTCATATCCACAGCCAGTTTCTGCTGGTTGTGGAGGCCTTGGCTGAGTTCTGGGCAGTGCTAGATGAGCTAGATGAGCACACCTGGGTCCTGGAACCTGAAAAACCCACCAGAGCAGACACCATGAGGAGGATTGCCATTGGTAAGCTCTGCCATCTTCAACCATCTGTGGTTTCCTACTGCTGCACAATATTACAGCTACTGAGCTCTGACTCTGTGTCCCAAGGAAACAACGTCTCCATAAAACTTGAGATCGACCCGCGGCACCCCAAGATGCTGCCCGAGTGCTGCCTGCTCGGAGCTGAGCATGGTGAGTATTTTCCTATCTGCAAATTTCCCGGACGTGAATTTATATCCATAGTTTACATTATCTGTTCTACTGCATTCCACATATGAAAAATCCATATCCGTCAACCCCATTTATCCCCTTGTTTTTCAATTACATCGCTTCATAAGAGTACATCCCATAAAGGTTTTATTACGTTTAACACAGGAGTATGTGCACTGCAGTATAATGTCCTTCTAGATTCTAAGAGAGATTTTGCTGGAATTGAGGTCAGTTGGCACTATTTAAGCCTCTGTGATTGTTTCTTCAAATCCAAGGTCATGCTTGGCTAACAATGGCACACAGAACATATTGTTGGTTGCCTAGCAATGTTATTCATTGATATTAAATCCACACTTCAATAGTCAAGACAGTGGCAGACGTGGACCCTCCGAGCGTAGGGGTCAGACAGAAATATTGCTTTTTGCATTTACAAATGACAAACAGAGGGAGCGGCTATCACATTCCTCCCAGATTGATCTCTCAGGGTGGAACAGCCATGATGAGCACGTTTTATGTGAATTATTTGAATATTTCCCTCTCCATCAGACTGTTTGTCACAGTAGGAAATTCCCGGCTGTGCTGCTGCTCCGCCGTGGCATTTATAAGCGCGAGTAAAGATTAGTGGTAAGAAATGACATGGCTGTGCATTGTCTGTCAGTGCACTACAATCAGGTGACGGGTGCTGAATGAGAGATGAGGTGCAGTTAATTGAAACTGCTTTGGTACATTAGGAGGCGAGCTCAGGTCTTGCCTTCATATAGAACCGTCCCTCAGGCTTGTTCGGCTACTCTCTGCTTGATTGATGTGATTTATTTTGCTTGATTGTTGTTGTTAATATGATACACAACTAAATACATTTACTGCAACACAACAGCTTGAAGTATTAGTAGTATCTTACGGTGAACAAGCCGCACGGTGCATTTATTGTTGTTTTGCATGTGCTTTGCAGTGGTCACCCCCCTGAGGAATAAGCTGAATGCTAACATGCATTTATGGTAAGGAGACTGTACATACTGGCTCCTTTGTTCTGATTTCAGTTTGCTGCACAGAAAAAGGACAAAATCTACAAAAATCAATTCTTGACATTTGGCACATGGTTAAACACCCAAACCTATTTCTGTGTACGGATGTCTGTAATACATAAATCATAAGCTATAAACCATGCCTTGACCATAACATTGGTTTGCACAGTGACATGTGGACCCATTTTGAGTGCTAATCGTTGAATTGTATTCATTACACTACCGCATCTTTGTCTGCATGTGTTTAATTAGTGCATGTAGGTCTGATTTCTCCTCTTCTCTCAGGAACCCTGACTGCAGTGTCCTACAGAATATGAAGGATGTTATGGAGATAGAATTCCCGTCGCCTACCACCCACGAAAAATCTGTACGTTGCATATTTTCATGTCACACACCGCCACTTATAATTAGTTGCACAGTGCGATCACATTTGAGGTTTGCAAGATTTTTTTTCTTCCTTTTCTTCCTTTTTTTTTTTTTTTTAATTTTTTTTTTTATCATCGGTAGAGGTGGATACAGATTTCCTTTAATTGGGTTGTTTACAGATAAGATCATTACAATAACAAAGGTGGCAGAATCCTCAGCACTATCAAGAGCTGTTTAATCATAGATCCACAATTTATCTTTTTTCTGTGTGCGCGCGTGTGACGGCTGGTGGGTTGAAAGGCCGCTGTGTTTATTTGCAGTCTGCACCACTGATTAATGCTTGGCCGTCATTAACATTCTGAAGAGCGAAAAGTTTACTTGACCAGATGTTTAAATTTTACCTGCCGTCCTTTTAATGGATTGCTTGAAAAAAAGCCTCTAATTATCTGAAAAGCAATATGCAAACAGAGTGTGGAGTGGAGGGGAGTAGAGAAGAAGAGAGCAGAAAAAGGGGGAATGGGGGGGAAAAAGATGTATGAAGGCTCTCCAGTCTCAGTTTGGCATCTTGCTAAGGAGGAGGATTCTGTGAAGTGGGGGTCAAGTACACACAGGGTTGATAAGCCCACCTGAGTCTTCTCGCCCTGTGGAAACAAATATGAACCCCTATGCATTACAGCCCCTCAGCTTGCAGGAAAGGAGGGATGAGAGCTTGAGGGGAAAGGTTGAAAAATAGATGGAATTTTCTTTGTCTTTTTTATGCTCAGAATATGCTCAGTTTTGAGAAACCAGAATGTTAAGTCAAAATTTTTTTCCTGTCTATCATTCTTATAAATATGATGCATCTCATTTTGTGTAATAGAGCTTCAGTGTGGAGTGTGGCATCTGCTATGCATATAGGCTGGATTCGGCTATCCCAGATCAGGTCTGCAATGACCCACGCTGTGGACAGCCATTTCATCAGGCCTGTCTCTATGAGGTAAATACACAGTTCATCATTCATAAATATTCTCACCTCTGATTGCCCATTACATACAAACATGTTGCTATAGATTGTCAATAGAGTAAAATTCATCTTGTTGCAACTTGTTTTACTACATATCACGTCATACTGAGCTTATCTTATCCCAGTGGCTGAGAGGTTTGCCCACCAGTCGACAGAGCTTTAACCTCGTGTTTGGTGAATGTCCTTATTGCAGCAAGGTAATGGGTTCTCTCATTAAGACACTCAATACATTTGACAAAAATTGTTTATAAAATTAATTTATTTCAAATGATTGTCACAAGTATCTATGATGAAGTAAAAACAATAATACATATTAATTTCTTTCAGCCCATTACAGTGAAGATGGCCATTCAGAAATCATGAAACAATTTCTGTGCATCAATTTCTGTGCAAAAGCTATAGGTTTGTTTTTTTTTTTTTAAACCAGAATCATAGGTTGAACTTAAGCTGTTAATAATGCAGGAACAGTGCTAAACAGCAGTGACAACAAACACCACAATGAGGAGTGCAACAATGGCAACTGATACATATATTTTGAGCCTCCAACATGCATGACGCATGTTCGTGGCATTGTGTCTGTATTGATCGTCTCTGTACTCATAGGCATTTGTACTCGATATAGTTCCATTCCAGTCAACTTCATCCCAGTGGTTATGATTCTGGTGAGATTTCTCCCAGTAGTTGGGTCTTGTGCAGTTGTCATCCCATGAGGAACAATTTCTTCTCCAGTGGTCACTGACATCAGAGCTGAACTTAAGACGAACTTGTGGGTCACTCTGTTGTCTCGTAGGCAGCCAGGACTCATTTGTTCTCATGGCTCTAGACACTGGAGCTGGCTTCTTCATCAAGATAAAGATAGTAAACTGTATATTTTATTTTCCAAGACAGATAACAGTTCATATGTTTCTACAACAAAATTCAAAATGTATCTCTTATTTACCTTTATTCAGCCCAATGCACCATATAGATATTGTTGTATACTATTTATCAAAACGTTTTTGCTCACTGATTGTCCATTGAATGTTTGACATGGTGTTTGTCAGTGGAATGCATTACTTGTTTGCGTTTTTGTCTTTGCTTTTTGTCTTGCGATTTGGGGTGGACTTTTGGCAGCCAATCATCATCTTCATCGCTGTCGTTGGCTAAAGGCCTAGATGTGGCAGGTTCTTTAGCTGACGGTATAGCTTTCCATGGTTCCTGTGTAAAAATAAAGGAATAATGAGTGAGACACATATCTGATTATTGTTATTTTTTCATGGACAAGTAACGTGTGAATCATAAATGTCACTGTATCTGTTACCTGCTCAACGGTCTTTGACTCCCCAGGAATTCTGTAACGAACTTTGACCGGTATGGACTTCACTTTAGCCCTGTTTTCATCTTCATCCTCAGACAGTAGCTTTGGTCTGCTTGATCTCACTGAATTTGAGTCCTTTTAGGGAGATTGGCATGAAAACATGATTTAGAGCATTGCAGGTGAAGCTATGCAACTTCAGAGAAATGGGTATAAATTGCAACCCTGATAACTCTGCATGAGCCCTTGCTCTCGTATGTAAGCTCTATCTCCTCTGTGCTCTCACCCTGACCTGGATCCTGAGAGTAGAGGACCTCTCCTGATTAATGATACTCAGTGCTCTCCCTGAGGTGGCAACACTCCAAACTAAATTTGGCCACAGATCACTGCTGAGGTCAGGTGTAGGCAAAATAAACTCCATGAGCGTTGGAGTGGCGTTAGGAGCAGCATACCTCTTTCGCCCTGACGCTATTACAGGAGAGTTGAGGCACGGGGGTGACATTGATGGTGTTGTTTTAAATTTTATTCAAAGGAACTGGAGCTTGACCCTCCAGAAGGAGATGAACAGAAACCACTGAGAAAATATTACTACAAAGAAAAGGAGGGATTCAAATCTTAATGCCCGTAGTGTTGACACTGATCTTTTCCATCTGTGCAGGAGGTTTGGCCAAGGTCACAAAAAGACAGAACCTCTTTTACAGGTTACATACGGCACTCTGTAAGGACAATCAGTGTGTACTGTATATGGATAATATAGTACATTTAAGTGTTTTTACATCTAAAGGTGGGACAAAAGTGTGGGCATCAGGGCCAAGTTCAACATTTACAGCTGATGCGCACAACATGGAATTCTGGTTATCATTTTAACTGTACCAGTTACACTCTAAGATTCAAAGTAATCAGTGTTTTAACATGCTCACATTTGTGACAAATAACACATTACTCAATTTAATAATATAATTATTTATACCATTCGGATCATCAAAGCAACTCATTACAGGCATCACCCAAGAACTGTGCACTAATTGGCAGGAATTGGCAACCTAAATAGTGTCCCTATTTACTGAAACTTACCAAACTTTAACACTGAAACCTGAGATCTTTTTAACCATGGATCAAACTGCCGGACAGTTCTGCATGGAAATGAGAGGCAAAGAAAAAAGTCCACTGTAATTCTAACAGATGATCTCTTGGCCTTAGTAAAATGTGTGTATGCAATAGCTTCAAATTGGCCTGCTTGTGCTTTCATAGAGTTCAGTGGTTCAAGTTAGCTGTGATCGGTGGTAAAGTGATTCATACAGAATGCAGGCCTCCACTCCAGACCTCTTGACAGGCAATGAGCCCTTCGGCAGGGTTAGCAGAGGTTAACCTATGACACCCGGTCAAGATTCACTGCCTCATTTACCCATATACAGAAAAAAAAAAAAGAACCATTATCGCTTCTTCCCACCATAATTCTGTATTTCAAAGAATTGGGTAGAGTGTAGCAATTTGGATAAGATATGTTTTGAGCTCTTCAATGGGCAACACACATACATCAGTTGAAATACAATCTCCAGCATGTATATGATTACTATAAATAAGGGGGCTTTAATTAAACGGCTCTCGTAAGTTCTTGATGCTGCAGTAAACTGTAGCTACAGGCTTGAGGCTTTAGACAGCTCTGAGACTGTTACCACTCAGTAAATCTCCACTCCACTCTACCTCCGTGGCAGCTAGCAGAGCTGCACTGCCTGTTGGATTCTGTGCTGCTCAGTGCAGGAGTGGGAGTTAGCATGCATGGGAAGAGGTCAGTGGAGGGTTCTCAAACCTGAGCATCCCCTGCCTTCTCCCAGACAGATAAATCTGCCGCAGCCCACAGACTGCTTTACATGCTCCAGCCCTTGCTCATATGGTCCCCATTAAGGCAGGAGCACTTGCAGGCCAAAGCGTTTCACACTCACCCTGCTCGTGGCTGGCCTGGATGTCTCCACTTCTCTCGGCCTGGAGAGGTCCAGGGGGCCCCACGGCCCAGCCTGTAGCAGGACCTTCCTCAGAGCCTGGTAGTCTGGCTTCTCTTTGTATCCCAGGGCTGTTACATGGAGAAGGAACCTGGCTACCTCTGTTGAAAAACAATTCAAAAGAGAAAAGGAGGTTAGAGAGGATGTTACGGATTTCAAACTTCTGTCCGCTTCTGCAGGTCCTTACCAAACAGGTCCAATTTGTGTGTGACAAAAACAATTGCAAGAGAATATATATTTATATGTTTAGCTTGTGGGCCAAGACTGTTACATAAATATTCTATGTAAATTTATGCAAGTGGCAGTTTGTTGCATGTGACATGAGGTTGGTCACAATGCAATAGAAGTTATGCTTCCTAACATGCCGCAGCTGGAGTTAAGTGTCACCGGTGCATCCGTGGACTACATTTTCTTTCCAAGGGAACAACAACAACAAAAAAAAGCATCATACCAACACACAGACCCTGACAAGAACATAACAGTGAATGAGCCACCCTATTCAAACGGGCACACAAATGTGAATCTAATATGGTTACTTTCCATTCTTCACTGTAATAAATAAGCTGCCTGCAGCACTAGGCCAGTATGCAGCATCTTTGTGGCAGTCTAACCTAATGTATATCACATGCACGGCATTGATGCATGTTGGAAGCCTTATCTCTTTGGTCCAGCTGCAGCCAGCCTCTCAAGGTTGGGGGGAATAGGACCTCATCATAATCATAGATCACAAAGCCTCTTTTCAGGAGACATGCGTGCCCTCTCGCTCTGTGCAAGGGGTAAAGATAATGCAGAGCTGCTATGGTCTGCTGATAGAGGAGAGGCAGGGTGGCGCAGTCTCTCAGCTACCCCTTGTTGATCATAATGCACATACACACACACACTTGTTCACTCGCTCCCTCACTCTCTCTCTTCTTTCTTACCTGTAGTGAAGCCAGAGGTAGACATTTGGATGACTGAGTCTGGCAGGTTAGCAATTAGCCTAAGGTCAAAAGAGAAAAGGGAAAAACAGCCATCAGACCACATGGGACACTGGTGATCAGTCCTTTTTCCCCTAACTTAGATCATGACTAGTCACAGAATGAGCTGCTCTGTCACCAGGTACTGTCTGTTGTGGAATACATATAGCCAATGAATGGAAATTCAACTCCATATCTTTCTGTGTCTATTCACTCAAACACAGTGTCTCTCTCAAAAAGTTATGCCTCAAAAGGCACTGCCATTTTCCAGGCAATAAAGTCCTCCATATCTTTTGCCAACTACACCTTTGATACTTTAACAGAGCAGTTTATGGAATACTTTAGGCTGAATAACCACAGACAGCTAAAAGTGTCTGATCAGCAGCCATTACACACAGTAGAGTGCTGTTTCTGGGCCTGCGGTGGGCTAGAGGAGGTGGGGCGAGGGAAAGGTTGCGTACTTGGCCTTGGCCTCCTGGACCTGCACTGGATTCCTGAGCATTGAGAGCCAGGGCAGAGTTCCGCATTGCCAATGGAGCAAGCAGTAGCCCAGCACCTCCAGGTCCCCTCGTCTGGACGGGGCTGCAGAGGGATATAGAGTGGAGAAGAGCAAGGAGGGAGAGGGTAAGGAGATAAATAAAAGAGGGGAGGGGGAGTCGGTGGGATAAGGAGAATAAGCGAGAGATGAATACCTGGCAGGAAAGAGAGTTAAAAAAGAATCTTTTGATTAAATGGCCTGTCCATTGGCCACTGAAATATGCCCTTATGAAAAAGACAGAGAGGGGAATACTGATGGAGAGGAGTATTTTGTTTTTTCAGCTGGTGCTCTGGCCTGTCTCATAGACAAACAGGGCCCTTCTGAGAGAGGCTGCCAGTTGAAAGAGGGGGTCAGTTTTCTCCCCCCTGCCCACTTACCCCACGCACACCTCAAACGCCTCTCTCTCTCTTTCTCCTCATCATACCCGCACACCACCCCCACCCCCTCACTGACTCGTCTGGCCTGGCGGCTCGTCTCAGGAACTCGATACTCACGGCCTCTGACATGATCCAGACAGCCCATGGCCCGGCCCGACACTTTCTCCGCCAGAGAGCCAGGCAGTAAAACAAAGAAATAAATGTCTGAGGCCAAATTGTTCCCACATGTTACTGGATTCCGTGGGGTCTTTGCTGGCCTAAAAGGAGACTCAGAGATCAGTGTGTATGCGTGTGCACATAGGACGTCCTACGCCCCAACCTCAGCTGTAGCACATTACACAACTGCCATCTAGTGTAAACACACTTCTTCACACACAAAATAATTTTACCAGACGTTTCTCTCCCACTTCCAGTCCCCAAAGGGAGGAAGTGGGGAAGACACTGTCACTTTGTTTTTCAGCAGCCTCTTTTATTTAATCTTCCAAATCAGGTGATGTATTATTGGCTTGACCATGCTAAATAATTTGCAGCATCCATGCAATACCTCACAACACAGAGAAAACACAAAGAATGTAGAAATGGCGTGGAGTCTGAAATTTAACCAGACCAAAAAGATCATTAAAAGAACATGGTTTCCTAGGAAGAGGTCACACATTTTCACAGCCATATGTGAATCTATTCACAGCTTCAGTGGTAACAATAGCGCTGTGACCTACACCGCTTAGAGCTCCACTAAACTGTTACCTAACAAGTACCTATTTTACACAGTCTTACTTTAAACCCTGTTTTTGAAAGTAAATTGAAAGTTACCATTCTGTCATACATGAACACATCACAGGTCACAGTGTGAACAGTACGAAATTCTTCCTTTGTATTTAAACCCATTCACCAAGTGAAGCAGTGGACAGCCAGGAACACAGCACCCAGGGGAGCGGTGTTTGGGGACGGTACCTTGCTCAGGGTACCTCAGAGGTGCTTAGCAGTCTTAGAAATTAAACCCACAATTTCCTGATCGCATGGCGAACGCCCTAACCACTAGGCTATTGTAAGATTTCCAAGGACAAAGTTCTAGTTAAACACAAATTTGTCTTAAATATTTTAAATAGAGAAGGGCATTTATGTTTGGGATGTTTCAAAATGGCACTATTATGATATATATGCCTGGAGTTATGTTATCTAAATGTTATTAGTAAATTATCATTCTTTATACTTGATAATAGTTGACTGTTTCACCTGTGTTGGTCAAATGTGAGAGTAAATATCACATTAAGCAGGTGCCTTCATGAAAAAAAAAACTCCAACTTGATTTCATCAATAAAGGTAAATTAAAGCACATAGACTGCTCGTGCCTGGAGAGTTTATCAACTCAATACTGTAACTGCAGTCCATCTCCTGAGAAATTACCTATTGACTGCATTCATCAAAGGGGAAAATCTCAGTCTAAATCCATGGTTGCCATTGATCTCGCCATGCCCATTAGGCGCTCCTGCCCGTTAGCCAATCTCCCAGCCAGGCCCAACAGGCCAAGCATTTATAGGTTTCTCCCTTATAACACTGTAATTTAACAAACACAAAATTAGTTTTATCCCAGAAGTCTTGATACAAGCACTGACCTTGGACAAAAAACATTATTAGTAATAAATATAGTGGGTCTTCTTTCTGAACCACATGGGCCTTAGCACTGAGATATTGGCCTTAAGTGCATAAAACACGGCACTTACGCTATTAGCACTTCATATGGCTTTGTGAGAGGGGAAGGGGGCTGACTGGGCAGGTCTGACACCGATTCGGTTTTAAAATGGGGATCCACAAGAACGACACAATCCAGGCCAGACACAACACCTTCCATCAACGTGAGGCTGTTGTTCATAATTATGGCCCATTGTTATTCAAATTACCTAAAGTGCTGTGTCAAACTCTTGAACCTCTCCTTCTGAATTTCAGCCATTTCTCTTCAACCCTACAGGTGATAATTAGGCCTTTAGCACAGAGTTCAGCGGGAAGCAGAGTGCCTGTCTCTGCGCTCCTCACCATGGTAACACATCAACATCTACACGGGGTGCCAGAGGCCACAAGGAAAGGAACACTCCACAATCTGCATTCATCTACGGGGGCGACTTGATGCTAACGACCTACACAACAGCTGTCAGCTTCCACAGCCCGAACTCATAGATGTCCGCTATTGTGGCACCAGTTCTGCTCGCAGATAGCCTTGACAGTGGCAAAACAAGGTTTGCCACTCCTGTATGACTTTGAAATGAGGATAGTAAGTGAACTTGTGTCAGTGCGTAGGCATTCTTCTCATGCTCTCATTACCTAATACATGCTCTTATGTTATCATGACCCAGGACTATAGCACGCTGCCTCATGCAGGAAGATTTATGCACCATAGCTGCCTATACATCTAAGAGGCAGGAAGATAGAATGAAGACCATATGTAAAACCCTGCACATGAGTGAGTTAACAAACTGCAGTAAGTATATAACAGACCTTTGTCTGAACTTCAATGTGATTTACTTTAATAGTTATCAGATGTCATGTTTTCCAAGTCAACACCATAACGACAAGGGATTGAGAATGTCTTGCTTCTGAACAAGAATACTTTGCACTTAATATTTCATGAAGCCATGTTCCATTGCCATCATCCAGGAGACATTTTTTTAAATATAGACACTTGTTTGGAAATATATACACCAATTTGACAGTTTATCGATACACACTTTATGACCATGTAATAGCCTATTTGGTCACCTAACTATCACACCTATATGAGCCTGTTTGACATCTCCTTCTAAACCTATGGGAATTAATATTGAGTAGCCCTCTCTTTTGAAGCTCTAACAGTCTCCACTCCTCTGGCAGGGTTTTTCCACAAGATTTTGAAATGTGACTGTGGGAATTTGTGCCCATTCAGTCTAAAGAGCAGTTTTGAGGTCGGACACTGATTTTGCACGAAGGCCCGGCTCACAATCAACATTCCAATTCATCCCAAAATGTCTTTAGTAGGGCTGGGGTCAGGGCTCTATGCAGGCCACTGGAATTCCTCCACACCAAACTCATCAAACAGTGTCTTGCTCGTTTTGCACATGGAGCCACAGTTATGCTGGAATAGGAAGCACAAAGCTAGAGCACAGCCATTTCATTAAGCACCAGACACCCAGTTCCTGTCGCTTCCTAAGACAGTTTGTAACGAATGATGCAACAAAGGAGAGGTGATTTTAAGTACTTCATACTTCAGCATTCAGGAACCCAAACTGTGATTTTGCTTGGTCTACCGCTTTGTAACTAAGCTGTTGTTTCTCATAGACACTTTCATTTTACAATAATAGCATTTACAGCTGGTCAACACAGACAAATTTTCACAAACTGACCTGTGGAAAAGGTGGCATCTTATGCCAGTGACCTATTTAAACTCTACCCATTCTACTACCTGTTTCTGTCTATAGAGATCTGCCTGAATTTGTGCCTGTTAGCAAAATCTGTGGCTGAAACACCTCAATGTGATAATTAAGAGGGGTGTTCACATACACTTTTGGCCATGTAATGTATTTCCACCTTTTAAAGGTATTAAAATGAACAATTATTTACTGCTGACCAAGCAACGTACCTTGCTGTTTATATACTGGGGAAATTGACAGCAACAGAAACGTGGCTATTAGCAAGCTTTACCCTAGCATAGATTTAGTATTGAACCTCTGTAATGCCTGCACTATTTTGCAGACAGAGATATTGGCTTTGAGTCCCAGTCTAACAAAACATCAAAGCTTTAATTAATGGTTAATGCATACAAGATGCAGGTTATGACTTCAACTATTTAGGGAATTGTTGAATTAAGTCTGGCCAGGTAGACATGGACAAAGCGATCAATATCCAATAAAAAGACTGTATGCAATCTACAAGGTAATGTGTTTCCAATATCTCGACCTAGAGTTAAGAGCATGATGGTGGAATCTATACACACTGGCCTTGCTATAAGCAGAACTGCACATCACACAAATTCAAAGGGCAGGAGAAAAGAACACAAATCTTAGTTTTCTTTTAACAGATACCATCTAACAGAAAGCCATGACAACTGAGGTACTTAATATTATTTGCAGATAACTGAGTAATTCACATTCAGCCCTCACAGTGCAGCCTTAGCATGAATGAATGAAAGGATGAATTCAGCTTTACCTCTGCCTTCATGTGCATCAATGCTTGTGTACTCTATAGTGCCATTGTGTCCTTTCTTTGGGTTCTTTTTGTCCTCTTTATGCTCACCATTAGGACAGTATCTGTATGACAGACCATAGTCAACCAAATACACCTGTAGGAGATAATGTAAGCAGATCATCTCACAAGCCAAACTGTTCCAAAGCCTATATTTTTTATATGGATACATACTGATGCATAGTACAATTGTGCTGAATAAAGAGAATTAGCAAATAACCAAAAAAATGATCATATCACAAAAATGTAATGTCAAATGTTTAATAAATGTCAAAAAATAAGTACTAAATAAGCACTGTACTGAAAGCTGGATAACTTTAATGTGATACATGTTGATATCTGGACAAGCTAATATAAACAAGAATGAACTAACCTTGTCTGGGTCTCTGTGGCCCAGTAAGAGATTGGCAGCCTTAATGTCAGCATGGACGTATTCGTTTTCATGAATATATTCCAGCACGTCCAGCTGTTGAGGGCAAAGTAACAGAGGCTAAGGTTAACAGATGAATAATTTAACCAGCTTATAATGACCCTCCATAATGACTGCTGACAGAAGGCTGGTATGCTAACAGTGTTTAGGGTGGACTCAAGGGCTATTCAAAATTATTTTATGTTCTAATGAAAATGTTAATACTATCAAGTAGGCCTCAAATATTAATCATTTTTATATCAAAACTGCCATTTGAAAGAGTGCAATTTTCAAATCACAAGAGGTGCAATTTTAATTATAACCTGCAAGATTTAAGTAACAGAATTTAACCTAATAGCACAGAGCTTGTGTACTGCCCGTATATGAGTTAGACCAATCAGACGCAACTAAACTCCCACATATAAGGCGTAACCACAACAACCTGGCCATCTGGCACATTACAATTAGCCTTCGAGCCTCAAGCCAGGAAAAAAAATGATATGCTGTTCTTCTCGGCCAAAAAAAAAAAACAGGACTGAACCATAATTTATAGAAAATGATGACAATTTACAACACAGTCACATCACTGGTTTTAAAAATGCAATTAGATATTTTCTACAAATCATTCAGCATTAGTATCAAACTGAAATGGCCTGAAGATATGGAGCAATAATAGATTTTCAGAGAGATGTTTTGTAGTATTGCATAGGTTAAGATGAGTTTTAGCAATTTCCCATTTTGCAGGTAATGCGGTCTGAAGACAAATGTATGTCAACAAGACAACTAATTAATGAAGAATTAATTACCATATTTACTTAAACTATTTTCACCAGACTCTTAAGCAAGCATACTAAATATAAACTAAGCTCTGAAAGACCATGCAACATTCCTACTGTCTTGCATCCAGCCCTGGTACTGAAGATAACTCACCACGAGGCAACCCAATTGCAATACTGTCTGCTTCTTCAATTGTCCACCATTTTCCATAATGACCTTCTGCAGGTCAGTATCCAGACGGTCCATCACCATAAACCTGTATCTGCTCCGAAACATAGCAAAGGTGTTGGTACTGGTTACACTACTTTGCTAAACAGTAAATATAAGTAGTCACAGGGCAACTTACACTGACTTTACAATCAGTAAAATGAAGCCAAACTGAATCATACCTTGTTCCATTATATTCCGAATGTCCAGAGGCCCAGTACGTTGGGATGCCCAAAAAATCAAGCTTCTTATCCCTCTTCCATTTGTCGACTAAAATATTGAAGTGAATGATAAACAAGCATCAAGAGATTTGACATGAAATAATTCTGTTTCATTGAGACAGCCCGATACACACACACACAAGTGCAAACTCCTTTCTAGCCATTAGGGAAATCTGTCCTGACTGGCGGTGCACCAGACTGACAGGTGGCAAGGGGGCCCTTTGGAGAGAGCAGCATCTTTATCTGCAATTCGGTCACTCTCTTGGAATTAGAACTAAAACAAGCTGGGATTGCACTAACGACCACAGAGGTGCATGTTTGCTTTGGCTTATTAATTCATCCAGCCAGGCTAATTTACATCCACAGCCTCTTCATGAGTGACATGTACTCCAAGTGTGAGAACGCTCAGATGTAGACAAGTGGTCTGCAGCACTTTCATTTAACACCACTCCCAAGAGTGCATTTCTTCCTTCTTTCATTTCACTTCAGCGAGCGCTGCCACTCTGCATGGTTTCTGGAGCCTCTGAAACTGTACTATATTTTTTAAAATGTGGAATGCCAGTGTAACCCAATACACAACAGGTTTACAGACGCAACACAGCTAGTGGCACAGATGTGCAAAGGTACTGCCACTTACTATTATATGGCTTTGCTGCCCTTTGATAAAACTTCAGTTCACTGAACAGAGGTCCATTTTCATAAAATTCCTGAAGATAAAGTATAGTCATTATAAGCAAATTAAAGTATCATACATACATAATTGAAAGTAAAAAACAGTGATTCACACAGTGACATAAATAGCAGTAAAATCTTAGCAGATGTGAATAACAATATACTAGTGGTTACAGGCCACATTCTGGATGAAGACTCCTTCTACAATGCTGAAGGCTACAGGGACATGTTTCCCTAATGTTTATTAAATTAGTCCTACAATGTAGTTATTGCGGATCTTAAAAGTGTATAATGCTTGTTAATACAATTTCTCCAGAAAGAGCACAAGGCTTGATGCTGTACTTACGACTTTAATCACATAATCAGTATCCTCCCGCACTTGTGCATCCACACAATCTGAAGCTGTGGCCCAGGAGAGAATGAAAGAGAAAATCAGGAACCCGCACAGCAGCTTCAGGGTTAATGTGATGCTGGCCTCATACTAGGAAATTACAATTGTGCAAGGCTTCTCCAAAATGTGCGCCACACAGAGACTGGGATTTCTAGAATAATCAACAAGCCTAGTCCACTATGGGCTACGAGCCTGTTACATATTAGAGAGTTACACTAAATGAACAAATGTATCGGGAGACCTGACTATTACACCAAAAGGGGCTTTAATGACATTGCATTCAAGCACATAGACTTTAACATGGAGTTGGTTCCCCTTTTGCAGCTATAACAGCTTCCACTCTTCTTGGAAGGCTTTCCACAAGCTCACAATCTCTGTTCCAGGTGTTGGATGGGGTTGAGGTCAGGGCTCTGTGTGGGCCAGTCAAGTTCTTCGACACCATGGTTCCTTAACCATGTCTTTATGAACCTTGCTTTGTGCACTGGGGCACAGTCATGCTGGAATAGAAAATGTTCTTCAATAAACAGTGTCCACAAAGTTAAGATTGCCCTTCACTGGAAGTAAGGGACCTTGAAAAACAGGTGTGTCCCAATATTTTTGTCCATATAGTGTATATCAGTCAATAACACTGCATTAAATGATCAAACCACGATCTAATGATTAAAGTTGTCTTCTAGTCTGTTGTTATGCAGTACCCAGAACTGCGGAAACAGCTGTTTACGGCCGATTATACTGAAAAACTCTTACAAAAGGTAACATTAGAAACATTACCCAGATAAATCACTCCGAATCCACCTTTGCCAATGATTTGGCCAAGACGCCACTTTTTCTTTTCTGTGTCTGTCAAAACAGTGCCGTCGGGCAGTGTACAATCCACCACCTTTTTCTTAGGAGCCATCTCACTTATCTGGAGACATTTATGAGAGAAGAGACGGACATTAATATGTTAATGAAGAAAACAACGATAGCTAGGCACAAGTAATGTTTACTGTAATGTTTTAAAAACGTCTGTAACATATATGTGTTATGTACTAATCTCTGACTTGACATACAAATCAAAAACTGACTTGAAAGCAAAACCAAAACAACTTTTGCCACAGACAGCTAACACAACTAGCTAAGCTTGCTAGCAGTTGGTCTCTCTTAACACAGAGCTCTTTAAAGTTCTTTACACAACTGTGTTAAGCAACCTGAACTTGTGAGCGTGTGAGAACACCAGGTTTCCCAGCCAGCCCCTCAAATGCAAAGGAGCCGACGAAGTCCTCAGAGTCCAGCAGCTAAACATGTGAAGAGGTTCGAACTTCCCTAAAGTCTGAAGTCCCCACTGCGTGGTTTGTAAACAAACTACATCCAATAGCTCCCAGGGAGAGGCAGGCTTTTTCATGCAATTACCAATGACTGTAGTCTAGAGGCGGGACTTTTCTGTAGCAAAAGAAATACCATTGGCTGAGCGTAAATTAATTCATATATTTACACCAATCAGATTAAGATATTTTGCTCAAAGAGACTGGTCTAAAGTTAGAGTTGCCTTCGGTTTTCTTTTCAAGATGAATACACTAAATGGACAAAAGTATTGGGACACACCTGTTTTTCAGGATTTTGGGCTAGGCCCCTTTTTTCCAGTGAAGGTGTACGAAGATATTTTGGACAACGCCATGTTTCCAACTTTATGGACATACCGTGTTTGGGGAAAAGGCCTTTTTTTCTATTCCAGCATGACTGAGCCCCAGTGCCCAAAGCAAGATCCATAAAGACATGGTTGGATGAATTTAGTGTGGAATAACTTGACAGGCCCACACAGAGCCCTGATCTCAACCCCATCCGACACCTGGAACAGAGATTGCGAGCCAAGCCTTACTGTCCAATATCAGTACCTGACCTCATGAAAGTTTATGTATTTGAATGTAATGTAATTAAAGTCCCTGTTGGTTTTGTCCAAATAGTATTTGTAT
>JBBJLS010000148.1:18854085-18867204 GCA_037577275.1 Bryconaethiops microstoma | reverse complement strand
AGAGAGAGACAGAGAGAGAGAGAGAGACAGAGAGAGAGAGAGAGAGAGAGAGAGAGAGAGAGAGAGAGAGAGAGAGAACGAGAGAGAGTCCTCGGCCCTTCAGCCCAGTAACAGTTGTGCAGTCCACACATCCAGCCTCTAGCTCTGTTAGACTCATCGATCTGAGGGTCAGGCAGACTGAGAAAGAGAGGGAGGACAGCTGCAGACACAGGGGAGTTCCTCCAGAAACTCTTTATGTGTGTGTGCGTGTGTGTGTATGTGTGCCTCTGTGCAGCTTTGACATGGCCTCCCTAGACGAATGCCCCCTACCTGGCCCTGCAGGACAGCCAATTAGAACCACACACTGCACAAATGTGAGAGTAGTGGCAGTTGCCAAGCTAACATCCTTCATGGTTGTTGTGTAAGGTGTGTATGTGCATGTGTGTGCTCATTCAACCATCTCCAACCATTATTCAAGACACCACATCATGTTTTGTGCAGTTCTATACTGATAATACTCTTCCTTGTCATTTTTGCTGAACTGCCCCACAGGCAAGCCTACAAGAGTTGCTGTCTCTCACTCACTGACTGACTGACTCATCAAAAGTGTGTGAACATCATGCCAAATACAAAGTAGGTATTATATACACTCATTTCACAGAACATCTCGGAATTCAAAGCAAGGTTGAGGTGTTCCAAAATTCAAGATTAAGACTGTATGAACACAGTTTATTATTTTAGATCTTCTCATTTCTTTAAGATACATGAATCATGAATGTTCATAATCCATTAAATAACCGTTCAAGGTGCCAGTGTTACACCAGATCGTTTTATGCATCTTGAATATCAGGATTACATCTCGATAGAATTTATTTGCATAAAAATGCAGGTGGTCTGAGAAGCAGCATAAACCCCATGTCATAGCAACAAAAATGCATCTGTCTCCCCAAGACGCATTTGACAAGCATCACAGTACTGTGATGGTACTTCCCCCTGCATTTCTGTTTTATTTGTGAGTGACTCACTTTATGTGGGCATCACTGGTCCCCAGTTCATCTACTGACGGAAGTTTAATTCTTTAATTCTGGGAGTTTGGTTAACCTTTACCTCCCCTCATCATTATTCATTGTCTCACTACAATATATTGCAATATACACACATGGTTCATGATAGTGATGACACAGATGACTAATTATTTTTAATAATTCTTTTTACAAGTCTTCTTGTAAACCCTGAATTCCGGTATAAACAGTACTGTGTAAAAACTTATTTTCAACAGAACAGAGAAACAAGGTGCATCATAGGCAAATGGTTGTTGTACATCAGTTGATGTGCATTTATTCACCATATAGTAAATCTGGCTAGCATTTGAGAACCAAGTGCAAATGCTTGTGGCTACAGACCAGATGTTGTACACATGAATTTGGTCTAAGTTACTCTAGCATGTGTAAGCGCGCAACTGTGCGCTTAGCATAGCGTATTAGCGCATCTGAGTCAACCTCCATCCCTCATGCAGCACAAAGAACTTCATACTGACCTCTAGTATTTTTGAATTCCAAAACTAAAACCAAATAATAAATTTATTCATCTGTGCGCTGGAGTGATTGTAAGCCTATATACAGCCCTACATTAATTTCAAGGTCTTTTGCTTGCTTTTGTTTTGGCAGGAATTTTACAAAGACTGAGGTAGACAGCAATAAATAATTGTGCAAAAATAGTAAGTTGAAGCAACAGGAGCTGAAAAAAATGAACAGTTTATAAATAAATACAGTATAGTTCCAGTGGCAGTTGGGGAGTAAGTATTCTTTTCACGGCAGAACAGTTTATTGTGTGTATGCAGTGTGATCGGAAGAAAGGATGCAGTGCAGTTCAGTGTGTGTGTGTGTGCATATGTGTGTAATGTGCGTGCGTGCGTGTGTGTGTGTGTTATGTCCAGTTAGTTATTCAGTTCTAATTTAGGAGTCTAATGGCCTGGGAGAAGAAACTGTTCCCCATCCTTGTATTCAAGGGCCAGACGCTGAGAAATGTGTGGGGTCGTCCAGAATGCTGGCTGCTTTGTTGATTCAGCATGTGGTCTAAATAACTGGAACAGAGGGATAGACCCCGAAGACCTTTTCAGCAGCCCTTACTATCCTTTGTAGGGTCTTGCAATCTGATGCAGAACAATTACTATACCATGCCAGAATGCAGCTACAGAAAGTGCTCTCTATAGTCACTCTGTAGAATGCTGTGAGAATTAGAGAGGGAGGTGTGCCCTCCCCAGTCTCTGCAGGTAGTAGAGATGCTTCTGGGCCTTCTTGGTGGTGGAGCTGGTATTGAAGGTCCATGTGAGGGATCCAATGTTTGGTGCAAAAGTGTTGTTGCAGTTAACTTTCAAAGTAAATATTACACAAAACACACCCAGATGGACTGTTTCAGCCATGCAGTTCTCTTTAAATTTCACCAATATGTAAACTTTCCAACAAGGGGGACGAATGTGCTGGACTGTGTTTACACACGGGGTGGTGGTGGCCCAGTGGGTAGGATACTTGCCTCTGGACCAAGAGGTTGTGGGGTCGCATCCTACCTTCAGCAAACCACCACTGGTTTCTTGAGCAAGACCCATAACCCCAGGTTGCTCCAGTGAGACTGTCCCTTGTAGTTAGGGAATGGAAGTCTCACTGGATAAAAGCATCGGTTAAATGCCATAAATGTAAATGTACACACACATTACTGGCACATACCACACTGAGCCCCGCCCTCACTTAGGCTACTCAAATCACATCGCTGTCATGCTGTTTCCAGGATACAAACTGCTCGTGAAACCTTTCAAGACAGTTGGTGACTGGCTAGATCAGCAAGTGCATCAGTGATGTTAATGCCTCCAAGATCATCACCACACTCCCAAACCAGAAGCTGCGAAGGTACACGCGCTACTGATACCCTGCCTTCAGATCAACTGATAAAGCTGCCCTAAGAACAGCAAGGGGCAGTCTGTCCTAGGGCATGTGAGCAGCAAAGCATGAAACTTCCACAGAAAATCCATCATCAATATCTCTCTGAGCACCACCGTCATTCCTGTCAGTGTTGTGAATTTTTTCACCAATTGTTAGCGGGGTCAGTAATAACTAATGTACATTTTTTATTATAGGATATAAAAATGCATGGAATAGCCTATAAACTACCAACAATGAAAACTTGAACTGTGAGGTATAAGGTTTGGTAGTATCTCACATAGGTAATCAATCCAGACAAGGAATTTCTCTTTCAAACTGTGCTTCCTTTTGAATTCTTCATGTGAAAGATTTGTGTGCCAGTGTTTATTGATGATGGGTCATCTGCTACAGCCAATCTTTTAGATATGAAAAAAAATGTCGGAATGTCACTTGTGTTAAAAAATGATGTGTTATAGTTTTTCTCTATTGGTTCGGCTTAACCTTGAAAAAGGGTGTTTTGCACAGAATGTAAAATATCAATTGAGAAATACGTCAAAGCAACTGACAAAAATGTGAATTCCAGGCCACCTGAAGCAGAACCTGAACCTGAAAGCCAGAACAACGATCAGTCTTTTGGATGAGCAATGCTAAAGTTTAGGTGCTAAAACAATTTTAACCACCTTTAGCTCTAACTATGCCACCAAATACTGCAGGCAGGTGTCCCACCATGTTCTTAATGCAAGGGTTGACACTCAGATGTTGGCAGTCTCCAAGAAAATTCAGCCTGACAAGTCTTGTTAACCTGAGATAAAGTCTAGGGTTATTGACATAATGTTCAGTACTATTTAAATGCAATTACGTAACTGATTAGTTACATGCTAAGTGAATTACATTCACATTTATTGGACATTTCATTTTGACAGGTTTGAGTCTGCACTTTTCCCATTAGAATCAGTGTTATCAGAATTCTATAAATTCCATAATCCCTATAAAATACTCATTATTGCAAATGTGATATTGATTGAAAGTTTTGAATTTGCAGTATTGCCTAAATGTAGCCTGTTGGATTAATGAGCTATATGTGAGAAATAATGAAAGTGAAATTGCACCATGCCTTTGTTATCATTGCCAATTACCACAACTTCTAAGGGCTAATATTCATTCAGAGTGAAAGTCTCTTGTGTGGGCTTGTCGGCGCTCAGCGAGATGCAGCGGACCCCAGAGTGTAGTGATGTTGTCTGATTAGCTGATCAGACCTTTGTCTTGAAGGTCTAAGATTGCCCCTCTCTTTCCATATCAGCCCTTTTACTTTCAGACTCTTTGACCCAGACCACAAGTGTCTCCTTGTAACCTCTTCAGAGGAAGCGTCTCACAATTAAGCTCTATCAACAACTTCCGAGCCTGCAAATCTGTGACCTTTGCATTTATGTGGCTTTCTGTGAAACATGAGCGGAGAGATGATCTACTGTGAATTAGAATGGCCTCGCTGTGGTCCTAGGTGTAGCAGCCTTGATGGTATATGTTGAGTTTTCAGCATGAGTTACAAGCTGTGTGGGAGAACAGAACATGGCAAGCATAAACTTGATGAGATGAGAAGTAAAACAGGAACAGAAACTGATTTCAAAGCTTCCAGTAGATTTGTTTCTTGTTTCCCTGAAGTTCTTCTCACAGAAATCTAAACCTGAGAGGGATCGGCCAAAGAGATGTACAGCTTCCCTCACCGCTTTCATCAGCCAACCTAACAAGCTTTGAGAATTGCACCGAAATACAATGTACGTCAATTACGATAATATTATTTGCTCAGGATTACCTTTCCCTTTTATGTTCTGCCTTAATAACAATGAGTATTTAGTCCCTGAGGTGTTAGCTCAGGTTCTGTTAATTACAGGAGCTATTATCATCTGCACATCTGCCCCCAACTCATCCACTTCTACTGCATTCTGTCCACGCCCACACAAGCCCAAGGATAAACAAACACACACACACACACACACACACACACACACACACACACACTCACACGCTCTCTCTCCCTCACACACACCTTCCAAATATTGCTTATCGATTCATTTAACTTGAAGGAGAAGAGTAGCAGAGATGGTTTGAGTTGATCTCTGGTCATACTCACGATTTCCAGACAGATTATGTAAATGAATGTTATGAGGTGGAAAATATTTTTCTGAAAAGAAATGTGAACTGGTGCAATTTTGGACGAACAAACTTTGTCGAGGTAAATTGACCGGAGAGTCCGAGCTTCTGTGTCGTGCATTAATCCTGCCCTCTCAACTGCCTCTCAGTACTAAGTCTATTTTAGCCCCGTCACTTCATAAAAAGCCATTAGATACCATTACACATGGAGTGCGGTTCAGTTGTGCACCTCATAAGTTAACAGTCGCTTTTAATTCACTCTCCAGTGGCTTATTAAGAGCCGGAAATGACTAAGAGAAAGAGAAGCTCATGGGCTATGACATTTTCTCCCCCTACCCCCTTCTCTCTCTCTCTCTCTCTCTCTCTCTCTCTCTCTCTCTCAGAATGTTTCACCTCCCTCTGTCCGCTTCTGATATTTTCTGTTACTGAATGTTGAATTCACGGAAAGAAATTACCTTAAGCAAAGTTCAGATGTAGCACTAAGTTATGCAGTTCATGTCCCAACAATTCCGTGTTGTAAGTCCAATCATTTATGCGTTTTATTTATTTATTATCTTTTTTTTTTTTTTTTACAACTGTCTACCTGCATGATAAAAATCAGTTTTGTATTCATGACAGTTCCTCAGCAGCAAAAAATCAATCTCAATCAAAGCGGCTAAGTTTATCATAAATTATCATGAAAAGGGTTTCCACTGAGTAGATGCTTAATTACAACCTCATTTGAATAATTTTGCATATTAATGAGCGCGGAATGAAAATCATTTTTGGAGTTCTAACTCGAGCTCGGAAACCCACAGAGATAATGGCAGCCCTTTCAAACGTATGTGATCTTATTACCAAAGGAAGAGCTGCCGCCGCTGCCTGTACACAGTTGCGTTATAACTTGATTAATGGACTTGTGTCTCTGACATTAATAAACTATAACCAAATTAAAGACTTCATTAGTCTCAACTTGGACCACATGTTTAGCTGCATCATGAATAAAACTCAGTGTAATATCAACACTTCAGGAGTTTGTGAGGAGTGCTGGTGTACAGGTTGTGTTATCTGGCTTGGAACTTCTGTTCTGAGTGTTAGCAAGAGTAGGAGGACTGTGAAATCTAATAATGCAATGCGTTTTCTTTTTTCAGGCCTGCGTTTTTCTATAAGTACTTTTCGTCTTGTTCCATGCAGATGTTTCCTGATGCATGTTATGGATCTCGATTACAAGGCAACCTAGCTGATCTTGGCAGCAATGTTTTTGGCGGTAATAAGAGAAAAGATTGAGAACTAAATAAGAGTCAACCAGTGATCTGTCTGCTCTCTGTTGACACGAATCAGGTTCGTTTTATTGGTATTTACATCTGATGAATAATAGGCGCAGATGTTGAAGGAGAGATGGTTGTGCTCACTCATCCTCTACAGTCTTCTGTCAGCACTAGGGTCTGAAAACAATAAGTTGGAGAGAGAGCTTAGTATACAGCAGCAGAGCAGTGGTCAGGATTGTAATATCCCTTGCCGTGTGTGTGTGTGTGTGTGTGTGTGTGTGTGTGTGTGTGTGTGTGTGTGTGTGTGTGTGTGTGTGTGTGTGTGTGTGAACCTGAGGTACTGAGGCAGTGCTGGGAAAAGTGAGGCAATAGCAGAGACTAGTGGTGAGAGTAGAGCTGTGTGTCATTCGTCCTTTTCCTCAGCTCACCTCTGTTCTTCTATTATAACCTTGACCTTTCCTACTGTTTGCTCAATTATTAAAGATACAATTATACCAGATTAAGCAGTGAGGGGGAACTCTTTAGGGAGAGACTTCTACAGTATACATGGAACGAAAACTTTTCTATATTAATGAAAGACTGCTGGGTCCAAATCCCTGTATTAAAGTTCTATAATGGACTTCATTGACTTATCATCCCATGAAAAGCTATAATTAGCATTTTAATATAAAGGTTAAACCTTTATCCATTTTTTTCACTGTGAATTAATTATCATGTATACCTTCAGCTTTAGTATACTGGAGGTTAATGATTAATATTAAAGATAATATTCATTGATGATGTTGCAGCAATGCAGTTATCAATAGGATTAAGCGAGAGCAGGGTTGCATCAAACTTTATGCACAGTTTAGGTCAGTCAAGCCAATAAAAGAGTGGTTAATTCGATTAGAGAATAATTTTACAAGATACTATTACTTTTGTCCAGTTGAATTGATCATTTATTATGATTTGTTCAAGGAAGGCCATCCAAGACCCTATACCATGGTCAGTCATTTTATCATGATACTTATGTACACACATTGTGTTCATTTATACTCTAACGCAGAAGCAAAATTCAAAGTAGCTCAGCTTATAGTGAAGATAAAGCAATATATTATGGTAATCATCCAAATTTATCACAAAATTCTAATGGGAATGCTGTCGAAATGCTGGTAGCTTTGCTATCGATCTTTTTCATAAGGGATCTTTCCCCTGTGAGGGTGAAATAAAATATATCATAATGCTTTTTCATTGTATTACTTTCTGGTTTGGGTTTCCAACAAACTTTTATTATATTTTCTCCAACTTGGCATAATGGTCTCTCTCTCTCTCTCTCTCTCTTAAGCAAACACAGGAGATAAAGTAAGGCTTTAATTAGAGTTGTGTCATTAAAATATCCTCTTTTTTGCAAAGGGGGGTGGGGGTGGGGGGGATGCTTGTGGATGGTTGGCTGGGTATTAACAAGTTCATGGATCTTATTACTTCCCCCCCCTCCATCGCATGCTGTCAGCTCCTAGGGATATGATATCCGATGGCTGAGCTCACATTTACAACAAGTTCATTACGGTGCGGCGGCGGCTCTGGCGGCTTGGGCCCAGCTGGTTGGAGGGGTCTATGTTTTAATTAGTGCTGAGGGTGTGCATATTAATTACAACATGAATGATATTTACTGTACCTAAGGAACACGGGATGGGCTAAAGACACTGGCAGCCTCAGCTAATAAAGCCAGCCATGCTAATGAGCGAAAGAAGCCGTAAAAAATAGACGGCGGCAAAAAAATAATTCATAAAGTTTATTGATCTCTGAGTAAAGACGTTAAGCTCCGATTAAGGCCACAAAAGGAAAGGCATCACACTTTATCAAATAAATAAGCCGTGTGGAGAAATGTGAGCTCAGAGACAGATTGTCATTAAGTAGGTCACGTGACTGCTTTTCTCCAGAGAGCGAGCACATACGTTCACGCAGTAAAAGAACACAGAGAGGGAGGGCCCGAAGAAATGATAGAGAAAACGCTTTTCTCATAGATTCAGTGAAAGCAGAACTGTTGGTATTTTGTCGGAAAACAGTATTGTGATTTAGCTGCATGTGCCTTAAGCCCGTACTGACTATAACATCATGGGTGCGTCATGAGTTCTTGATGCTCTCCTCAAGATGTAACTCAAGGAGTAAAACCAAACAGGTGATACCTTTTGACACCATCATTTTAAACTCACGTAATTGACTTGGAGAGGCTTTGATATAGCTTTTAAGTCATGTTTATTGAACTGATGCAGCTGCTATGATCAGTCCTAATGGACGGCCAGTGGCCACAAGCTGTGGTCAGTTTAAACCCACAGCAACATCTACATGTTTTTGTCCAGTAATCTGCAGATAAAAAAAAGTGATAACTCATGCATTCATTGGAGGTTGCTTGTAAATGTTTAATGCTTAAAATGCTCATTTATTAACTTGTTCAGAGTGATGCCACAGAAGAACCCCTTTTTGGTTCCTGAAAAAAGTCCTATTAGAACAGTTCCTTAAGCCATTCTAAGGTCAGGTCCAGACTTCTGTTATTACCTTTTATAACTCAATTACTTTGCACTGCTTTCCATGTAGTTATGGAATAATAATCATTAGGATATAGCAAGAACAGGATTTTGAACGTTTAGAAAACGAATGTTCTAAGTGAGGTTTGTGAACGGAAAAAAAACCTTTTTAACATTTAAACAAGTTCCATATAATGTAAAGGGCTGGATGTGAAGGGTCAGTGTCCAGCACAGTTTGGTGATTTTCCTGGTCAAACACACCTCACTTTACTCATCTGTTAAACACGTGGTGAGTTGGGATATCTATATGCTCACAAATTCGCACCTATTTATGCCATCCTCTCTGTTTGCAATCTTTTCAGCATTACTGTAGTCATGTTAACAGCCAATGTTAAAACTTAAGGTGCCAGAGCTGTGTTACCAAAGTTCGCTATTATGCGTCATGGTACATCTTTGCTTCCCAAATGGTCTAAATGTCTCTCCCATTCTTACAAGTTTTTCGAAGTTGAACTTAGCATGGAGTTCTCTGACTCTAACAGGGTGACATTACTCTTTAATGTATTTTTCTTTAACCCTGTGGGAGTGAATAATCTGGGTGGTTTTTTTTGTCACTACATCGGCTTGTTTTTATTTTCATGGTTTGTTGACAAAATGTATCATTAATGGACAGAACATTGACCTAAGTAATGGTCAGCATCGTAGTTGTTTGCCTGTGGTGTTGAATTCCACTCTTTATCCATGTCACATTTTTAGAGGCTGATTTGCTTGCTGGGAAAACCTGATTTTACAGGTCGACAAAAAGCAGCTGAAACAGATGCCATGTTAAATGGGGAGTGTGTGTGAGTGCACACTTATGTAGTTTGTGTGAGTGGGATTGCACTGGCAGCTCTCCAAATGAAGACTGTATTGCACACACCAGGGAGAGAGAGAGGGAGCGAGAGTGTGCTAGATGCTTCATCTTGAGTCATGTCTGGTATTAAGGCAACACACTTAAAACAGCAATTTGTTTCCCTTGCATCCAATAAACAGCTCATTCCTTTTCCAATCAATCACCTCAAGCAGAAAGATTAAAAGTAGAGGGATAGAGTCTCTGGGCTGCAGGTTGGTCTGCAAAAGCGACGGTGAATCCCGAAGACAATCCGCACCACCCTGCCGTAAAACAATAACAACAGTGGAATTTACTCATACCGAGAGAGCTTTCTTTATTACTGCGGAGGAAATGAAGAACCCCACCAATGATAGAAAAATAAATGTCTTTTGAAAAACCACTAAATGAGGAAGTCGTTTGAATAATGCATGTGAAAATGTGCGGAACTACGAGGTCTTAGTACAATGTTTTGTTCTTTGTCCCCGAAGTACCAATGTGAGCAATATTTCATTGATATTACTCATTACTGAAGGATTATTCAAGGCATTAAAAAACCTACGTGGTCATGTAAATTAATAACCTTTAGCTTGCATGATGCAGCTGAATGAGAAAATTGTTTAAAGTGCAGAGTGTCAGTCACTTTGGACTTTTTTGCAGTTCAAATGAAGTTCTCCGATTGACTCCCTGAGGCAGCTGTAAATGTTGCACAGAGTTCTAAACAGATTATTAAATGATGGGGTCTGGTGTAGTGCAAGAAGGATATTCCAACTATGCGCACTGGTTTCAGTGGCCACAATACTCTAGAAAATAAAGGTTCCTGAATGGTTCTTGGTTCCAAATGTGTGTCACATGACCCTTTTGGCCCTTTTATTAGTGAACTGGCATTCAGCTGAACCTCATGTTAGGAATCTAGTGGCAAACACACCTCTGTGACAATGATTATTTCTTCTAGCACCCCTAAGGAATTCTACTGGTAAGATAGCACCGAGCAAAGGAAATTACACACACATTTCTGAACATTCTAGATAAAAAATCTTGTTAAAAGCTTGTACAGTGTTTCATTTGAAAGTCACAACTGATACTGTAGCATATATTTTAATTTGTATGTAGCATTTCTAGATTCCTTCAAAAAGTGTCCACTGTTTATGATCTGACAGAAGCCCAATGACTTACAGAAGGCCTAGAGTTATGTTTCCCCTCACAAAAGTAGTCTCACCCACTGTAAATCAACATGTCTTGAAGATCTGAATAGGGCATGCACAACATCCTCATTAATTAACACCAGTCGTTACATGATTTTGTCATGGCAGTTAGTGTTTTCAGCAATACGTTATTTGGATAAACCACTGCATGCTTTGCAGATGCTTAATCTATAGCAAAGTACTATGAATTACCCATCTGTTAAATTTCAGCTTTTGTTTCCTTTTTACCTAAACGCAAACATAACTCAGCGTCTAGTCTTAGTCATTCCCCTAAATCTGGTTATATTTGCTGCCTGGGTGGCCCTGCTTCACTTGGGTGAATGGGTTAAATGCAGAGGAAGAATTTCATGCAGTTCACCATGTGTGCTGTTGTGTTTATGTATGACAGAATGGTGGTGCCTCTGGACCAAGAGGTCGTGGGTTCGAATCGTACCTCCAGCACACCACCACTGGGTTCTTGAGCAAGACCCTTTACCCCAAGTTGCTCCAGGGTGACTGTCCCCTGTAGTTAGGGAATGGAAGTCGCTTTGGATAAAAGCGTCTGTTAAATGCCGTAAATGTAAATGTAAATGGTCACTTTACTTTACATTTTACACTTATATTTCTTATCCTGACCATAAAACTGAAAATTGCTCCGTTTGCAATAAAAAGTTGAGATATAATGTGATATTTGTAGATCAACTACATACACAACAAGAATAAAGAGCTATCCAAAATTGGGGTCATTTTTTTCTTGCAAAAGTTTTAGTGGTAGGCTTACTACACTGAGGATCAGGTTGCTTGGATTACTTAGAAAATGTAATTCTGCAGAAATTACAATTGGCACTGTATGGCCAAAGGTATATGGACTATTATAATTATTTAGTTTAGTTTTTTCAGCCATTGATAAATGATATGTAAATAAGCACATAGCTATCACTATAGACAAACATTGGCAGTAGAATGGTTCATACGAAAGAGCTCAGTGACTGTAAATGTAGTGCTGTCATTGGATGCCACCTTTGCCACAAGCTAGATGCTAGATCTGCCCTAGTGGAAGTGCAAGTGTAAGTGCCATAATAGTGAAAAGGAAATGTCTAGGATCTGTCCAAAAAGCAGTAAACCACACAAACTCAGAGAGTGGGGTCACTGACACATAGCTCTTAAAAAAGTCCAATTCTATGTTAGTCTAAGATCATTATGTGCGGTGCCAGGTGTGTAAAATCATGCTGCCACTGGAGCAGTGGGATAATGATTTTGGATCTGGATGTCCAGCGACCTCTTGTAAGCATTATAGATGTCCAAATATTATGGTCATATAATCAATGTATAAAAATAATGTATATGACCAGTATATGGCCAATTTTCAGATTTATAGGCTTGTTTGTCACAATTTTAAACAAAACAATGAATGTGATATAAGACAATAAAAAAGAAAATCCCAGAGTAACATTTGTGTAATGATTGCAGACAGGGACCCAAACATAGAGTTTCAAATTGACTGATTTATTAACACAGGTGATGAGCAAAAATTGTAGTGAGAGAACAGACAGAGTTCAGAACCTGCAAAAACGTTCAGCAAGGCATTCACAGCTGAATCCCAACAGGCAGAAGAATAGTTCAGTGAACAGGTACAGGACAGTCCAAAACTGTGATACAGCCAGCAGCAAATAGATCTAATTCACCAGGCAAAAAGACAAATTCAAAACACAGGCAACACTTTGCAAGGAAATACAGAAAAAATACAGGTAGTGAAGCTAGAACTAGGAGATCATGATCTAGTAATCAAGAGCCAGGCCACAGGAGTAGCCAGGCCACAGGTGTAGTACAATTATTTTCATATCACTTTACAAAAAATAAAATATATATTACAATCACAGCCTTGATCATGAGTCTTTGTGAAATTCTGGTGTGGGTGTCCTCACAGACTATTTAAAAAAATGTTCATGATGAATGTTTTGTTTAGTTTCCTAATTGGCAAAACTTGTATGTCATCTATGGACACACTCAGCAAAGACAGTGTGAATCTGTATGTTGATTTATTGATGCTGCCCAAATAAATATGTTATCCTGAACAACAGTAATCTGTAAAACCCCACTATAATGTGATGATATATGGTCTGTCACTACCCAGCACTGACTGGAAGCATGTTACTTAAACTACACAGGTCAACAGGCCAAATCATCAAATCATATGATCATAAGTTTATGTGGGTTTTGTAGTGTTTTTCATGCTGATTTCAAATCTGTGTTTAGTTTTTCCCGCACATACAGTTT
>JBBJLS010000148.1:18748994-18775743 GCA_037577275.1 Bryconaethiops microstoma | reverse complement strand
ACACCTGTTCTCAATCAAGAAATCACTTAAATAAGACCTGCCTGACAAAGTGAAGTAGACCAAGAGATCCTCAAGAGTTAGCTATCATGCCGAGATCCAAAGAAATGAGAGGACAATGCAGCAGGACAATGATCCAAAACACACCAGCAAGTCCACCTCTGATTGGCTGATGGAAAACAAAATGAAGACTTTGGAGTGGCCTAGTCAAAGTCCTGACCTGAATCCTATTGAGATGCTGTGGCATGACCATAAAAAGGTGGTTCATGCTCGAAAACCCTCCAATGTGGCTGAACTACAACGATTCTGCAAAGATGAGTGGGCCAGAATTCCTCCACAGCGCTGTAATAGACTCATTGCAAGTTATCGCAAATACTTGATTGCAGTTGCTGCTAAGGGTGGCCCAACCAGTTATTAGGTTTAGGGCAATCACTTTGTCACACAGGGCCATGTAGGTTTAGATTTTTTCTTTCCCTTAATAATAAAATCCTTCACTTAAATTTTGTGTTTACTTATGTTGTCTGACTAATATTTACATTTATTTGTTGATCTGACATATTTAAGTGTGACAAACATGGAAAAAAAATGCGGAATCAGGAAGGGGGCAAACACTTTTTCACACGTGTGTGTGTGTGTGTGTGTGTGTGTGTGTGTGTGTGTGTGTGTGTGTGTGTGTGTGTATATACAAACACAAACTCTTGGCCATCCCCGTCTCTGTAAAACTGAGCCTTCCCTGTGTTTTGGTATTGTCCATCATTTAGCACACTTGTCCCGTATTCACATTCACTACTAAAACCCAGCTCAATCTGGAGTCCTGAACAATTTGTTCAGAGGAACATTTGCTGAACTGTGACTGTGAGTCTGAGTCTGCATGTGCTACACTCTTTTGCATTTTCCTGCCGTTTGCTGATTAAACAAATTCAAGTACCTCCTGTGATTGTGTTTACTGGCCAGCATCATGACAGGTTTAGATATTAATGCTGTATAGAAGGAAATGACATGTGTCATTATTCAAACAAGTAGGAGATACAGTGAAAATGAAGAAGCTTCCTAAATGTGAATTATTAAAAAGCGCTCAAAGTGAAATAAGCTACAAAACCATAGCAAAGACCATAGCAACCGCATAGTTGCTCAAATAATATGCATTTGGAAAGTTCATGAGACTCCAGCTTGTTGTCTGTGTACTGGTAGGCCATATACATTTTCTTTTAGACCAATGATAAGAGAGAAACAAATAGTCCCTTGAAAAGAGCTGCAGGATGACCTGGAAGCAACAGCAACAACAGTTACAGAGAGGACAATAGGCAATGAAGTGCACAGCTAGCATTTCCATTCCTACATGATCATAAAAACACACCCACAATGAAGCACGAAGGTGGGAGCATCATGATATGGCATGGTGCAAACTATACTAGAGCATTACATGTCACTCAGGAAAATATAAACGGAGAAAAAAGGATTTTATAATCCAAGCTAAGATAAGGGAGAAGGTGGAAGTTTCTTTGACGTACAGAGAAAATAACTCACGACTGGTTTCTAAAATAGATGCCTAGTCATTCTCCTGACTTGAATTTCAAAATTTATGGAGAATTAATAGATTCTGAAATGGAGCCCAACAGCAGGACCCTTGTAACCTTGGGGAGCTAAAGACGGTTTGCCAAGAGGAATGGGCCAAAATTGTACCACAGTGCTATAGAAAGCTAATTACTTCCTACAGCAGATGTCCCGAAGTGGTAATTGCCAAGAAGGACATTAATTTTGTGTTTAAATGTACACTTGTTTATTCTTATAAATGCATACATTTTCATATAAATCAGTAAAAAGCCACACTAAATTCTATGCATAAGTTTGAAGCTCATATATAAACTGTAAGTGTATTAAATGACAAAAACAAAATATTCTAAATACTTGTTTCCCCTCACTGTACACACAGTTTACAGGGGCAGGGTGATGAATGACAGGGCTAGACAGGTCACAGTGCTACTGCTGTTGCTTTTGGCTGCATGTGACAAACAAAGAATACAGCAGTCTCATGTGTCATGTGTTTGTACCTTAAGTTTAGTTTAGCTAAACTCACAGTCCATAGTCCATAATCCTGAACTTTTTGTGTTTGTCAAGACCTGTCGCCCTGTTGACAATCTTCCCCTTTCTCAAAGCTTTGTACTTTCTCAATGCACGTATACCGATCAGCCATGACATTAAAACCACCTGCCAAATATTATTACTTTAACCCACCATGGCACGGACTCCGAAAGACTTCTAAAGGCATGCTGTGGTGTCTGGTGCCATGACATCAGCAATAGATATAACCTTTAAATAAGCATGAACCAAAATGATTTGTCCAGATGCTCAATCAGATTGAGATTTGGGGAATTTAAAGTCAACACCTTGAAGTCTTTGTCATGTACCTCAAACCAGAAAGAGGCCACTGTCAGCGCTGTTGCCATGAACGGGTGTATTTGCTCTGCCACAATGTTTAGGTGGGTGGAACTGACCTAAGGTTTCCCATCGGAAAATTGCCCAGAACGCTACACTGCCTCCACTGTTTTCCTCTCTTCCCATAGTGCATCCTGGTGCCCTCTTTTCCCCAGGTAAGCAATGCGCTTGCACCAGTCTATCCACATCATTCAAAAGAGAACATAATTCATCAGACCAGGTCACCTTTTTCCATTGCTCCATGGCCCAGTTCTGATGCTCCTGCGCCCATTTTAGGCACTTTCAGCAGTAGACAGGGTACTCTGAATAACATGCTTCTATGCAATTCCTTACACAGCAACCTGAGATGAACTCTGTTTTCTGACACCTTTCTATCATAGCCAGCGTGAATTTGTGCAATAGCAATTCTTTTACAGGACTGGACCAGATGTTCTAGCTCATCATGCGCATCAATGAGCCTTGAGCAAATCAGAATTATTCACTTCACCTGTCAGTGGTTTTAATGCTGTGGCTGGTCCATGCATATATCTGTCTGTTTTCACTGCTTTGACCTATCTGACTTATTCTAGCTCATCAAATTCCATTTAAAGATTTACAGACTTATTAGGTGACTGGATGCTATTCACTCCTTTAAAATGTTTTTGTTGCTGACTGCATAGATGCAAACCAATTATTTTCTGTCTAATTTCTCACCTAATGCCAGTTTTAGAACGCCAACACCTACACTAATAAGCACAGTATTCTGATGTCCACAACCATTTTTAAGAGCATGTGCTGTCCTATCACCAGAGATGGGTGGTAGGATTTTTGATGCATGTGAATACTGATGAAAAAAAGCAGACATTAGAAAGTCAAAGATCTAGCAGTGCTCAGTCATCAGGCCGCTAATGACCTAATATTTTTCTAAGACTTTTTAAACACATTAATTGAGCAAACGCCTTGCTTTGACCAGAGCAAATCACAATAAAGTAGCAATAGATTCAATAAACGGAAGACAACAGAGGCTGAACCTGTGACTGGCACCACACAGAGCCTAACATTGACCCAGGCTTGGCCGCAGCAGGACAGATTCACTTTCTTTGGGTTAGGCACAGTTCTATCACAGGCTGACAGTGGGTTTGTCACTGCTGGTGAATGATGGTAAAGAACAAAGGCTACAGCATGCACTGCACTGTCACACTGTCAACCATACACAGGCTCTGACAGCAAGCAGATGCACTAACAGAGCTCTATTCAGTGCTATCTTCCTCCATCAGCAGTTTATCTCCCTTTTCTGGTCCTTCCTTTTGGCTCAGATCTGCTGTAGCTTGCAAAGGAATGGAAAGGTATATTATTAGTGTGCTTGCTCAAGCACACTATTGTTCTTCTTAATTTTAATTCTCTTTATTTTTATTATTCCGTTCACCTGTTTTTTGGCCCGTTTCTCCTGCCAGGGCTTTCGAGATAGAGACACCATTCCATCTATGACACTTCAGGACTGATCTGGAATAGCGTGCTTCTTCACAGCTTTTTGCTATGTCTTGTCGTTCGTTCGTTATTCGCGTTTTTCCATTGAAAAATGGCCCATAGGAAATGAATAGGGCTCAACTTTCAGATAGTCCTGCTCGGACATGCTTCGTCCGAAACCCACCAAACGTCATGTGATACCTCAGGCCAACTTCCCTGACACACAAACGCAGTCAGTTATGACCCCACTCGTCTTTTCCTTGTCTTTCGCTCATCCCTTTTTCCCCCCATTACTTTGAATTCATTTTTAACCCCATTTAAATGAATGCAGTTTCAGACGAAGAAACTTTCAGGCTCCTTACAGTGACCAAACCTTATGAAACCTAATATGAGACCTCAGGCCACGCACCCAAAGACACACCTGTTTAAAGTGAACTATATGGCCAAAAGTATTGGGACAGAGCTATCATGCAAAACGATATGGCTAAGTAGTTTTCACTCAGTTGCTATGGTGTAGGAGCAGGTTGCTATGAAGTTTATGGGCGGTTTCTAAGGTATAAAAGGTGGTTGCTGGGGTGTAGAAGATGGTTTCTATGGAGTTTCTGGGTGGTTGCTGTGGGTTAAAAGGCAGTTGCTATGGTATAGGAGGTGGTTGCTATGGAATTTCTGGGTGGTTGCTAAGGTATAAAAGCTGGTTGCTATGGTGTAGGAGATGGTTGCTAAGTAGTTTTAGGCAGTTGTTATGGTGTAGGAGATGGTTGCTAAGTAGTTTTAGGTAGTTGCTATTGTGTAGGAGATGGTTGCTATAATGTTTCTGGGTGGTTGCTAATGTGTAAAAGGTGGTTGCTACGGTGTAGGAGGTGGTTCCTATGGAGTTTCTAGGGTGTTTCGTGGTAGTAGACCAGGAATTTTCTTACTAGTTAGTGTGCTTGCTCAAACACACAGCAGCCAAAGGCTAGATAGACTAACTAGACCATCTAGAAGTGAGCAAGCACACTTTGCATTTTCTCTGCGGAAATGCAGTCTAGCTATTAACTTCATCCATTTTTTGGCCCACTACTCCTCCCAGAGCTTTTGAGATAGAGATACCGTTCCAACTCTGACACGTCGGGACCAATCTGGAATAGCGTGCTTGTTCTGGATGAAAAAATGGCCCATAGGGAATGAATAAGGCTCAACTTTCAGACAGTCCTGCTCGGACATGCTTAGTCTGAAACCCACCAATCTTCATGTGATACCTCAGGCCAACTTCCCCGACACACAAACGTGGTTGGTTATGACCAGCACTCGTCTTTTCCATCTTTCACGCATCCCTTTTTTCCCCCATTCACTTGCATTCATTTTCAACACCATGAATGCCAAGGGTATTTCTAGGGTGTTTCCTGGCAGCCACAGCTACAAGACTCGGTAGTCAACCTCCGGCCTCATCAAGAAGAAGGGAGACAAGAAGGGTCAGACGACTGCTGCATTTGAGCAAGAAATGCAGTATAGTTGAAATTATTATTATTATTATTATTATTATTATTATTATTATTATTATTATGAAGTGTCCTTCATCCTTTGTAAACCTGTGTTGATGCTGGTGTGTATACTGCTTTATTTCTTTATTTTTCTGCCAATTTTAGTATATAATGTCTCCTATATTCTACAGTTTAATAGTTTAACACACTGGAGGGCATAAAATATAACTTTTGCTTTAACTTTTGTACAGTCCACATTCTTTATTATACTTTTAGTTTTTGCTGTGAGGTTAAATTCAGCACTTAAATAATACCTGCATTAAAATTAGTTGTGCAGAAGTGTGTTCTATGCAGAGGTGTATTCTGTAGAACAGCGGACCACAACCTGTTTTGAGCCACGGACCAGTTTAATGTAAAACAATATTTTCATGGACCGGTATAGATACAACAAAGAAGCTCCCTAGAGATTTTTGTTTTGTACTCATTGGGGGCTAGCTTGTGGGCTAAATTTTTTGATGTACCATATCATGTGACCGAGACGAGCGTTTTTTCAAAATAAGAGATCTTTCAGACTCTGATAATCAATAAAATATTTTTCATTCTGTCTTTCTGTGCGCCCGGTACCTAATGTGAACATATTAAACTCTATATCACCATCCCCCAGCCAAGGGAAAGGACAAAGGCTGGACAGTGCATTGGCATGTAGATATAACCACTGTAAGCAAATTATACCTACAGATTCTATATTTTACACCTCCACACATTTCATTTAGCATAACTGCATGAGTACAATGCAGACAAAACATAGCTATTCAAACATTTCAACAGTTTTCACATTTGGTGCTTTTGTGATTCCTTTCAGAATAGAGACATGGTTTGAGACATGCGCTTGAAGAGGCTGTGTGGAGAAAATGGAAGCCATGCTTTGTAGAGGCATTTGCCTTCTACTTGTCACTCAGCCCTGTGTCTGTACTGTGCTCAGGCACATCAGCCATGTCAACTCCTATTGCAGCAAATGCCCAGGGAGCACCAATGCCCTGACAGAAAGAGCAAGCATATGTAAAAGCAACCAGAGTCAAAACACTGAGAAAAAGCTCACTCTGATCGTGGTGCTTCCCTTCAAAGTGAAGGGAATGGAAGCCCTATTTTCACTGTCATCAGACAAAACCAGGGGATGGGAATGAAGCCCTCTATGATATCAATGCTGGAGAAAAGATTTGATCAGTCTAATGTGGCATTGATTCCACTACAGGGGCCTTGTTCATCAAACAGGCTGCAAAAAAGTTCCCTAAAAAGTCACAGAGGCACAATTACCATGCAAAATGTAAAAAAAGAAAGGTTTCTAAATGGTTTTTGGCTTGGATGCAAAGTTCTAGGTAACCTTCATATGGCATAGTTTTCCAAAGGTTCTTCACACTTGCAGGTCTTGATTGCAAACATACTTATTTTAAAAGATCCATCCATTACAAACAAAAGTGGTTCTTCTATGCCATTGCAGCAAACAACTCATTATTAGTGTTTACAAGTATAGGAGACAAAGCTTTTGCTGAACATGTACTGAGCATTCTACCCCATACATTATATGTCCAACAGCATCCAGAAGCACCCCCCCCCTTGTAATTAGAGAATTCAGCTGCTTTAAGGTGCACCCATTGCTGACACAGCTGGTGTATCCTCCACAGAAAAGCACTGCCAATAGATTGCGTCACTTTCATTCACCATGTGTTATGTTAAGCATTGACTAGGTGTAAATTCCAGTACTGGGGTGAGAAGCAGTGGAACTGAGTTATGGAGCTCCATCCGATACCTTTTGGATGAGGTGAAGTTGCATTTGTGACCCAGAATTAATCAATCAACGTCAGTACCTGACTTCAACAGCGTTGTAGTAGGCGAATGTAATTAAATTCTCACAACAATGTTCCAACATCTAGTGTAAAGAGGGGACAACTTAACTATTAATACCACTTACGACAGTAGAAATGTTAAATTAGAGGGTGTCTGTTTTTTGGACATCTATACCTTAAAGAACAAATGTTTTCATGTGAAATCAGATCAGATGAGATCCATAACCATATATGGCTAAGGAACCTGTTTGAGCTTAGCTCATAGTCCACTGTCCTCCTTCAGAGCTGTTTCTATTCTAGTATTTATAGAGAAGAAATACATTATCGTACATAATATCGTTCAGTATATTGTTTATTGGGCCTTTATATATTGTTGTTGTTTTTAAACTGTTGTACCTGAGAGACACCATCAACTGGAATCAAATTACTTGGCCAATAAACGAGATTCTGATTCTCAATCCTGTTTTTTGTGTGTGTGGAGACCTGATGCCTGTTGAATTTGGCGTTTCCTCAAAGCTTTGTACTTTTTCCATGCAAATACAATGGCAAACCGTAACTTTAAAATTGCTTACCTAATAATATATACATACGTTTTTTTCATTGTTCATTCTGTGCATATTTCATAAACAAGGCCCTGTGAGTGGATGTGTGTGTCTGGTTTTGTAAGCCCAGTTGACACTGTACAACTGATCCATTATCCTCCATGCTGTCCATTTTTTTTCTTTTCTTTTAGTACAAATAAAAGCAGACAGGAAAATCTTTCTCTCTGGCAGTGACACCTGATGGAAGTGCTTTCAAATCCCCATCTGTGAAGCTCTGGGTTGGAAAATTTTTAAACTTTCAAAGAATGGGCTGTGGGATGAATCCGTTTGTTGATGGTTCAGATTTCTGCTGGGATCTGTGTGTGGATATGGATATCTGTAAACGTCGAGTGTGAGCTGTACTGAGCTGATCCAGATTAGAGCAGGAAAGTGGCATATGGGACTGCAGCTACATCTGAGACATGAGTGCATCCGTCATCTATCACAAGGCCTACAGCTACAGCGCCAGGGCCCTGATTACAGTGGTTTAGCGGGTCAGGGGAAGGTTAAGGAGAAGCTCTGCATCAACATGAAGACCGCGTTGCTTGTTTGTAGGTTCTTGTCATTATGCTATGTGTTTGTATATTTGTTAAGCACCTTCATTTTTAAAAATAAAGTGGATAAAAGCACTCTCTGATACAAAGCCATGGAGGAAACACTTTTAACTTGTTTCAGAATTCTATGGCATCACTCGAAACTTTTATTTTTAAGGGTACACTTCCTCTGGTTGCCAACACGTCCTTTTGAATAACTGGACATGTGGCTTTATTAATGGATGACTCTTTATTGAAACCTTTTATGTAAACAAGAACAATTTGAAGATGCTTAAGGAAGCTCCATATAATGCACCTTAACTAATGCACCTTAACTAATGCACCTTATGCTTCCTAAAGCCATACACCCAAACCAAGAACCATCAAGGAAGCTTTATTTTTAGAAGTGCTCATAGTCTACTTTCAAAAAGTCTTTAATGATGTTTTTCTACATTACATTTTTTTTCCAGTATTAGCACTAATCCTTATTGTTGTCACAACTGGGTCTCAGGTGTTATATGATATAGGAGTGCTGAGCTTGAGCGCCCCCCCTTCTGTGATTATTCTCACCTTCTGTGATTATTCTCACCTGCAGCTTGTCGAACTTACCGGCTTAGGCTACTCCTGTCTGTTCACCCTCCTGCCCGCTGACTTGTATGTCTTTGTCTGTGTCTATGTCTCCATCTTTGTTTTCTAGACGTGAAGATCGCATAGTTTCTAGATGTGAAGATCGCATAGTACACATAGTATGGCTCTCCACACCCAGTATTAAGAGGATTCCTCTCTCTGACCTGTGTACACAATTCTGTTTGTGGATCAGTTTCCATCCTGATTTTGTGAACTTTCTTGTACACATCTGAATGACCTGACATAGGTCCTGGCTGTAACCTGTTTGTCTTTGTCTGTGTTTTCCTGCCATTGTTCCTGCAAGTGCGTCAGCTTCCTTGTTGCCATCCAGAATCATGACAACTGTGCACTTGATATAAACATCCTTTACACGTGTCTGAGATTGTTCAAATACAGTCAGAGTAAATGTAGCTAAATGCTTCAGAAAATGCTGTTAAATGATCCCTACATCTTCTATTCTGTCTGTACAGTACCAATGCTAAGTGTTTTTGCACATTCATTTACACCATAATATGCTGAAAGCATGCTCTTATTGTTTTAAGTGAGGCGTCAGTCACATCTGTGTGTAACGGTGAGCAAAGGGGAAATACTGGTAATATATGATAGAACTGTATGTAGATGTTATAAACTCGTCTAAAATCATCAAGTACGTTTAAAAGCATGTTCTAATTTTAAATGAAACGTTTTGCACTTGTAGCTCATTAGGAGGATGAAAAGCAGATACTCTGGAGATGATTTATTGTACGTTTCGGGGGAAAAAAAACAGTGTTGTGTGTGAAAAGAATAATATTGGAATTGTTTGGTATCAAAACAGATAAATAAGTCTGAAGGATGTAAATGTAATCCCTTATGTAAGTGACTTACATAATATCACTGTGCAGAATAAAAAGTGTCTCCAGTATCTCCGGAAACATTATTTACTTTTAATGTAAGGTACCATATAAAGACGCCTTTGGAGAATGTTCTTTTGGAGCGTTTCTGTTGGTTCTATCATCATGTGTTTTTTCATAATATAGATTCTGTGTTCAAATTATGTATAAAAATAATATTTTGAGTCCAAGTGTAATTATATTTGAATAACAGCAAAATGACACTATCAACCCTAGACTCTGTCAGATGGAAGTGAAACACTGCTGTGTTTTCATTACAGCAGTTTTACAGTGAACACTGAAGGGTGGGCAAAGTTACTTTACTATTTCTTTTAATCTTTTTATAGCATCTTAAAATTCCCTCTCAGTGCTTATAATTCAGCAATTTCATGAAATAGACTTTGAAGTTATTCTGTGGTGTGTGTGTGTGTGTGTGTGTGTGTGTGTGTGTGTGTGTGTGTGTCTTTGACAGGTGTCATGTAGATGTATAATAGAGTGAGAGAGGAGGCTCTAGTCAAAATAAGTTGTTTCACCAGCAACTCATTAGGCCCTCATTTTCAGCACCCTGCAGCCTTTGATTAAAATAATCAATAATGTTGAAACGGCAAGACTGTGTCTGCTGTTTTTTTTGCCTGGTGCCTGCGTAGTGCTCCTGAGCAATATTTTCCTAACAAGAAGAGCCTCGCAAAGCCTTCCGAACAAACAAAGCATCAGTTCTGTTTGAGCTGAAGACTGATGGCGAGCAACCAATGCACAGTTTTCTCCAAGCTAGCGCTCGCTCATTAATTTCACTATCAGAATTTCATCTCTCTCTCTCTCTCTCTATCGCTCAGACTGTAGTAGAGGAGTTTCTGCCTGAGTGGACAGCCTGGATCCTGCTGTTCTGCGGTGAGCAGCCAGCTTGTTACAGATCCGTCAGAACAGCATCAGCACACACACACACACACACACACACACACACACACACACACACACACACACACACACACACATACACACACACTGCACCTGAATCTGCCCACTCAAACCCATACCTCTCTCAGAGCAGAGGCTACACACTGTTATAGCTGTTCTTTCTTTACTGCATGAGTTATTTTGCAGTGTCTTGCACTGATGCTGCATGGGTTTATTTTTTTTCTTATCTACATGTGAAAAAGAAAAAAAAATGCAAGAGGCTTAATAAGTGATGTCACCAGCGAATGAACTGTAGCTCTTTACATCAGGCTATCTGTAAATGACGTGCCACAAGGGAAATCCAAAGCTTAGCTTGCTGATTAATCTTTCGACCGAGATGTGTTAAAGGGGTTATTAATAGGAGGCTCATCTGAACGGTCCTTATGTCTTATCACAGCACTTGTTTCTAAAGCTGGGATGGATTATTTATCCACTTTTTTTCTCCTTGTGTTTTGCAATAAAGGACTCATTTATATATATATACATCACATATGGGTACTCTCAATATAAAAGGTCAGTAGTCAGCGTGTGAAATGAACCCTGTAATAATTTATACACATCTAAAGCCATTAGCAACCTTATAACTGGCATTACAGGATAAAACTGTCAAAACACATTGAATCAGAATAAGAATCAGGAAAGTTTATTGAGGAAATTGCTTCTTATGACTGCACAGTATCATAGAGACATAAAGGCAAGAACAAGAGCAATGTCAAAGTCAAATAAAAACTCTGATACTAATGAAATAACAAAATGCATTTTTATTTGTCACTGGAATGGAAAATTAGAAAGGGGAATGAGATCGTGGGTCACATTTAGAGGCTGAGTTCTCTAGTTCTGTATCAGCATACTGTCACGACTGGGCCGTGCCCATTCAGCAGGGAGGCGCAGGAGCAGACAGACATTCTTTTTTTCCTTTTATTAATAAACAGAAACCAAAGAAGGCACGAGGGCCCCAAACTTCCAAAACAGAAACAGGAACCGAAAAGACACAACTCAGGATACTGTGTTGGAGAACCGACAAAGCAAGAACACAAAGACAGCCTATTTATACTCGGCAGTGAAACACAAAACACATGATATTATTATACTTCATCCCTGTCACGGTTCCAGGCTGCGACAGCTACGGGCTGTCCTTGGACTTTTGTTGTTCCTTGTGGGTGTGGCCTAATCTCTGGTCGGCTTCGTGAGAAGGGTTTCAGCTGGCTAGAGATTAGGAGTTAATTATTTCTGTCTGTTTATTGGTCCATTGTTCTTGCACCTTTAGTATTTAAGTGGTTTAGTCGTTAGTTGTGTTATCTGTCTTTGTCCTCTTCCTCATCTTGAGTTTCTGTTTTTGGTGTCTGGCCCCCATGCCTGTTTCTGTTCCATTCCAAATAAATCTGATCATATGGAAGTCTGTGCCTGTGCCTCCAATTCTCTGTCTGGACAGGACTGGTTCGTGACAATCCCTGGCTAGCCGAGAGCTCCTAATGCTCTCACCGACTAGGGATGAGAAAATGCCCCCAGTCAAACTAAAAGTCCTTTTACAAAACTTAAACCACAACAGCTTCTAGTGGCCGATGACTGGGGATGTCACACATACTGTATTGTATTGTATTGTACTGTTTTATTATCAGGTTTGATTCCCACCAATGCCACAACCATCAGTGTCAAGGAGTCCAAGAATATAGATAACTTTGGACAGGACTGCCGTCCCTCACTGATACCCACTCTCCAGCACAACACCAGCCAAGACCGGTTCCCTGTCTGAGAACTGGCAGATAGCTTTCTCCTCCAGGTGTGTTCTCCTGTCCAATAGCACTGCATGGACAGCAGATCAAAAAGATGCCATGAATGGCTTCACATTGAAAGAAACACATAACAGCAGTTTTGTAGTAGTAAGTAATGAGGGAAAGCTAGCTTATGGATGGAAATGGCCACAACTAAATTGGAGAGAAGAATGAGAATAAGGTTCATTTTCTCTCAGCGTACTCTATTTCCCAGCTTCTAGCTGAGCTCCTCTCTATCACTTAATAGATGATTGCTGCCCATCTGGGAGAGTGAAGGTCATTTTGATATAGATTCTATTTTCAATCTATATTAAATGTCTATATCAATCTCTGGCCAGACTCAATCTGTTACAATGCAAATGAATGCAAAAAAGGTTGCCATTCAGAAGCTACTGCCGTTCTTTACTGACTGCTTTTCTGTTGAAAGTGGGATGGGGTTAGTTAGCCAGTTCTAAGATGGTTGCTTTGCTTGGAAAGCATTAGGTTACCTTGCCTACATTATATAAATAAAACTTTGCATGGCCTTGTCAGGCTTGAGGTAAACATGATGAGAATAAAGCTGTTGACCCATGTGTGATAGAAGCGTAAACCAATGGTGCTTGTGTGAGACGCTGGCTCTGTATTCTCTGTGATCAGGACAAAACCCCCACTGCGCTTCTGTCTTGCCTCCCCTCCTGTAGCGCCCTTGTGCCACTCCGCATGATGTCACTTGTTGGTGCAGTGCTGCTAACATAAGATCAGTGGGGGGCAGGGGCAAAGGCAAAACGTGTGCTTTACAGCTACTTCTCCTTATACTGTGTAAACTCCCAGCTATTCAGTGAGAAAATATAAAGACATAGAACACACAATCACCACATATTTTGGGCTATAGTCATCAAAGTCTGTGTTATTATTGCTTTCAAAACAAAGAGGTAGTTCTCTACCATAAGTCTGCAGTCCATTGTACTCAGAATTCTGTATAATATGACCTCAGACTCAGAAACAATGTATAATGGAAGTCAGAATTTCCAGTTTATCCGCAAAAGCACCTGATGTCACAGTCTAAACAGCGACATGCACAGTGAATAGCAAGCAACAGTTTTTAAAACATCTAGACTGGATCTTGGGAGTGCTGACTCAGAAACATCCATCTCTCGAATACAATGAAGCACAATATAACTGCTGAGTCCATTTGTTGAAGGCACCTCTCCAAAATTCCTGTTCTTTGTATGGTTACTTCAACTTGTAAGAAAATATCTCCCAAATGAATAAAATAGTTTGTTTGGCAGAAACAAAAAACAAACCAAGGACTAACCAAACAAAAACTAACTGAACAAGTCACAGATGACAGCAGTTCATGACCCATAGTTAGCAGGTGAGACAAAAGCCAGGAGTTAGGACAGTGACTGAGTCCCTTTTACACCAGGTCATGTGTCTTAAGTATCAGGATCATAGCTGGATAAAGCCAAGCCACATAAAAATACAAGTGTAAACACACCCAAGACACATGTAATATACATATAATTCAGACCACTCAAACCATTTAATGAGGTGAAGAGGTAGGTGAATGGAAACCACTCCACTAGAGTCATGTTGTAGCAGAGTAAATGCATCCATCTCTCCAAAGATGGATGCATTCTGACAACCAAAACCCCTCCCAGCACAATCACAGTGCTCCCTGCAGTTCTGCTAATGGAAGAGACCACCCTTCAGGGCTGAATGTAGCATCACTCCTCTTTCAGTTCTGATGTTTACTTTTTAATTCCATATCCCTCACTGAATGACACAGTTAGTTTAAATAAAGTGCCAGCTAGGTTAAACTTTATCTAATCTTGTCATTTTTCACTGCCTCTCTATAATACACTGCTTTAATACATGTTCATAATCGCAAAGTATTCTTAACAACTTCTTCTTGTAATCATGAATTATATGGTGCTTTTCTTTAATATAGAACAGAAAAATGCAAAAATGCTAACAGGAATGCTAAAAAATTGTAGTGTTTATTTGCTCCTCCTATTTCAGAAAACTACTGTTACATCACTCCCAGCCCTAAAGCCCCGTCCACACCTTTTCCTGACCTCTGAAGTCTGATACACTACTGACAGCTATGTACACGGCTGGATGCCATGCACTGAATCTTTCACATGCTGGGTAGCCCCCTGTGGCACAGTCAATCAGAATAAAGTCTTGATATGCCTCCCTGTGACTAGTGCGACTGCTGGGCTCTCATGATTGAGCCTTTTACCAAAAAATAAGTGTATATATATATATATATATATATATATATATATATATTAGCAGACGCTCTTACGTGACATACATCAGTGCTTAAGTAGTCTACATCGGTTCTTCATACCTGTAAAGCTATATTAAAATCAACACCTGCTTTAAACCAAGTTACAGCCAGCTAAGTTACACACCTTAACAAACCCTTTCAATAGAAAAAAGTCAGAAGTTAATGCACAAAAAAAGGAAAAACAGGTAATTGCACGAGGTTTTTTTTAAATATATAGAAAAAGATGTATGAGAGATCAATGAGAGGACTGGTTAGTCACCAGTGTGCTCCATGCTGCTTGATCAGTGCTGAAATATACATATTTCTGCTTTTAGGTATGTATGTTTTGTCTGTTTTTATAGGGGACTCTTGAAAAAGTAATCGTAGTATTTTTAAAATGCAGCACTTTATATTGATACATGGTGTACCTTCCATATCCAGTGGTTTATTTTGATACAAAAAATTAGGGCATTTGGGATCTTATTTATTGACATTTTGATGTATCTTTGCCCATCCCTAGTCATGAATCATCAGCTAACTGAGCTGTTGTGTTGTGGTCTTTAAATGCACTTTAACTCTTGACAACAAGGACATAATTGTCGTCAGCAAAAGAAAACCTAAACCCGTATCATAGTGGAGATATTTCCAGCCTTAAACTCCCAGCTCTGAGACCCTGTGATCCCAGTGTGAAGTGGGTTAAGGCTATTACTCATCTTAGCAGTGATTTTTCACAACAAGGACATGGTCAGCTAAAAGTAGTTTGTGATTAGGTTTGCACATCACACGGAATCAATCTTACACACTAGTACCAAATGTTCAAGTCCACACAAAGGGCATCAATCTAATGTAATACCAGCTTTTACTCTGGTCACACTATCTACACTAGAGTCAATGAAATCTGTGCACACTGTACAATAGAGTGTAACAGGAACCATTTTCACGCTATACACTAAACGTCGTGATCTATCCTCCTTGCCTCTTCTGTGCTGGCTGCGCTGCTTATTTCTCACAGAAATATTTCTAATCGTTCTGACAGACTGTAACAGTACTAATGTAGTATTCCCAAAATCTGCTGCATTTCTTAAACACCATATGTGCATTTAGGGATTTGCAGGTTAAGGGTCTTTTCAAATATGTTAAAGTGTAAAACAATGAATTATATTTTTATAATGTAATTATACTATCTGCTATACATAATTTGTAAAGTATATGAAGAAATGTTGTTCTTCAGTCATTCAAGGAGGTACAACAAATGTCATAGTATTAAAAATGAAAAGACTTAAAATTATACAGCAGCTTTACCTCCAATTCTCAAATTTATATAAACAATAGAAAATTTGTATTTTGAACAGTCTGGCTGTGACTTTTTCCAGGACGCAGTCCTTCCAGGAAATGTTTCATCTTGGGCTCCCAGTTATGGATAGTTATGGCATCGTTGGGATTTAAGGTCATAATCTACTGAGGTTGGTTGTACAATTCAGAAACTGTTGAGGTTGTTCCGAAATTGTCACAGAGAAATCTGTGTCTATGTCACATGCACGAGTGACATGACACGCACGGGGCAACGGAAATGAGCGTGTCACAGGGTATAAAAACAGGATCGGAAGACTTCCTCCTCACTCGGTCATTGAGTGCCTCTTCGCGCCAATCTGTGTCTGGGCTAATCCTTCATGCTACACAGGCCAAACTTTCAGTCGTGGTACGTTCTCGTTCACTCCTCAACATGACAGAATGACAGAGTATGTAAATGTAAGCCCAGCGGATTGGGTCACGCTGGTCTCGCTGGTTTCGCTGGTGAATCGGCAGGGAGAAGAGATTGAGAAGCTGCAGCAGGAGGTGCTCGGTCTGCGTCAGCAGGTCGCCCTTCTGCAGCAAGCGCAATCTCAGACACGCAATATCAGAGCCGGTGGTTTAGCCAGCCGCTCCACCCACCTCATCTCATCCTCCTGCACCTCACACTGCTAAACCGAAGATCTCTTTACCCGAGAAGTGGAATCGGGTAGACGGGAAGTGTGATGCCCTACTAACCACTCTGTCTCTCATTTTTGAGTTTCAGCATGAGAACTACCCTTCGGACCGAAGCCACATCGTGCTTCATGTCTCCCTCCTCACCGGGCAGGCAGCTGAGTGGGCTGCAGCCGTCTTGAGGTCGGAGGCGGATGCCTGCTACTGCTACTCCGCCTTTTCTAACCAACTCAAGACAGCCTTCCAGCATCCTGATAGCAAGATGGAGGTTGCCTCTCGTTTATATCACCTGCGGCAGGGAGACTGTTTGGTTAGTAAGTATACTGCCAAGTTTCAAACCCTCGCCGTGCAGACCAACTGGGGCGACTCTGCTCTCCGAACCGCCTTTTACGAGCGGCTGGCCTCTCGCTTTAAGGATCAACTCGCCGGACGAGAGCTGCCAGACACATTGGAGGGCATGATCCAACTTTGCCTACGGATCAACCAACACCTCAGCTCTCGTCCGAAGGCCGCTTCTCGCACCCTGCCGCCAATGACTCCCATGACACCCCAACTCACCTTCACCAGTTCCCCACCTCCACCTCCGTCAGAGGCCCACTCAGGAGCCAGGGAACCCATGCAGTTAGGGCGCGCCTCCCTGGATCCTGCGGAGCGGAACAGATGCTACTGAGAAAGCCTTTGCGCCTACTGCGCCTCCCCCACACACCATCGTGCTGTCTGTCCGCTCCATCCGGGAAACGGTCAGTCCAGGTGAGTAGGGGGGGGTCCTCACCTGGTACATCGATCCATGCCACCTCTCATCTCTCCTCAGAGCTAATCGTTTCCCGCCTCATCATCCTGGTTAACCACCAGCTCAGCCACAAATGGGTCAGCGTCAACGCCTTTGTTGACTCAGGGGCTGCTGGCAACTTCATTGACAGATCCTTTACTGATCAGCTGGGTGTTAGACTGGAGGCATTATCCCAGCCGGTCACCATCACTGCTGTCAATGGTCGGCCCCTTCGACTCAATCCTATCACCCACCAAACCATTCCTCTCACCCTCACAATCGGAGACCACACAGAGTCCATTCAACTCCTCATCACTCGTCTCACCTCCCCTCCTCTGATTCTGGGTTTCCTGTGGCTGTCTCTACATGATCCCCTCATCTCCTGGTCCAGTCAGCGTATCATTCAATGGGGCCCGACCTGTCCAGAGCTATGTCTCACTGCCCCGGCTGGGAAGTGTTCAGGGGAGCCCAAAGACCCGGAAGTCGATGCTAGCACCAGAGGCTTACCGTGACATCAAGGAGGTCTTCAGCAAGAAAAGGGTCGTCGAATTACCACCACACCGGCCCTATGACCTGAAAATTTACCTCCTCCCTGGAACGGTGCCACCCCGTGGCCACCTCTACTCACTCACCCGGGAGGAGCAATGCGCCATGGAGGAGTATGTTGCCGTAGGACTCCGAAATGGAACCTTTCGACCCTCTTCTTCACCCGCGGCCATGGGGTTCTTCTTTGTGAAAAAGAAAGATGGTGGACTTCGCCCCTGCGTCGACTACTGGGGCCTCAACAAAATCACAATAAAAAAATGTCATCCACTCCCCCTCACCAACACCGCCCTGGACGCTCCCTCTGGTGCGTCCATCTTCACCAAATTAGACCGCCGAAGTGCATATAACCTGGTCCGCATCAAGGAGGGCCATCACTCCCACCAGCCACTATGAAAGCAGAGATACGGGGTAGGGGACCGTGAGCTACTGGCCATCAAGTGGGCTCTGGAGGAATGGCGTCACTGTATCCAGGGCGGCAGTGACCCATTCATCGTCTGGACCAACCACCAAAACCTTATCGGCATCCAGCAAGCGAAACAATTAAACCCTCGCCAGGCGCAGTGGGCACTGTTCTTTGAACAGTTCAATTTTACCATCTCCTACCGACCGGGGTAAATAAACACCAAAGCAGATGCCCTCTCCCGAAAACACCAAAAGGAGAGCTCCCGCGCCTGTGATTCCATCTCGGTTGATTGTTCAGCCACTCCAGTGGGAGTTAGAGGATCGAGTGCACCAGGGGCAGACCTTGGAGCCCCCTCCGGCAGGAACCCCACCAGGATGTCTTTTCGTTCCCTCCAACCTTCGCCCAGACACCCTACTTTGGGCACACTCTTCGGCCCTCGCTGGCCACCCAGGAGTGCAACGCACCCTCACCCTGCTACAATGCGCCTTCTGGTGGCCAGAAATGGCCGAAGACTTGCGAAACTATGTCCAGGCTTGTGCGGTGTTCGCCAGAGCTAAGACCACCAATCACCCCAGTGCCGGTGAGCTTCAACCGCTCCCGGTTCCCCGTTGTCCCTGGTCACACATCGCACTGGATGTCGTCACCGGCCTGCCGGAGTCCAATGGTAGAAACACCATCTTAACCATTGTCGACCGGTTCTCAAAGTCTGTGCACCTGGTCGCACTCAATGGGCTCCCCTCGGCCAAGACCACAGCAGAACTCATAATTCAACACATAGTCCATTTGCATGGGTTCCCCAGGGACATCGTCTCGGACAGAGGGCCCCAGTTCACAGCCAGGTTCTGGAATGCTTTCTGCCGTCTGATCGGGGCCACATGCAGTCTCTCATTCGGCTACCACCCCCAAACCAACGGTCAGACAGAGCAGGCCAACAAACAGCTGGAGCGCTTTTTGAGATGCTTCGTCGCTGATCACCGCCGCCGACACCCCCCGGGATAATTGTTCCACGTAGGTGACAGGGTCTGGCTCTCCACCCAACATCTCCACATCCACACCGAGTCAAAAAAGCTCTCGCTCCAATTCATTGGACCCTACTGCATCACCCACAGGATAAACCCTGTCACCTTCCGGCTCCAGCTGCCTGCCTGTTTTCGTATTCACCCGGTCTTCCACGCCTCCCAGCTTAAACCCTTTGTCACCTCACCCCTGGCACCGACCCTCCTCCGCCTCAGATCATTGACACTGTCCGGCGGATCCTCGACTCGCGACGCCGCGGTCGTGGCACCCAGTACTTGATCAACTGGGAGGGGGGGGTACTGTCACATGCACGAGTGACGTGGCACACACGGGGCAACGCAAATGAGCGTGTCACAGTGTATAAAAACAGGATGGGAAGACTTCCTCCTCACTCGGTCATTGAGTTCACCAGTCTTCGCGACGGATGCTCGATCACCCCTCCGTGAGTACTCACCCTCTCATCTTGCATGTTACTGAACGTGGATTCCGGTGGGAATCTGTACTCGAAATCCAGAGCGTTCAAATATCAAACTGCGTGAACATCCAGCCTCTTCGCGCCAATTTGCATCTGGGCTAATCCTTCACGCTACACGGGCCAAACTTTCAGTCGAGGTATGTTCTCGTTCACCCCTCAATGTGACAGTCTATATGTTTAATACCTTGTAAAATGTTTATTGTTCAAAAGTAAAAACATCTGGTAGAACTGTCTAAGCATTCACCTCAGCATCAGGAGTCTGCGAGCTTGAGGCCCACCAATACAACAGTTTACTACAGCATTTGCTATGGACTATGATGTTTGAACTGGGTAGAACGGTAACTCAAGATAAACAGTGCTGTAAATTACCTTTTTATTTAAAGATGAGTTCTTTTTTCATTCTTTTCAGTGTTAAAATCAGTCTGATGGGTTTACTGTACATTTGTTCATTTTGATTGAGAGGCTGAACAAGCACTGTGCAGATTGCAAGTCACTCTGGATAAGAGTGTCTGTTTAAATCTGCAGGTGCTTTGAAGGCATTTGTTGCATTTGTGACAGTGTGCAGTGTTCTAACTTTAGCTAACTTTATCCTACCAGAAACCCACAAGAAAGCTGTCATCACATCATTTGATTTACACTGTTGGTGCTCCGTGTTAGATGGCTGAAACGTTTCTCTTAAAAGTTATTTTTGTGTTTAGGTCAAAGAAATGAATTGTGGTGTACAAAGTAACATAACAATTACATTGCAGAGAGTGTTTCACATAATGCAGTAGGCACTACGTATGTGAAAGTAGTCAGGTTAGAGTCAACCGCATCGTGTTTACATTCTGCGGTACCTTGGGAAAGGAATAAAATCTTAATAGATATTGACAACACTATAGGTTTCAGCAGTGGAGAATGAGTAGTATCTGAAAGTTATTTCAGGACTGAGCTCCCTAAACTCAGGTCAGGAACACAAACCTGACCCTCTGGGGCCACAAATATCAGCCCTGCCCTGCAGCCACCATTGCCCTGTGTTGTCATTCCACCAACTATATTACTCCTCTGCAAGTTGCATGCATTATTCAGATCATATGAGTGCCGGTGGTAATTTGCACCACATAAAATGACAAATAGTTATTCGGATGGCTGGCCCATGAATACATTGCTTCTTCCCCCTGCTTCCTCAGCATGGGTGCATTGCTAATAAATAAACAGAAGATGATTCAGCCATTAAATACAGTGCATTCACCTTGTACCTTATGGAAAAGAGACCTTTCTTCATTGAGCTGTGATATCATTGTAACAGGTCATTTTCCTTTGTTTCCTTTGGTCAATAAATGAACAGGTCGCCAAAAGAGGGAGGGATGTGTCTTGAATTACGGATGAGTTTCTGACCTTCTACTGTTCCAGTGCTTTTATGACTGAAAGGAGAGCCCTGCTTTTAGGATTAGTCGTAAACATTTAAATCTATGTCCTGAGGGTCAGAAATGATCATTCAAAATAACCTGAGTGGACAATAGTAATATTTGTTCACAATCAGCCCACTAAAAGTGTAAAGCATGACAAATGCATGCATTATGGGCCCTAACCATATGGTAAATTCTTTCAGTTGATAAAGCCAAGGAAATGATCTCAATTTCTTGAAAAAATTATTGTTTATGCAAATAATTTATAATGTAGCACACATAATGTTAGTATAACAAAATTTGTTCCACATAATTTTGCTTGACATAAAACTGTTCCACATGAAAAAGAAAAACTAAGGTTTTGATGCAACAGCGACAACTTAATTATTCTGTTAGAATAATTAATTTGTCGCTGTTGCATCAAAACCTGCAAAATTTTTAAAGATACAACCCATGAGCCACAAACCTCAGTCCTCTGCCCTTCATTATGTTTGTTCTTTTAATTTCACAAGATTTCCATTAATGAAGATAAAGTCACCATGTTTTACCCCTACATTAAACAGCACCTCATCACAAGTTCACCTTTCGCTTTCTAATGAACACAGCATGTGTTCAAATATTACGCTTCCCTGCCTTTGCCCCAATTAAGTTGGCGTTTGATTTATAACCCTGTCACCCTACCAATGAGACACGACATGGAAGCCACTAACATACAGCTAATGCGACAATATAGTCTCAATTAACCACAGTCCCCATTTACAGCCCAGTGCCCACTCTGATCTAGTCCATTTCCTCTTACTCTTTATGAGCTCAAAGTCCACTGCTGTCGTCAAACCTCTCATAATGTGCCACTTAATAATGTCATCTGAAACAAGTACTATTTAGTCTAATGTCTTCCCTACCATATCACATCACCTGAATTGTTCTCCAAGCTTTGTACTACATCATTCATGCTCTGTAGTAGTAGCAGCTATTAATAGCAGCATGGAAAAAATGCATCTGCATTGGTCTCTAGATTGCAGTAAATATATAAACGCTTCCATTGTTTGAGTTGCTGAGTTCAGAGGAGTGGAAGAATCGAGAGAAGACGCTTCACTGCTCTGGCCACAATAAACACCCATCCCGCCAGACACGCTTCTACGTGATGTAACCACACACACTCACTTCCTAAGCTACTGCTGTGTCCCTAGACTTTGTTCTTTTTGATAGTTTGTCACGGCATACAAACATGCACGCACACATACATGCCACATACACGCATAGACATCCTCATTTCGTTACTTTTATGGCTCGTGTGTACATGCCGTGTATTCCCGATGTTTCATACACTATATAAATGATTTGTATTGATTTTAGGGAGAATTGAATTCCAGAGAATTTTTCAATAACACGGTAAAAGTTTTACTAAATTTTCTCTTTCTGCAAACGTAGCCATTTGGCCAAGATGTCATTACACATGTTTGACAAACCATGTTCAGTCATCTGTCTCAAATCGATTTGGTTATCATCATTTTTAGAACACAATTTTGTGTTTATATTATACAGTGTCCAGCTTTCATGATGAATAGACCAATACATAGGACCCAAAATGACAAAACTAAAATTTAGTCTGTCCAGCTATTTTTTATCTGTACATTTTATTTTTTCACTTTTAAAAAATAAAATGTACAGTTTTAATTTTCATGGTGACTGGATCAATAGAAATGATCCAAAATGACAGAACAAAACCTTGCTACTACTTTTGTCCAGCACATATGCCCACAGATGCTTAACTGGATTCCGATCTGGGAAATTTGGAGGTCTTGAACACGTTGTTGCTGGTTCACTGGAGGTTCACTGATTATTTTTCCTTAGATCACTTTTGTTAAGCATTAAAAGTCAATCAGATCCTTATACTTTCACAGATCCTTATATTTTTCCTGTTTTCAATACATCAGCTTCATCTTGTTGCCTAATATATCCCACCCCAAGACAGGTGTGACTGTAACATAATAGTCAGGGTCATTGACTTCACATATCAATGGTTTTAATGTTGCTGAAAGACTTATAGACATCCTGCCTGCTTCTTCTGATGTAGTCGGTTCAGTTTACCCAGTTTCATGCAGGCCATTCATTTGTTGGTTACTTGGCCATGAAGTACTATTTCATAAACACACTGTTTCTGCAGCTTGCTTGCCTTCAAGTGCGCCCCACATCTGCTGCTTGGGGGGTTCATCAGGAGTCTGAGCAGAGATGCTACTTTGAGTGGGAGATCCATCACACTGTGAGAGGAGCGGGGAAACAGTGGGTGGAGATTACACTGTTTACTGTTGCTGTAATAAAGGCCTTCTTTCCTCTCAACCAGTCAGCCTATTATTCTGAGACTGTCACAGCGCTCCATCACCCTGCCTAATGTGACAGGAGTCACACAAACAAGTAGAAGTTCTCTTTTCACACTGTAATTTTTTTAATGTTGTTCAAGGATGTGCCAGGCATTTCATAGTGATTTGTTCAGGACGTAACAGCAGACCCTTACTGTAACATATAAGTCTCCAATTGTTTCAGGGATTTTCTCACAGCTGTAGGATCAGAGGACTTGGCAGTCGAGAAGAGACTCTGGCTCAGTAGTTCTGTAAACAAAACTCCACTGAGGATGTCATGTAGACCTGGGCATTTCTGGAAACTTTTTAATTCAATATCATACTCAATACATTACATCAGATATTACTGCTTCTTTGTGGTGTAACTCATTTCTAGTTATCTAAATAATAGACTGGAATGCAGACCGGTTTAACCCTAAGTAGTTGCTAAGTAGTTTCTAGGCAGTTGTTATGGTGGATGAGATGGTTGCTAGGGAGTTTTTAGGTGGTTGCTATGGTATCTGGGTCAAAGCAATTTCCTTCGGGATCAATAAAGTATAGGACTTGTTGATTGGGGAGTGTTTATGTGGTTGCAAAGTTATACAAGAAGGTTGCTCAGGTGAAGGAAGCATTTGCTATAGAGATTTTGGGCAGCAGGCCAATCTCAAAATTTCTTCAGGAATTTTTCATTTTATTTGAATGAATAGTTAACAGGTGTGGTTCCCATGGAGTAAACATTTAATTAGAGATTGGTTCCCGTGGGGGTAAAGGGAACATAAGGTATGTGTGTGTGTGTGTGTGTGTGTGTGTGTGTGTGTGTGTGTGTGTGTGTGTGTATGTCTATATGTGTGTCTGCGCAAACACACACACATGGGGGGGTGTGGGCGTGTTCCCACCCTCTCTCTCCACCAATCGTAGTCTTGCTAATTAATTTCTAATGACCGGTCATTTTTGACCGGGAACACCATGAGTGTTTATATGTTCAATACAACAAACAAAATATAATAAAAAATTCTCAAATATTTTTTTATGCATTCCAGTGCCTTGTGTAAACAAAGTCATGGAACCTTAGAACAAACCGATAAAATGAACTGTTTTCTAGAGAGAAAATTTGAAAATCGGTCAGATTTGACCGGAACACAATAGTAGGGTTAAAAATGAACAAGGACATTAGTGATTTCTAAAATAATGAATCTGGTCTTGGTCCTTTCTGACATCTTCATAAATATATTTGCCGTTAACTCAGCAGACCATAATTATTGATTAATGTGGTATCATAAACTGTATTGAATGGTTATAACAACTTCAACCTGTAGTGCTGACAACTTTGTCAGCTGTTTGAGTGGCAAAGTTTGCGGTAAAGTTGTGGGTTCCTTCTCTTCAAGATCCTTTTGTGGTTTGTTCCTTGCTCAATCTTCTCCTGCTTATCACACTCATCTCCTGGGTTTCAATAGTGCCCTGACCTGTTCTAGTTAGAGGGATTTTTGCTTGAATTCATATTCAAGTGTGAGCTTGTTTCATGTCCATGTGGCTTTTACTTATTTTCTTTGTGTTTGCCTGTAATGATTTGCAGGATGGTTTTATCTGTGTTTGTTATATGAGTCTTTCTGAGGAATTGCAACCTCTGAGCGTTAATGACCTTGAGTTTTGTAGAGAAGCTGTAGTGAAGACTCTGCACTTACATTGGACTATTGCTGCATTGTTACTGTATCAGCATGAAGCTAAAATGTTTGGGGTTTTCTTACATTTTAGGAACAAGAATCAATGATGGCAAAAACAGGCAGGTTGCAGGTTAGTCTCTGAAATATAGATGGGACACATTCTATTGATCATAAAAATACATAATGCATAATGGTTGTTTAAATACGTCACAATAAAAGGTGTCTCTGACTGCTATTATACTGCTATATGCCTCATCCTAAAGTGAAGCCACTGCTGATTCAGTGCTGTTGTATTGTAGCTGTTTTCATTTTGATCCATCGTCAGCTGTCTTTGTGTGATGTGATTAAGTTGCATTTTCTTGCAACAGGACAACAGTGTCTAGGACAAATCCTGTAAAATTCCAAACGTGGAATTAGTTGACAACCGCTTGAAAAATCAATGTACTTCATAATACCCAAATGTGTGTGTGTGTGTGTGTGTGTGTGTGTGTATGTGTGATTAAGATACAGAGAAGTGGCTTGTTGAATGAGAATATAAAGTGAGGACACATGGCCTCTGCTTTGCACATGAAACAGCAGCTAATAAAGCGACATCAAAGAAAGCTTTCAGTCCTGTGCACTCTGCATTGTACCATGTTCCTCTCGTAACTAAAGCTGACACACCACCCTATTCATCATGCTTTCAGCAGTTGCACACCGCAAAGGAAAGCTTCTTAGCAAAGGTCCAGCACTAAAGCACTGAAAATATTACTTTTCGATTTACATTCAACCTTTTTATTTTACAACAGACCTACTATACTTCTATTGCCTCTGTAAGTTTTTCCCAGGTTTATCTCTTCTTTCGATGGAGCCATTCAAATTAAACCTTCTACCAAAGGATTTTGACCAGACAATGTGGGACAGGATGGACCCAATTTACAAAGAGTGCACAACTGTGGAGATAATGAAAATGGCCCGACCTGAATGTTGTCCAGTCTAAACCAAAGTGTTGATTATAAGGGTTGTGAGTTCTGCAATGGCATTTTGATTTGATGCCATTTCACACAATAGTCTAAAAGACACATGACATGCGTTACCAATTTGTGACAAGATAATAGTGTTTGTCCTGATGCTAGTCAAGAGGTAAATTGCCCTTATCAAGCACTGTTGGCATAAGTGGGCCAGAAAAATATAGAGAGTGAAAATTTTTCACTTCAGATTGTCAGAGGTGGTAACAGATTTCATTTCAAGAGCGATTTTATCAGCCGTTCTTCTGTAGCGATCCATGTGGTGATCCATGGCGAGGGATTAGACTCAGAGAAGAGCTGCCTAATGCTGCCAGATATCCAGCTCTGTAAAACACACACACACACACACACACACACACACACACACACACACATACACACACACACACACACACACACACACACA
>JBBJLS010000148.1:18731340-18748292 GCA_037577275.1 Bryconaethiops microstoma | reverse complement strand
ACGAAAAAATCAGCAAGACCACCCACTCCATTCATATGTGTAGAACACACACACACACACACAAACACACACACACACACACACACACACACACACACACACACACACACACACACTCCATTAATCTCCCCATAAAACACTCTCACTCACACTTTCACTAATTCTTCCTCAGCAATTATCCTGGATCTCCTCCTCCCATTCTACAATCTCTCTCTCTCTCTCACTCTCTCTCTCTTTCACACACACACACACACACACACACACACTTTTTCTCTGCACATTTTGATTATAATACCCATGCTACAGGGTTTACATGTCCTTGGGTAAAAGTATGTGGGTGGAAGGCAGCACATCTCAGAGTTCAGATCAGAAGTCTACTCTTAATTATTTACTGTCAGTTATTGCGAAACATCTCCAGTCAATATGGCTTGATCAGTTTAAGCAGGAACAGGCCCAGCTGTATTGACTGGAGTAAGCTATTGTTGCATCCCTTTGCTCATTTATTGATGATGGCAGCGACAGTAGGCTGGACTATTGAGAATAAAATAAGAAGGCAACTATGGTTTATTCTCCTTAATCATTTTAGTGGCCACTGGATTACAACGGGACAGTTTGACATGACTAACACTAAAAGCCATGCACTTCAACTGAAGAGCTTCATAAAAATCTCTGTCCAAACTTGAATTTTCTTTTGAACTCGTACAAGTTATTTCGAATGAGGTGTTTTGTACATCTAGCTGGTTAGCTAATAAATGCTCGCAGTCACAGGAGCTCAGTACAAGGGCATGCGCTCCTGCGCTCCGTCTGTTCACTGTGTGTCTATCAGTTTATGGACTAATTGATGTGTTGTAAATGTGAAAATAAATTCCCACTTATGCAAATGAAGATGTGGGCAGTGGAAACCATATGGTGAAATTTGCAACATGGCACAGATTTCAGCTCCTGTACCACTTTTACCTACGCTCTTTTCCCTAGCCCTAAAGTACGCTGTGATGGCATAAAGTAAATTAGTTAGTAACCTTAAGGATAATGTCACCCGGCCCATAATACACATAATCACATTATTACTGTTGTTGCACCTCCTACTCTGTACAGCTAAAGCATTTCTCTGATTCCGTTGTCCTGCTGCACTATGCGTCACTGAGCTCTGCTATGTGCAGGTGGGAGTTTGCCTTGCTTTTTTATACAAAGTGAAGAGCAGTGGTAGGGAATTCAGCTGGGGAATCTATAGAACCTAGAATCTGCATTCATGTATTTTTCCTTCAGCTTCTCTGACTGCATAAAAAGCAAGTGCCACCTGTCCGCCCATGTACGGCTTCGGCTTCAGAAGCTTAGTCATCCTGCGACTGAACAGGGAGTGTGATGCATGAGAGAGGTAATAGGGGGAAAATGACTTTTCCTAAAGTTATGGTGGCTGTGATGGGACATTTTGCTGACTGGAGTAGACGAATACTTGTAGAGTGTTTATTGCACAGCTTTGAAGTGAAATAAGTCATATCGTGCCAACAGTACTCTGCTGGTTTAAACCATGCTGTAAAGAGTTAATGGTTTGAATTTTATTCCTAAAAGGACCTGCACAGCACTTCTGTGAGAATGTTATTTTCCAAAAAAATTCTCTTGTGGATCCTCTCAGCCTGCAGTAGTTGTCAGAAGTGGGTTGAGTTGCCTAAACACACACTGTTACATCATTAAAGTAACAACTCATGTAGAAGTAGAAGCAGTCGAGCAAAAAAGTATTCCTCCACCATGAATACTTTTTTCATAATACTTCTAGAACAGAGGTGCGGAACTATCATGAAATGAGGTTTCAAGCATTGCAGCAAGTTTATAACCATTTCATGTAATAACTTTTCTGTGAAGTAGCTTTCAGAGGTACCAAACACATAGACATCCGGTTCCTATCACCATCGCTGTGAATAATTTTGATGCTGTTTGATGAAACCATGAATTCTGCTCTATACCAAAAAATCCTGAAGGAGAATGTCTGGCCATCAGTTAGCGACCTCAGGCTGAAGCGCACTTGGGTTCTGCAGCAGGACATCAATCCAAAACTTCCCACCACGTCCACCTCTGAACGGTTTAACAAAAGCAAAATGAAGGTTTTGGAGTGGCCTAGTCAAAGTCTGGACTTGAATTCAACTAAGATGCTGTGGCATGACCTTAAAAAGGTGGTTCATGCTTGGAAACCCTCCAATATGGCTGAATTAAAACAACTCTCCAAAGAAGAGTTGGCCAGAATAACTTTTTCACATAGGGTCATGTAGGTTTGAATAGTTATTTTCCTTAATAAATAAAATCATCACTTAAAAACTGCATTTTGTGTTTACTTGTGTTATCAAATGTGTTTGTTTGATAATCTGAAACATTTAAGTGTGACAAACATGGAAAAAAATAAGAAATCAGGAAGGGGGCAAATACTTTTTCACAGCACTGTATGTGTAGCTGTATGAACTGGCTACTACCCACCTCTGTTCATCTTATTAATGTCATTATCTTACGGGTTCTAATAAGCTCAAAAACTGAAAAGAAGCTGAAAGGTACACTTCATGAACTTTGCAGTGCAATGACTCATATGATTTAAAACGTTGTCAAGTTAACTCTACATTCATAAAAGGACTAAATGCTGAGAGAAATTAGTTTCTCTAAATCTCTCTCCCTCTCTCTCTCTCTCTCTCTCTCTCTCTCCCTCTCTCTCTCTCTCTCTCTCTCTCTCTCTCTCTCTCTCTCTCTCTCTCTCTCTCTCTCTCCCTCTCTCTCTCTCTCTCTCGCTCTCTCTCTCTCTCTCTCTCTGTTTACTCACCATCAACTGCACTGTGCCTTAAATCATTTGTCACCACTAAAATCTCATTTCCTGTTTGTCTTGCAATGCAAATGAGTGCTCACTCTTCTACTGTGGACTTCCAATCAGTCTGACTCACAGGGCCCAACACACGCCCAAATTGAAATCTCACCCAAACATTTGTCTTCCCTATCACTGTCTAGTCTGAATGGCCAAATGGAAAATCTCATTCTTGAAGATACAATGGAACAAACATTAAGACAGATTTGTTCTCTGCTACTTAGAATACATTTTTCCATAATTCTGTTTATTTTTCTGATATCTAGACCCAAAAAGGTTTTTGTTGTATGTTTATATTGTATGTTTAATTAAACCATATTCTTACGATTAGAAGTATGCAAAAGTCTGCACTTTTCAACAGTGTTGACATTATTACCATAATATTGCTTTGCATGATCTGAGCCTATAGAGAATATGGGAGAGATTCAGCAGAACGTGGGTTTATTCCCACTTTATGGCTTTCGCCATTACACTTTCCCCAGAGTTGCTCCAGTGGGGCTATTCCTGCAGTTGGATCATGTACTGTCAGGCACTCGTCAGCAAAATGACTGAGCATGAATATTGCCTTGTAGTTCGGTGAACCTAAGAGTGGTGGGCCAAGGAGTTTTTCCTTGCTAATTTGGGGATCAAAATGGTGCCTCCTCTGCGCCCTATTCAGCAGAAATATCTTGCCATGATATTAGTCCTGCACTGCGGATCAGGGATCAGTACAGTCAGACCAGCATATACGATAGGGGTGAAATCTGAAGTCTCATCAACTGCAGAAAGAAGAGGAAGCCCTTGAGAACTTCAGTTATTCTATTCCTGCCTCCACTCCGCTTCGCCTCAGTACGGAGAGCGGCTTTCAGTGAGCCAGCTGCACGTCTATTGATATCCCATCATTTCCCCCTGAAACGTGAGGGGGTGTGTCGGGCTTTTAAATGTTTAAACCCAGTTAAATAGGCTTCACATTAATTATGCACCACAGCTGCAGACTAGAGATTTAAGGGGCTGGAGCCTAGACATGTGAAATATTCAGAAGCTCACTGTGTTATGTTGCTTTAATCTCTGCATGGCATCGTGCTCAACTCTTTACGAAGATGCATACACTGATTAAAGATGCACACATCCTGTCAAAACACTGCCAAAATATAATAATTACGTTTACCTTCAGATTTAAGAGTATGGATTGGGGTCTTTTTTTCAATTCAGAAAGACGAAGGATAGCCTCAGCGATACATGTGATATATTTGCTGATAGGGGTTATGTCACGAAGGTTATACACATACGGTACACTTAACCTGTGTTTGATTCTTTGCTCCCTGTAGAGCCAAATGCAAGAAAATGATCCTCAAAGTGTACAAGAGTGTACAAGCTCTTGCCTGTGGATTTCTTGTGTGACGTTATCAGAGTACAACCATCCATCATAATTGTAATAGTATTATTTTTGGTTGGTCTTACTGGATCTGCACTGCTCTCCTAGCTTTGCTGGAGACGCCACGTTCATTATTGCAAACTTCTCTCTCCGCCCACCTCTCTCTGTCTCTCCTCTGTCCGACTATGTGGGAGACAAATGAGATTATTTTGTGCTGGGTGGTAGTATTGCTAGCTCTGAGGGATGAGAAACCAATAAAGTGCATGTACTGTCTTCCTTTCTGCAGACCAAGCCACCGAGCCAGACAAGTTTGGGCAAGCATCCATTTACCTTTTGTCATTGTGTGGAGCTGAACAGGGAATACTCTCAGTCTCTGGGTCTTCCAGGACTTTCATGACAGAATATGCTAAAAAGAACAGCATCCCATCCTTTTGTCTCACATCAGGCAGAGTGATGTAATGCCGCTGCCGTTTCCCATGGTTACCTACTAGGGCTCAAGCATTCCATTGCTTGAATGTGCATCAATGTGCATGTGCTGTACATGTGAACTAAAGTACAGAGAAAAGGGAACAAGAAAGAAGAGCTAGTGTGGCAAACATAATAAGCATCTGTCTTTGTTGGTGTTCATTTGAAACTAGCATGTACTTTGCTGGGAGCTTGCTGTCGTGTACAGTACCTAAGGGAATACAGATGATGATGAAGGCTCTGGTGTTGCTCAGGGGTGAGATATGGAGTGGGCTCAAGCTCACTCTAATGTATTTAATCCAGATGTTCTTCTGGTGCGTCAACAGATGGTAAACGCGAACAGATTATCCTTGCTATTCCACTTTCTATATCCTTGATTTAGCCCCTAAAACTGCGCGTACAGTTAAGTTCCTCACACATATAACTGCATAACTCCAAGATTCATGACTCTTTACTTGTCACGTACACAGTGAAACAACATGTCGTGAAATGTGAGCCAGCCATGAGAATAAATTTAATTAAAGGGAAAAATATTCCAAACAAACAAACATTACCATTAGAAACAAGAGAACAGTGTGCAAATGTAATCAAACATAATATTTATGTGCTGTGAAATGCAGTGTGCTAGTTTGCAGGTTGATATAAACAGATGTAAGTGACAGAGACAGATACTGTACAGATACAGTGAGGTAGAGAGTCCAGTTTGCCTTACAATGAACAGTTAAAATGTTGTGGTGTCTTAACAGTCTTACGGTCTGAGGATAGATGCTCTTCCTGAGCCTCTCTGTTTTGGCCATAATACTTCTGAAGTGTCTACCTGATTTCAGCAGTTACTGAAAGAGACTGGATGAGGTCTTTGAGAATCCTTGTTACCTTGGCCCTTCAACTCCTGGTGTAAATGTCCTACAAAGACAGTAGAGCTCATCTGGTGTGGCGTTCACTCTGCATAGTGCTTAATGTCCTGTTCTCAAAACAGGAGGTGATGTTCAAAACCAGAGCAAAAAGGCCTTAGGATTACCTGAGAGGCCCAAAACTTACTCAGCTGCCTCAGAAGGTAAAGACGCCAACTTGCCTCTTTGGACAACTGTCAGTATATATATTCTTCAGCTCCTAACTGTACAATTGCACCAGCACATTTATTACAATCAGAGTTTAACCATGTTTCTCATATAGGCAAATTGAATGATAGGAGTTTTGCCTAAGGACTGTTATTGGCATGGCATAGTGTGCCTGCCTGGGAGGGGAATTCACCTCTAGCCTGTTTGTAGGGCAACAGTATAACCACTGCACCTCACCAAATGTAACTGAATGATTAAGAAAATAGTTCTCTTCTCTGAGTTTAGTGGATGAACATGTCATTTTTTGAGTTCTCACTGATTCATTACATTTTTCTGAATCTGCCTTGTTTTATTTCCCCTCATGCCCCCCTCTCTTTCACTTTCCTCATCCCTTTCACAACTGAATCTGGTAGTAATTCAACAGGACTGCTTGCAGGAAAGGCTCTTCAGATGACTTTGGCAGCAGCTCCCACATGTGAACCAGTGATGACACATGCTTTCACCCTCCTCATACCCACGCCAAGGCCAACTCTTTCATTTGCTCTGTGCTCCAATCAGAGCCCAGCATTTCCATGTACAGGAGGTGGTGTCATAAAATGACTGACAGCAAGAATCAGCATCGTTTTGTTGACTCCCTCTTTCGGGTTCAGCTATTCCGTATCCTCTTGGCCTGCAGCCCAGCCCTGTCCACTGGCCCGCACTGCCTCAGCTGGGTGCACTCTCCTCTGGGCGCCGGAAAGACAAGAGAGACAAAGCCCCAGGTGCTCCAGACTGCACCACTTCTGTCCCAGAGAGAGTCCTCCACACATACCAAGTCCGTAGTGCGCATGCTTGTGCGCACACACATACACACTCATGCACACCCCTGGAGTTTAGCCATCTTCAGAATGAGCTCAGCTGGCTGGTGGTTGGGGGTATGAACCGCTGTTTTATTATTGTGTGTGCGTGTGTATGTGTGTTCGTCCTCACTAGGCTGACTGATTCACATGCCGCAGGCTCCGTGGGAAAGTTTTGCACCATTCCGTTTAGATTTCACATTAAGCCTCTTTAATGTGATTTACGAAATCAGATTTGTGGTCATTATTCTGGGTCCATGCCTAAGAAGTGCCCCATTCTTTGCCATAACAACTGTAGTGTATGCTCATCTTGGCACAGAAGGTCTTCAAATGCATTCACATCTTTTTTAAATTTTTTTTTATCATGTGCTGTCTGCAGGTAATTCAAGAGTTTCCTTAGTGATTATAACCCACTGATAATAAAATATATCATGCTTAGAAGCCAAACATTTACTCGAAGAGCCAGACTATATGTGTGAGTGCTGCGTGACTTGTGTAAATGAGCAGAACAGAGATGAGAGACACGATACAACTTGGTGCCATTATCTCAATGCTGCAGTAATTGCCGCACAGTACGAGCTGATGGCTTTATTGCAGAGAAAGGATAATCAGTAAATGAGGAGTTAATAAGGAGCGTGACTCAAACGCTTTATCTGTCACAGTTAATTTTAGAGGGCATACAATTCTTTGTCGCACTCACAAAATACGCATGTTATAATGTAACAAATTGAGATGAGGGATGAGGACAGAGCTGGATAAAAGAAGTGTGCGAAGAGCCGAGAAAGAGTAAGCAGACACAGTAATGTTGTCAGCATTTCTCTTAATATGAGGGCCAAATGCAATGTGACACATGGGACGGCATTGCAGGAGCTGGGAGACTGGATGACAGGGATAGGTGTTAAGAAAGGAAATCAATAGCAGGGGCAGCTGCCTCAAGAAAATCAGCCCAGTCACAGTCCAACAGTGCTGTCGGCGCATCCTGAACACATTCACATATGAAAAGATCATTCGTTTTATACCGGAGAGGTGGTGCAATATAAATGTCTTGCGTGCTGTATCAGATTCTCGCTGACTGCTCAAGAGGAGTTTCCATTTAAAGGTGTATGAAGTGGCTATTTTCTCCCTCGCGGGTTTTGCAACATTTGTTTGCGTGTCAAAGCTTAACATCAAAAGGGAGTAATTCCGTCTTCCTGAAAAAAGCACCATTGCATCAGTGGTCTCTAATCTGCTAAATGAGATTACTGGATTAAATATGTTCCAGCACTCATAAGAGCAAACATAAGAGAGAGGTACTACAGAAAGATACTACAGTGCAATATAAATGCCTGGTGGCCTAGTGGTATACAGTTTTTTTTACTTGAAAATTAACATGTAGCAACATATGGTGGAACTGACTAAGCATTCACCCCAGCAACTGAAGATGAGTCTGAGCCCCAGCGATGCCATAGCCGTAAATAGGGAAGCCCAAGAGGACAAAATGCCTGGTGGGAATATGCATGGAAAGAGTCCCAGCTGCATCCTTATAAATGAGGGAAATACAACTTTTATATTGTTTATATTCTATATTGTTAATTTAACTAATATGCATGCTCTCTATTTAACTACACTTCTCTAAATGGATACATGTCTTATATTGAAATATATCAGTGTAGATCAAATTTACAAAAAAAAAAAAACATGCTCATCCAATGAAAACCTAGACCCACAGGACATTTAAAGATGGCACAAAAACGTATAGTTTGGAGCAATATCATCCCTGCATAGCTTTGGACTCTATTTCCGACACTGACATTCATGTTTATCCCCACCCAGGCAAACATGGAGTGTGAAATATGCTGCACTGTCTAGACAGAATAATACCTGTCCATCCACAACACACACATTATAGAACAGGTTGTATTTTCCTTTGGACAAAGTAGTAAATGTAGTAAAATCTAGATTTTAAAAAATAGTTTACAGTGAAAAATTCCTAATGATTAAATATTTACCTACCCAGAAGAGTTGACAGAGGAGAATCAGGTACAGTTTAGCAGTTTAGTCAGCTCAGTTAAATTAACATTAGCTTTCCAAATTTCCTTAGTCATATATTGAATACATTTAATACATTTTATGTCTAATTGTACATAACATATATTTTATGTGTAATTTGTACATTCACCAGATGCCATTCTCTATGTCTTTTGGAATCAAGACAATTGTGTGGAATCAACTGTGTGGATTCCCATCACCTGGAATTGGCGTCACAGTAAAAGCCCCCACTTTTTTTTTTAGAGTGTAGCTTACATGTAGCATTCATATACCATAAATCTGTTTTAGTTTGCTTGGGAAGTTGGAGTGTTTAAGTGTTGTACAGCGGGTATGGAGTGATGGGTGGGGGTTAGGAGCAGAAGTGAAAGTCTGCATGTGTCACCATGGAGACGAGGCTCCAAGAGGCAGTGCCACTGTCCTCTCGTATGAGCCCCTCTTGCTGTCACACACACTGGAGCTGTCGCGATCCGTAACACTAAGCGACAGTCTGTGACACACAGACACACATCAGTGGAGGCACACACACACACACACACACACACACACACACACACACACATATACTCTCAATGCACCACCTATCCGAGGAGGGTGGGTACACCATTGCTTTAACATCATGCCTGGGATTCCCATCAGGCATCCAATCATCAAATCAGCCATCAGATAATGACAGAGAGAGAAAGGGAGACTGGAGTAGAAGAAGTGGATGTATTATTGATGCAGAGGTGTAATGCACTGGAAAACCACGAGCCGTAATTTCCCCACATGACCAGTCAGTCACTATATTGAGCAGTGCAATGCTGCCTTGCTAGAGGTAGCATAGCCTCTGGCTCTTATTAACTCTCAGACTGGTCCCTAGTAAAGGTCACAGCAGGTTTAAGGGGCAGAAAGATTACTCTGTCCATAGGGACGGACACTCTATGGTCTGGCAGCTAGAGAGGAACCAATGCCACGCACTGTCCAGACAGGAGTTCAGAATCTCTTGACGTGGCTGTAACTGGGGCAGCCGGTGGCCTAGTGTTTGGGCGTTGTCCCTGCAATCAGAAGGTTGTGGGTTCGAATCCCAATGCTGCTAGTGTCATCACTGAGGTAACCTTAAGCAAGGTACCGTCCCCATACACTGCTCCCCGGGCGTCCCTCGTTGGTGGAAGCCCACTGCTTCATTCGGTGAATGGGTTAAATGCAGAGAAAGAAGTTCACACTGTGTGCTGTGGTGTGGTGTGTTCACCCGTGGTTACTTTACTTTAATTGCTTTCATCCTGAAGCCGGGAATCCTGCTGCTGAACCTTCAATACAACTGATGACTTTCAAACAGGTTCCAATGCCTCTCAATTACTTTCACACACAAAACAGTGTGTGCTTATACAACCCTTCGATCCTTCAGATGCCTGATATGATGTTGGCATTTGCTGTTTGATGAAAATGTTAGTAAATATTAGTCTTCAGATTAGGATTAGTGGAGTAATCATCAACAACAAAACCAGGCTTATCAAGAGCAAGTGAAGAGATGAGCTCAAGCCCAAGATGAGATGTCACATGAATTCACATGCAGACTGAAGCCACATTAACTGAGACAGTTTAACATGTGCATGTATTGCAAGTGTCACCATGTTTTGGCTGTGTTTTAGGGAGACACTGTGTGTTCTAGGAAGATAAATGAATAGGCAGATGTGATGAACAAGTAGAACTGAAGCTGACTGTTGCGTCAGTGTTTTCCGTGAGTCCCATTGGTGGGACCACACAATCTAGGGACCAGCTATGGAAGATCCCACTAGTGGGACCGTCCTTGAGAAAGGGTTAAACAACATTATGTGAGAAGAGATGAGCTTGTTCATAAGCCCTTTTAGCGAGAACTGAAAATACACAGATGTAAGGTAAAAGTTCTGCAATTCCCCTCTAACCTCAGAAATAATTAATGGATTTACACTTCTTCTTGTTAGTCACTACCTAGACTGAAACTCAAGTATGTGTTTAGGATGGTTGGAGAACATTCAACAAAGCAGGAATCCAACTTAAACACATCACATAAATTCTTTATGGAAGAATTTCTTCACAGACATCTGGGTAAGATAAGGTTAGCTAACATTATTGCTGCTACTGTCTGCATATTGTATTTCATATTTAACATTTTATATCATAGGTCTTTGATGGACTGGCAATCTGTCTATACCCTGGTCATGTTAATGTAATGGATGGATGCATGTTTTCCATTCCATCTGATCATTCTGCCGTGGTAAACCGATGGATAGGTAAAGCAGTTCTTACATTTCATTACTAAATTTTATTAGTAAATTGTAATAATGATAGCTGCTAGGTTTAACAACATAACCTACATAACCAGGGGGTTGTGGCGAGTAGTCATGGTCCATAGCGCCACTGCAGATGTTTTCCACAGTTGGTCACCTCAATGGCCTTGATGCCTTTAGTAAGGGAGCATAATTATACCATATTTCATTGCACTTTAAGCTGCACTTACTCTACACACACTATTCCTACACTCCAGACACCGTGCTTTTTATATTATTTTTCTATTTAAAATAGCCAAAACATTATACAAATTTGCATGTCCCTTTTCTCTGGGAAACTCAATGCATTGTACTTTCAAAACATATTTAATATACATATTTGGACTTTAAGGCTCTTGTTATAGTAAATGGCAGCTTGACTCAAGCTAAAGCTTAACCCATCCTCAGATAAGGGTAGACTGTTAAAATTCAGTCGAGTCAGGAATTTGACCAAGAAAGGGGATATTGTTACACAGCCAGGTCTACACCTCTGCCCTGATTAGATTCCAAAATAATAAGTACGCACTGACTTAGACATCAGCATAAATCAAAGCCACAATAAAATAATTATGTTGTTTTCTCATATCAATAACCGTAAGATAATGACTTTTTTGCCTTATTCCCTGGCAAATGCTTCTCACAGACCTGGCTCAAAGCCTAGCAGAATGCAAACACAGTCTAGTGTATTCTCCAGCTCAGCATTTCCTATTTATTTGTCTTTGAACACCACTGCATTTTTAAGACTTTTATTTTTTCCCCCTTCATGCACTCACTCTATTTCTTATCTCCTTCTTCATCCACGCCCTAAACACACTGGGTTACATCCACATCCAGTATGAAACATTATCCCATTGATTGGTGCAGATCTAGAAGTGCAGTGGAAGTGCAGTGTAATGTGTGTGTGTGGGGGGTGTGTGTGTGTGAGTCTGTGTGTGTGTGTGTGTGTTTGTGTGTGAGAGAGAGAGAGAGAGAGAGAGAGAGAGAGAGAGAGAGAGAGAGAGAGAGAGAGAGAGAGAGAGAGAGAGAGAGAGAAAGAGAGAGAGAGAGAGAGAGAGAGAGAGGTAGAAAAAGAGAAAGATATTTATAGGCCTCTAGGTTCCCCTTGGTCTGATGGTTGTGTTGATGGATTGGATGTTTTTGGTCAGGCTGGCACACAGGCCAGCGCACAGCAGGTCTTCAGTGTATGCTGCATTGCAGTGGGAAAGAAAAATACAGACATTAGGACACTGTATGTGTGTGTGTAAATGTGTGCTTGTGTGAGCGTGCGTGTATGTGTTCACTTACTCACCTGTTTGCAAGTGTGTGGTCAGGCTCCATCGAAAATCATGCATCTTAATCAGAGCACACATGCTGCTGCACTCTGGCCCCTACCTTCTGCCTGATATACTTACCTACTTACTGTAGCAGAACAGGGCCTTCACTTTCGCACATTTAAAGTCCTTACACACATACACGCACATTCCTCAAGCCCTCCGGATAAACACATGCTCCTTACTCGACATGCATGCCAGCACTTGACACTCTTTATTTCAGTGCAGCATTCGCACGGTTGTAAGTGGCTGTTGTAAGAACTGCGCTTCAATCTTCTTCTAATTTGTACCTATCTGAGCAACGAAACTCTGAATTAATACGCAATATTCCAGGGCAGCCGGCCAGAGTGTAATCAATGTTTCCAATCTTCATATCATATATAACAGGGTAGCTGCTCCAGTGGGAAATTGATTGCAACCTTGTGGATGTATTAAGAGACTGCATTGTCCCTTAGTCAATAAGTGAGGAGCACCAACTGAGCCACTTCCAGTTCAGGACATATACAGACTCACCTAGAGTGGTTTCACATGCTAGCATCCAGGCATTTCAGTATGTCAGTTTGTGGTGCAGTGTTACATGTTTTACTCATACCCAGTTACAGACTGTTATGCATTTGTTGGCATGCACACTTCAGTCACCCTCTACCCCACTTCATCACTGGCCAGCTTCCCTGGTCAAAATCTGACCATTAATGGAGGATGGCTGAGGCTGTAGTCACTAATTGTGTTGTTTTTAGTCAAGCTGCTGATGAAACTGCAGTCAGCTGTATAATTCTTGGCACTTTGCCACAGGGAAAAAAGCCCATAAAAGCGTCTTTGTCATTAATTATCTCAAACTGACACTGAAAATACGAGAGAAATATAACATTTAATCGAAGCAAATTTTGAAACAAAATGCCAAACCTCAGAGAGTAAATTCATTATGGTGGATATTCATACTCACTTTACAGTTTTCTGAGGTCAGAGCATTATATTGTTGAATTTGTGCTTGAGAAGTTGACTTTTAGACCACTAGAAAGTTTTCATCAGGCCTAAATGAATGTAGTGATGTATTATATTAGGAGTGGGATTCTCTAGGTACCTAATGAATTGAACAGGGTATCATTAGGATTTTACTGATACTTCTTATCGATACCAATACTTATCAATGCCCTTATTGATACCACTCTCTATAATTTGGTGCAAAAGTGAAAAGATGTGAAAAGGCTCAACATTTCATTATTAATTTCCTCTAAAAATAATAATGTCTGGTCAACAAATATGTGTTGAAGATGTCCAGAGCATCGCTTCCATTCCGTGCAACCAGTTGGAAATGCAGTCATATTACAATGCATTTACACTGTACAAACACTAATAGCGGCACCGTTTGTCCAGGAGCTTATCCATATTTCAGTAATGACCAGGTACTAATTTAATACTGGTTCTTGATACCCACGCTTCCTAATGATTCCATTTGATTACGATTGAAGGTGCAGACTCTTTGTTTTATTTCTACAGCCCACATTATGATTAATGATTGTATTTGATATCCAAGTTCGATAGCAGCTTACACAAAATTCAAACGCTATATTTGAGTGGATTTGCTTTTGGACGTTAACTAATTGAACTGAAATCTTTAATGAAAATCAAATGTCAAAATTTTATAACGCCAAATAACTTTACATTTTTTTCTGAGTAACTCATATGTCGCTCTCGTTTCAGTGACACACACATAAGCGACCTGCATGTCCCCTGCTGGAGAAGCTTCAGGCTGCTATACTGGATCCACTACAGTAAAGCAGGACTTCCAAAGACATGTTTAGATGCTTTACATCAGCCACAGACACCTTTAAGAAAATACCAAGTATTATATTTTTATAATTTTACAACTCATCTGAAAAGTCTTTTTTTTCAGAAAGTCTTAGAGGTAATCCCTCAGTAAGTATTCCTGTTTATTGGATTAGCCTGTTAGATGGACAGTAATCCCCCGCACTGATTGTTAATCAAAGCTGCATTCTTACACAGGGTATATTTGCAACAGTTTCAAGACTTCAAATACAAGAACTTTGTCACTGTAAATATGCATTAATGAGATCCTGCATTCTTTCATCGTGCAAACTGATCTGCACCAAAGCTTCCTACTTCTACCCTCTCCAATATGAGCATATTTTACGACAATGGAAATGAATTATTTTTTTTATTGATTATCATTTTTTTACACCCATATATGTAACAAATTTAATAGAAAACATTTTCTGATTATAATCTGAAAATAATTTACTGATTATAAAATTATTCTACCACTCAGAAAACCATATCTAAAAGCTCAGGAATTTTACAATAATAAGAGTCACCCCAGTCAAAGTGATTTACATAAAGAAGACACTCTTTATTATACATACAGATCTCTCAGTATAATAATCATATATATTCATATATATAATACCAGTACGTCAAAAATAATAATTATAGTTATCATATTTAAAAAACTAAGCAGATAAACTACTCTTTACTTTTTAAAAACATAAAAGTTTCATATATTAATATTGGTTTCTTTATCATATAATCTGTCAACAAAAATAAAAAAAGATCACAGGTTAAAGAGGTTACAAAGTAGCTTTTACTGTATGTAATACTGAATTATACAGGAGGATCAATGGTTGGCGCACAGGATTTGTGATCTAGGCCTAATAAATAAAGGGCTACCAACATGACTGTTTTACGTAAGTGCATGAATGTATGCTATTCATTTTTTCTCAAATGAAGCTAAAATGTTGCAAGTGTGTATGTCTATGTATGTCTGCATGTGTGTGTGTGTGTGTGTGTGTGTGTGTGTACTTGTTCTGTTGTCACTGTCTATAAAGGAGGGATTCACAGAAACACCTGGGTAGAAACAAGGCATGATGGTATTTTTTGGGTGGGAAAATTGGGAGCTTGTGGTTTTTAAGAGAATATGAATGAAGTCTTTAATATTTGCCTCTCCAGAATGGTCCTTTACCATAGACTGAAAGGGTTTAGTGTGCATTTAAGGCTGGCTTTGTGCTTCCAAAAAGCATCAGATCAGACAGCACTTTATTTACCACAAGGTTCATTAGCAGTTATTAGTCGATGACAGATAGGAGCAGTTTGGGAGCAATCTGGGGTGCCATCTCTTCTCCTAATGATAACAGGCTGCACAGACTGCTCAACGTACAAATATTTGTAGCTTATATTACGGTCATAATTAACTAATGGTCACCACAAAGCTCTTAATGGAAGCAAGGCAGTGATTGCTATGACAATACTTTTTTTTTCCTCCTGTGTTGCACCGTTTCTCCAATTAAACTTTTTTAGTGTATCCAGCTGGAAAACATTAGCTCTTATCAGTGCTTGCTCGTATGCGGTGTATGGCATCTGTAAACAAAAGGGGTGATAGCCTCTGAGTCCCATTTCATACTTTTAAGTTAAGTTTCATCTGTTTTCATTTAAAGGAGGTAGGTCTATTTTTTTGTTGGCAACATAGAGAGCATCTTTCATCTCCTATTACAGAATTCCGTTGGGGCGGGGTTTCTGGTCTTCTCGCTCCAAAAGAATCCCTCTTGGATGTGCAGGGCTCTAACAGGGGACACAGGAGAGCTGAGGCCAGCACGGGATGGAGAAGACACAAGACACTGGCTGCTGCACAATTTCTTTCTCCTTTTTTTTTCACGTTCTCGCTTTGTTCCACTCCTTTTCTCTCTCCCAGTGCTTTAGACACCAGAGAACTGGGCTCCTTTCGCAAGGCCAGGAACCCACCAATGGATCCAATCAAGGCAAGGGTCAGGAGGCATCAAAGCTGCAGAGTGAAAGGGTGGACTGATTAGTATTTAGCATGGTATGAAGTCTTATGCAGTGGAATGCTTTCACTGTCAGGTCAAGTCTTTATAACTCTATAATGCTAGTGGCTCTTGACATTGCGTGGACATTTCATGACAAAAGGACCAATAGTAATAATCCCAAAGAACATGGAATAAAATATTATTTTATTAACATATATTAAGGTCAAACATATTTTTCCTCTACACAGCACAAAAACCTAAGTGTATTAACTTGTACAAACGTAATTAATGGACAAGCAGAGTTGTCTTTCCTGTTCGATTCTCTTGTGTTGGTGTTTGACCGGTCAGAGGGACTCGTCCCTTCCCCAGGTCAGTGCTATACTAGCCTGCCTTTTGTAATACTCTACCTTTGTTTAGCTCTGAATTTATGTGACTTTTGCTTTGACAGCCTGCTCGGCCCCTGTCCTGAATTCCTCCTGTTTTTATTCCTCATTGTGGTTTTGTCAGCAACCCCAATTAGAGTCACCTATTCCTTGTTTGTTGGACTTTATTTAAGCCATGTTTGTCTAGAGACAGGCACCCATTCAACATCTACCCTGATACCCCCTATTGAGTAAAACCGTCACACCCAACTCCTGCAAGACTGTCTTCCTCTCCAGCCTCCCAGCACCCCATGTGACACCTTTTTGTTAACTGAACTTCAAATAATAGATTAACAGGAATAAAAGTATTATTAGAAGTTGTGATTAAAGTATTATTAGAAGTTGTGGTGAATTTAATTTAATTTTTATACAGTGACAGGGTTACTATTTGAGAAATATGTTTTTTTTACAACAACAGTGATGACAGAGATGATAGAATAGATGCTATTTATACTTCCCGGAATGCTGTGACTTTCAATGTATGCGTACATACTAGTTTATAAAAGAATGTGTGTGTGTGTGTGTGTGTGTGTGTGTGTGTGTGTGTGTGTGTGTGTGTGTGTGTGTGTGTGTGTGTGT
>JBBJLS010000148.1:18708685-18725500 GCA_037577275.1 Bryconaethiops microstoma | reverse complement strand
ATGCTGCGTTATACACACACACACACACACACACACACACACACACACACACACACACACACTCATTCACACAAGCACACTCAGTAACTCACTTTAATCTCCATTCCACACATACAGTGTGGATCCACTAGCTAGAGGTGTGACCCTGAGAGTGTAGTGATGAAAAGTGCCTTCTGTTTGACTCAAGTGTCACTTCTGCACCCACCACTCTATGATGACAAGACTGACCCTCTCTCTCTCTCTCTCTCTCTCTCTCTGTCTCCCTCGCTCTATCTCTGCTCCTCTGTCTCCCTTTCCTTCTGTCTCATTCTCTTCCATAAATATACACACATATACATGACAACAATACATATTCAAAAAGCATTTTGTCTTCTTAATCATAATCTAGTTTACAGCCTAAGAGCCACTTCTTAGCCAAACGGTTTGTACTTTTATATATTCAGTTACTTTGCATAAAATAATTATTAAAGATTCATGAGCCTCAGTACAAAGAGCTTCCAAGAACTGGCATTCACAAAGAAACCAATTCTGTTTGAAAAAGGGCAGCCACACACACACACACACACACACACACACACACACACACACACACACATACAGGCTAGCCCATAGTATGTACCCTCTTCAAAAGACCCATTTAATACACTGTAAACCAGGGGCGCCAGAAGCATTTTTCAGTCTACCTCTCGCACTGAGGGTGGTGGAGTGGGGTGGGTGGTGGCGGTGGTGGTGGGGGGCTGGAGGATGGTGGATGGGTTGCTCCGTGCGTACAAAGTCTCCGTCCTATTGGGGGTAGGGGGGATTGGTGCGCGCGTGCATAGTCTTTTGAAGAGTGGGGGGACATATATAATGTCCCCCCATGCTATAATGGTTCCGGCACCCATGCTGTAATCTCCCATGTAGAAAATGTAGAACACATTCCTTGTAATAAAACAAACAGTCCTAAGTTTGAGTTTAGGAACTGGGTGACTTTTTATACTTTTGAGTCCTATTTGCAGTTTTAGGTAATAACTGTCCCTTTCTAACATTTTACTTGATCTCTGCCTGTTCTAATGTAAAAAAAAGGCAAATGTAAAAATGTAAAGCTCTTACAGTAAAGTTGCATCAAATCCAAATCATCCTAGTTCCTCTTCGACTGATATAATTATACGCTTGAATTCCGCACTTTCTCAACTTGTTACAACGGGATTTCTCCACTTGTTTCACTGAGCTACGAGTGAGAAATAATTCATGTCAGATTTCATTTTTTTATCGCTGGTGTTAACTGCAATATCCACTTTCAGTGTTAACATCACCTCACCAAACAGCAAATCCTTTTTTTTCCCTCTATCCTTTGGTAGATCACTGCACAACTGAAGCAGTCTCCGTCTTTATTAGGGCCGATGTACTGTTTTTCTGACCGGGCACAAAAAGATGTCTGATTGTTCTTATATGTCCTTGAAAAATGGATGAGTAAAAGGTTAAACTGATGATATAATCGTTTAATTAGACCATGCCTAAAACAGCTTGGGATCTTAATGAGCACTGCATTCAGACCCAAAGTCAGTCAAAATGCAAGTGAAAGGGAGGATTTCTTTATTTCTGTCCTAAGTGGACAGTTTCTATGTGCTAGTTATGCAGACTCGGTCTAGTTTAATTTGTATTGCTTTGCAGGGCAGACACACTCATAATGGGTAATTTGCTTAATAGGGCCTTTACAACGGAAATCAATGTCTTCTAATCATATACAGCAGCTAAACTCCTTTAAAACATGACAACTGAATATTTTAGCTCAATAAAAACACTCCAAAAGAGGCCTCTGCAGAGAGTTTGCTTTCAATGACAACAGCGTTTCTAGACTCCCTAGTTAAATATATTTTATAAAAGTGTGTATTTAGAATATTGATAACTGAAACTAGAAAAAGTACATCAGTTTCTTATGTAAAGGTGGTAATAGCAGTACATGTAAAATAATGAAGGGTGTGGTAAGCATGCAGAGATAAATAAAGTGTCGGGCTTGGCTGCCATAAGTGTCAGTAGCACTAATGAAACACCCAGATCTCATACAGACTCTGCCTCTTAGCCGTATTACTTCTGAAAACTTCACACACCCACACACACACGGCAGGGTACAGACATATGAACCAGCTTATCATGTTACCATATTTGTCTTTCAGTTCTGAGCAATACTGCAGTTGAGGCTCCATTACCATGTTAGACTGGGAGTGAACAGGTGTGCATGAGCAGATGGACTTTACACACTGGTAATCGTCATCAGTCATCAGTCAACTTGGTTTGTGCATGTATGTATTTGTGTGTGTATTTGTGTATACGTCCATGTGGTGTAACGATTAGTGCAGCAGAAGCCAAATCTCTCTCTCTCTCTCTCTCTCTCTCTCTCTCGCTCTCTCTCTCTCTCTCCAGATGCCCCAGACTGCTCTTGCTCTCATCAGAGATTGTACAGGGCCTCCCTGCTGACCTTCAGAAGGGCATCAACTGTGCTACTCATTAAACAAACTCATAAGCTCCTCTCCACTGTGCGGAGCTGTTGGGTGGCCTTCACACAGGGAGACGGGGGGGTAAAAAATAATGAATATACTTGTGGGAAGCAAAGTAGCCCAGCATAAACACAAATCAATATTTTTCATCACCTTGGAGAGCAGAAATCAGCATACCAGCACACCCAATCCAACATGGGTCAGATTTTCTCTGGTTTTAGCACAACATGCTAACCGCTAACCCTTGCCCTTTACTTCAAGGTGGAATCTGAAATGAATGCAGTAATCCTGCATTGTTGCACATATTGCTGGTGTGTGTGACCCATGTCAGCCGAGCTCAGCCAACACCTTTATTTCATCCAGTGAGCTAAGACACTTCTCGGGGATCTTGGCTTGGTATATGGCGTGATGAAAACAGTAAAGGGAAAAATAAAAGGAGCAAAGGCCGACAATCTGTGAACGACCGTCCAAAATGCCTAGCACATCAAAGAGTGACACACGCACACACACACTGGAGATACACCACTTTATAGAACACAGAGAGGCCTGTTCTGCAGACATCAGAGGGCAGTTGCGGTACAGAACAAAGGGAGGGCAACATCACGTGTTATCTCTCCAATTCTAGTTAGAAGCTTTTTTTAAAGGGAAGAGGCAGAAATAATTACAGAAAACTACCTGAGGGTATAGCTCCATGCATGACCTGTTTATTAAACTATACGAATCTTGCGATGTTTTCTTTGTTTGGTTACCAGAAGGACGGGAATGGTCAGGGGTACAACAGCAGGTTAGACGTGTGCGTACATATTAATTATTGATGTGTTAAGTATCTTCAATACAAAAAATAATAACAAATAAATAAATAATTGGGGCTTCAAAGTGAAATGCTAATGAGGGGAGGAGACGCAGCTGTTGGCCTACTTTAGAGGCTGGCCCAGGAAGAAAGGCCTGATTGCTATCTGTGGAGCTCTTTGCACCTTGCCCTTAGAGGAGATAACAGAAAGACAGCAAAGCCTTTGGCCTAAGCCCTCCCCTCATCCTGTCTCTGCTACGCTCCTCCCTTCTGCTGTCCCATACTGCCTGTCCTAATGACCTTCCTTGCTCATATTTATGAAATTCCTTCAAGCAATGGAAGTAAAATAACACACACTTATTTTCCCTTTAACATGCTCAGTTTCCTCTAAATCTGTTCTGCTTCTTCTGGTCTGTCGTAGTGCAGAACCCACAATGGAAAACACATCAGGGAGAATCAGTGCAGTCATGAGATTAACTGCCATTTGGAAAACAGGATGATAAAATACCTCACACTGAGTATTTTCCCTGGGGCTAAATTAACTCTAATCATTGCTCACCGTTAAGAAAGTGAGCCTGTGCTCCATAGCTGAATCTTCTCCAAGGAGAGTCCTTACTCCCACAAAGGAGTAGGCTGGCGATATATTTTCCACCTGAAATAGCCCAGCAGTACAGACTGGAAGAAATGGTGCGTGTTTTAAGATGGGGAGAGGGCGATGTTGGACACAGCTGGTCCTAAAAACAGAACCAATGGATAAAGATGTGCACTGGTGACCCACTGACCCAGCTTCCAGAACCAGCAGCAGGAGCAGCAGCAGCAGCAGCCGTCTTTCTTTACTCAAACAGAGGAATGTCTCAGCTAAAGTAAACCCGAAGTAACCCACCACACTGGGCCTTAATAAAGGGATTTCATGACAGAAAAAGCAATTAACAAAGTAAACTGACTCTCCAACAACTGACTCTCCATCTCCCCCACCATTCAACACACCCCCACTAGCCAAACAGAAGAGCAGCCTTGAATCACATGAACAATGTGCTTCCAGTAAAGTCATTTTCAGTCGCTGCTCAAATGACATGGCTACTCTAACTGAAGTGGAGGCCATTTTACAACAGTGGCTGAGGGCTCTCCTGAGCAGAAAATTGACTCTCGAGGACTCTTGGCTCATCTGACCTACTGAGAAAAGCTTTGTGACAAATGTGTTCATCAATATGGAATGGTACTACACTCTAAAGATGACTGTGAAGCCCATGTGTGTGTGTGTGTGTGTGTGTGTGTTTTGATGTGCTTGGGGGGAGTTAATTCACAGCAAGTAACAGAGAGAGGAAAAGAGGAAGAGAAACATGAATCAGCTCATGTTACTCTCTGAGAGTGGTCAGACATGCCAACTCCACAGTGCTAGATTGACAAACGTTTCCGGCTAAGAGGTGGGTAGCAGGGGCTAAAACCACAAGTGTTTTTTTTTTTTAAAGCTTTGGATCTTTTCTGGGATTAAAAATAGCATGTTCAGCACACCTTGTATGGATGTATACACACCATGAGATTCTGCGATTTGGTTGATTCAGCAAAGTTACAACTGTGTCTATCTCGTTAAGACCGCAAGGAGTGGGAAATTCCTTGCTGTTTTACACACAGAGCCCCTCACTCCTGTTGGTTTCTGGAGAAGGGTCCCCTCACTCCTGTTGGTTTGTGGTTTTGGGGGGGCTCTTGTCAGGCAGCAGATACACTATAGGGACAAAAGTATTGGGGTAGAAAGTATTGTTTTCAGAAAGTATTGTTTTGAGCTAGGCCTCTTACTTCCAGTGAAGGTCAATCTTAATGCTTCAACAGACCAAGACATTTTGGACAATGCCATGCTTCCAACTTTCAGCACATAGCTTGGGGAAGACCCTTTTAAATTCCAGCAGCCCAGGTGAGCCCCAGTGCACAAAGCAAGGTCTATAACGACATGGTTGGAGCGGAAGAACTTGACTAGCCCACACAGAGCCCTGACCTCAACCCCATCCAACACTTTTAGGATGAACTAGAACAGAGATTGCGAGCCAGGCTTTCTCGTCCAACATCAGTGCCTGATCTCATAAATGCTCTACAGAATGAATGGGCACAAATTCCCACAGAAACTCCAGAATGTGGAAAGCCTTACAAGAAGAGTGGATGCTGTTATAGCTGCAAATGGGGACCAACTCCATAATAAAATCTATGTATTTGAATGCAATGTCATTAAAGTCCCTGTTGGCCAGGTTCAGGTGTCCTAATGCTTTTGTCCATATATTGTATGACTTACAGACATCTTCCATAAAATAAGCTAAAACTAAAAAAACTTGTACTTTAGAAACTGGATTTTTCCAGTTGTGGCTAATATTAACTTACTATAAATATGAATTACTACTGTAATTATTTACAGTATCTCTATTGTTTGCTTTCACTGTCTTGATGGAGGGTCACTGATTGTCAGAGCTCATTACATGACATTTGTCAAAAATTACAGTTCTGTATTAAAGTTCCAGTATTGGCATCAATACCGATACCGTGTCAGTATCGGTACCACATTATGTGTTCAGTTCATACATGTACACGTTGATATAGAGTGCAACATAACTGCCAATGCTGAATTGCTGAAGGGGATTCATAAAGCCTTTGTATATTTTCTCCTCCCATCTTGAGCTCATTCTCTCTGTCTAACGCCCTGCTCATCTGCATACAGATTTCATTCATTTTAATGGCCTTACCAATTACCCAGCTCTGCTCCCCAATCCCCTTCAGCCAATTGCCTCCTCGCTCATCTGTTTGTATAGACAGGGAGGTGCTGATTTCTCCATTCAGTTGATGTGGACAAGCTGTGCTAAAACTCTCTCAAACACCCCACCTGACCTTAATAAGAGTGTTTGTTGTGCTGTCTGTACCTGTGGACGTGCTTCACTTGTGAATTCTAAAGGCCCCGTCAACTTTTTTCTATAATTCAGGAGAAAATATATTACTGCTATGTGCATGCAGAAACAAATTACTCTCCAAAGTGTAGGTCCCATAAATAAGGCCTTGTGATCGCTTGCATTTGGGTCTGAAGCTCCAGCTTCTGCTTTCACTGCAGAGACACCACGCTTGCATCAACTTTTCATTTCCAAATGATACCACAATTATGTAAAAGAATATATGTTACCTCCAACACGCAGCAGCATTTGGCCATTCAGCCATAACCTTACCTCTAAGAGCAGTGCATTTCTTACAACATTAGCTTAAGATGCAGTGCAGCCATTTTGCTACATTAACTAAATGTGTTCAAGCCATTCTCTTACATTAGCTCAAGGCATTCTGGATACTTGCTCTATTAACTAGAGACGCACGAGCCTTTTTGTCACTCTGGTGAGTGATACAGGTGCCTGGTAAATGAACCTGTGGCAATAAAAATTTTGCCCTGGGTGTAACAATGTCAAGCAAAATGTTATGAATGATAATGATAGGGCTGAAGCAGCTCCAATCATGTCACAACCATTAAACACACACACACACTTTTGCACACGCCACATTTTTTTAATATGTATTTTTATTTGACCCTTTTTAATAAACAAATGGCAACACATTTGTCATTTTAAATGTTATATGTATATTTACCTATATATAATACTTCATCATAAATAGAGAACAATTTATGATAAAGTATTATCAATTGTTCAACTAACGTATTATGTGTCTACAAATAGCCGTCAAACATGCAGTTTGTCTTGCAGTGTGTGTAGCATTAGCAGTAGCATGCTTGCTCGCTGCATTCAGACTGAGCCTGAAAGCCGCACTCAGAGCTTTCAGCCTGATACATGAGCAGTCTTTCTGCCTTTTCTGCCTATGCTCAGAAATGTGAGCCTGGCTGTCTGAACCAAGAGCAAAAAGTGCAGCACTTTCACTGTGGAAAAAAACAGGCATCTCATCTCTTTCTCTGTCCTTCTCACTCTCTCTTCACTCGATACATTTGTCTGATTTCACAGCTTCTCCAGGTACTGCGAGAGCTATTTGCTACTGTCAACATCACATTTCATGCTATGAATTAGAAATTGCAACAAAAACGTAGTATAGCCCAACAGGAAGCGACACTTTCTTGTCTCTGTCTCTGCCAACTCCAAAAACTTCACAAATACATACACAAATACACACATACACATGCATGACACGCCCCGCATACAGGAGTCCATTGCAGTGACAATATGGTGATGAATGGAGACGGAAGGAGATTTTTTATCACAGAATACACATGTAACACAAACACATACACAAAGTTAAGATCACAGCAGTTACAGTATGATCTATGGTCACCAATCATACCTGAGTTATGGAGAACATGTAAATAAGAGATTAAAGTAATTAATCTCTAAGGCATTCATTCAAATCATGAAACAGAACAGCACTGGGAGTCGCTACTGAGCACACAAATAGAATGTTAGTATATACGGCGCCCATGGCAAGGCCAGAAATTCTAATCGGATAAACGATGAATCATCAGTGAACCGGTCATTGCATGCAACACTGGTTTAAATTGACAATGGCACGCACCAGTGTGAATATACTCTCTATTTTACCTCTCTGGATGGATCCTCCAATGCTATAGCACCCCCAGGGCCGCTGCTATCCGTGTTTCACCTGATGTCCTTCTCTGCTGAGCTGCCCAGGTCATTTCTTCAGGAGATGAGCTATCTGTCTGTCTACTCATGCATCGGTTTAAGTTATTACTTTGAATTCCTGTGGTCAGTGAGGGTGATGTAAGCTAAATCTAAGGAATGGCAGTTAGCCAAAAGGTTTAATTTCAATTTTGCTATGCTTCTAAATTGTAGTGACACAAATACAAATGTCATTATATAATGACTTATACAGTAAATTACATTTACATTCATTTAATACTCTAAATTAATAGGTTTCAGTCTCTACACACTTTTTTCAACAAGACCTTTTTATACACATTCAAATGACAATAATTCCTTTTCTACGGAGAAGCTTTAATTAGTTGCAAATGCTGACTGAATGCCAGAATTTTTCCACTTCGATGACATTCTAGTTAAGTTATTTCTTGAATTTGTAGAATCCTTGCTTCTGTTTTCCAGTGGACAGTGTGGGCAGTGTGTATTATATCTGAGCTGTCTCTAAGAAAGTGATGGTGAGTGGATGATTTTCCTGCAGCAGTGACTCAGGATGCTGAGAGACTGCCCTTCTTCCACACAGTGTGCAGTAGCCACTCCTACACTGTATAGTGTAACATCAGATGCCTCATAAATCCCCCTGTCAATGCGAAAGGTCAGCAGTGTAGGACTGAGATGCATGAGGGTGATATAATGAGACAGAATGAAGACATGTTCATGTAGAATAGATGCTGATGGTAGATGACTACAATGCTCCACTGCTGTAGTATATCGGCTCCGTTGGTATGCTGCTGTTGTGTCACGCTACAATATTGATTTTTAGTTGTAACAGCATTGATAGACAACCTAGTCAACTACAATGTGTCATTAGCTGGATACTCTGGACAGTTTGTAAGACCGGCTCTAACAAATCTACCAAACAGTAATATTCCTTCTTTGAAATGTGTTTTCTGTCCACTTAACATTTACAACACTGTGCAAGATTCCCTTTAAAGTCATTTTATGAGGCAAAACAGCCAAAACAAGCTATGTCAGGCCTACAAGACATTATTTTAGCACAGAGGCATAAAACTTTATTCATTCAAACTTAAATATCAAACTTAAATTAACCGTCATAACATAATATGGACAGAGAAAGTGTGATATTAAATTTCAAAATTACAGCAAGCAGTAGTGTTGGGGATTATTACCCTCTCCTATGTGTTAGCATGCCTTATTCAGCAGGGTACTACATAATAACCGGGAGATCATTTCTGAGCCTTTGCAGAACACTGTGAGCAATCAGACTCTGGTTCTGCCACCCTGGATGTTTTTGCAGTTTAAGACTCATATGGTGGATGATTTAATCTAGCTCCTGTGGCCCGAGCTAGACTGAGAGGATGTAACATCAGATTAGGTAAGAGCCCTACAGCTGTCTGACTGCTGCCCGCCCCCTCGCTGCCTCTCTCCAGGGGGATGATCAATGACTGCCCTCTTATGCCTGCAGCCAGCGGGTAGCCAAGGCTTCTAGCTAAAGGTTTCATCTCCCCTGCCCATCTATAGACCCTGGCAGTGCCCTCTCAGCATGCCATCTCAGTACCTCCCAAAAGGACTCTATGGGTTAAGCAGTAAAGAGGCTGGAGTATATACACCGGTGCTAAGGGTACAAATTTGATTCCAACTCTCCAATTTGTTTAGGGACCTATTAAACTATATGTGAGGTTGGACAAACTTTTTGAAATTTGTCAAAACATCTACATTTAGAACGTATTATTCACTTTAAAAGTTATTTGCTGTGAATGCATGTTCAAGGTGACAATGTCAGATGATATATTGGAGGCCGGTTTTTTGGTGAGTAATTAAGAGGACCAGCAGTGGAGCAAGCAGGGTGATTAATCCTGACCCTGGCCTTCAGGAGCCCACAGGTGTATATAAAAAAAGGTAATGTTCTTAACAGAATTTGTAGATGGTCAACAAGATAACGACATTGTTGTGGCATAGCACACATGTGACGGGGCAAGAAATGGTTAATCACAAATCATAAAAAGAAAAAAATCACTCAACCGTGGTCAAACTCACTTACCTTTTTTTCTTTGAAACAACCAGTAACTCCAGCTTTAAACAATAACTTCAACTTCAAATTCCAATGACCAGATGAAAAGTGACAAGAAAAATGAAAAGCAGAAAGTTCACCAGATGAGAAAAATAACGGTATAAATGTGAAATAAGCCAGAGGGAGGATGAAAACCGCTCTGAGGAAACACTAAAGGAAAAACAAGAGAATGATGGGCTCAACAGGGGAGCTAAAAAAAAAAAAACAGAATTAAATTAGTGAAACCACAAACGATATCTGTCCACAAGCAATATAGTGAGTTTTGCTTTCAATGAGAGAGGTGAGTTAAATTCTTTTTTTAGTCTCCAGAAAAACTCAACATGATGCTCCCCTTATCTATTATCAATGTAGTTTATTGTTTGCATTCATGACTCAATCATGGCAAATTATAGATTAAAAAACAGCTCCTGTCTGATTTTGTTTGGGTTTTTTTTTTGTTTTGTAATAGCACCACTGCTGGGGATAACCATTATGTGATGGAAAATTTGTCATTGTCAATTCCTTTCTGCATAGTTTAATTAGTCACAACAACTTGGAATTCAGCTCTACACTGAAGAATGATTGTTGATGACATTCTATGTTCTTCTTTTATTTTGGCTGGGATTTTGGCTAACATTCTGTAAAGCTGGTCCAGCGTGGCTAACACTTGACACAAAGAAACAAAGACCACTGATACGACAGTTCCTGAAATCTGAGTCGATTCTATTATTTTACTATGGTTCAGAACTGACTGAATCCAATTATGTAACTAGATGAATTGTTTACTCAGAAATACATACAATAAAAGCAACACCAAGCTTTTGGATTTATTTTTTAACATTTTCAAATAGAATTATATGAGAGTATTATTACAACTTCCTATTAATTTCAATTCTGAATTATTCCAACATTGAAAAATCAATGCAGTTAAATCGCCACTTTCAGATTGATCCGTCACCATGCATCGATATATACATTTTTACAGCCCTGGTCCCACTTATTTCTGGAACACAAGCCTTCCATTGACACACTGGGACGCCTTCCAGGGAACGTGAGAGATGTATCCTAGGGCCAATAATTGAAAGGCATAATGTGGATCATTTTCACTGTGTTTAATTAGACTATTAAAAGATCAGCTAGACAAGTGGAGAGTAAGAGTTGACAATATATGCTGTTAAACAAGATAGCGACTCTCATTGCTAAGAACGTTTACATGGGCCTTTCAGGAGCTGACACTGATAACAGCATACTTTAGAAAGCAATGGCAATTAGAGGATATATGCAGTGTCAATACCAATGGCTTGAATTTATTTAAGGAGAAATGAACATTGTGTCAAGGCTGATCATGATCTCTTTTGCTGCTATTGGGGAAGCCATTACAGAATGCATCTTTTTCTTCTCCTGTCTATATTACATGAAAATAGAACAATGCACTTGTGAGGGTGTGTGCATACACAAGGGAACTGGAAAAAAGCTAAATCTAAAGTTGCGTCGGCAGCAAGTGTGAAGGACATTGTAGCCGCCTAAAAGCACCCGAATCATATCCCTCACCAAACTACAGGAGTGTTCCTATCATTCGGTCTTGTGATCAGGTGAAAATCTGAATCAATTGCTTTTTCCTGAGCTAATGAAAGATCGATATAGACTGTAGCACGATGCACTCATCTGTTCTTCCTTTTCTACATTGCACGCAAGCACTGATGCAGACAGTCTTACACATTACAGTCAACATGAATATTAAAAGCTTACGGCATTAGTGACAACAAGCAGGGATCACTGAGGAATACGCGGCTGTCTGTTTGGACGACAGCTTAGCTACGTTTGAATTTCCACTAAACTGCAAAAGAAGCAAACAGACGCTAATTATGCCGATACATTCCCATGCGGTCAATGGGCTGGGCCACAAAGAGCTGAGTAGATTTAATTTACTACTGGAGAGCGACGCTTCTAAGAAACGCTCCGTAACAGTTATACAACCTCTCAGCACCCGACATGGCCTTCTTCTCAGAAGTGGATTTTCAGTATCAGAGTAAAAAAAAAAAGGGCAGTCTGACACTCATTCTTTACCAGCCACTGGACCTCATGAGAAATGAAAGAGAGAAATTAAATTAAATTCTAGTTAAATGTTAAAGCAGGCCCACAGAAAATAACCCATCCCTGTTCAATTCAGCGAGTGGCTTAGCCACTAAATGAAATTACTGCAAATCACCAAAACAGTATAGCGTCACATCAGCCTTGAACTACGCCAAATGCCTACCAAGCATGAAGCGTAAACCGTGAGCAGGGCTTGTTCTCTGTCACATTACCAATGCAAATGCAGCCCATCTACGGCATTATTCATTATTTACATGAGGCATTGACAGGCCATCTGATTGACAGACTCTTTGAGCTTCCTCAGCAGAAGGCCCTGGGGAACACACACACACACACACAGACCCCTATGAAATAAACTCACAGGACAGCCCCGGGTTGTAGAGCTATATTTAGGGTGAGGCTGGTCAAGGTCACAGGCTGTGTCCTCTGTGAGAGAGGCTGATATCCGGCTGGGCTGCCGGCTCTCCCTGGGGCTCCAGGAGCAGAGTGGATGGGATTGAGTGCGCAGATAGCAAACCTGGTTCTGCTGGAGATCACTCTGGCTAAGAAGGAGGTTACGGTAATGGAACACCGATAGGTTGGCAGAAGGATGGGGGAGCTGTTATATTACATATCTTTGCAGGAGGGGAACATTTCAAACTGCGTAACCGAACATTCTCTGAATTCAAAATTTGCAAATGGACAGGCCACTGTCTATTTCAGAACTGAACCTAACCCTGTGTACCGCATTATTTGAACTTTATAGTCCACATAAATCCCCCGAAATATGACCAAAATATCCAAAAAGACTCATCACCACAGCATACTTATTAAGATTAAGCATACATCCATAATCGTCATGAAATCCTCAATAAATAATACGTAAGCCATATTTGGCAGCTTTTTGTTTGCCTCCACTCTCCAGCCATATATAAACTAGAGCTGGACAAAACAGAGAAATCCTAATTCTGGCAATGGTCTTTTAAATATTTGAATATATTCTGTTCAATAAAAAATGTTGCTGTCCCTAAATGATCATCTATTGAATATAATCTGAAAATGTCTGAATGTGATCTATTAATTACAGCAAAAGCGAGCTTGAAGCTGCAAACCAAGAGGCCATCTAAAAGCAGCCATGCCCCAGAGATAGAGGGGAAAAATAAAAAGAAATCTGTCTGTCCAAACCCTCTTATGGGATAATCCAGCCTGGCTGGCCATGGGTAACATGGACACACTGTAATTCCCTGCTTGGATTGTTGGCACAGGATTTTAGCAAATGCATGTGAAAGGGCAGAAGGGAGGGGGTCGGGTCGCTCTAGTTTGGTGAAACTGTTAGGCCAAAAATGGCTTAAGAAATAGCTGGGGTATATTACTATTGTCAGAGGTGTAGCCAACTCAGAAATAATTTTGTGATTATGGACGCCGGGGGAAACCCGAATAGCTCTTCTTATGTATTCTTGCGGTGTTCTGTTTTTGTTCTCGTGTTGCACCATGGTCCTGAAGGAACGTTGTTTCATTTCACTGTGTACTGTTTGTAGGGCTGAAATGACAATAAACCTACTTGACTGCTTGACTCAACTTGACTGCAGTGCTTACTCTCGTTTCGCTGGTGCTGTCGGAAATGTGACCAAACACCAATCAGAAGGATTTATTTCAGTGAAGATCCTCTGCAGCAAAGCCATCCACTATGAATAAACTCTGCACTGTCTGCATGGAAAAACCCAACTCAACACAGAGCCTCCTGTCAGCTCCACTGTGTGATGCCACCTCTCCTGCAACGTCCACCATGTCAAACGTTCCCAGCATATATGTTAAGATTCCATACGTTGACTGTCAAAACCGAGTCCCATCAACACGAGAACTGCCTCTTTAGTCAGAGACATCAGTCGCTGCTGAGCATCTGGACATGTCTTCCAGCGAACTGAACTCAGGTGTTAATTAGCTGCAGTTATCTGCCTCCTAAACGCAGCGTAAGGTAAACAGCGCTGCTTCAGGAAGTGTCCCATGGCCTTGGCTAGCACTACAAGTCAGCACTTTACCCCTTCAAGAAATCATTAGCAGCCTGCTGCTGGAGAGAATGCCTGCCACACACCAACAGGAGTGGCTGATATTTTTTCTTCTTTGTTCTGCACACACTCATTATCCCATTACTAAGCAAAAAAAAGCAAGTCAAAATAGAGTGTCTGGAACAGCAGTGACTATTGTACCTTAATGCAGTTTTGTCAGTGATGTGAATATAGCCCCATTTGCCCCCTTAACAGACACATTTACAATTAACGTATTGCAAACTACATGTAGGACCACACCTCAGTTGCCGAGGCGAACAAATAATTTTGCTGAATTCCCCTAGAATTCCACAATGTGGTAGACAGCCTGCAGGCTAATGGGTGATTAGGCTACTCCAATAATATTCTATTCTATTCATATCTTACGGAAGGATTCACTGTGAATACTGTTATAGTTAGAAGCCTCTGATGTTTGTATTTATACTCTTTATACTTCACAAGAATTTACGATTATAAACACTTTTGAAGATTCCCGATTCCATTCCTGAATTCCAGTCTCAGAGTTCGGGGCTTACTGATTACTATTTTAAACAAAACGATTTATTACGTAGCCAGGTAAAAATGGCAGCTAAATGGATTTCATCTCAAAAGTGAGCACCATGTCTTTATTATAACCACAAAACCAAGCCAAGGACTCAGGGAAGCTCCAAAACCTACAGGGAATGTAAATATAATGTTGAAAACACAGGTCAACAAAATGAACAGTTTCTAAGAACAGTAAATAGAGACAATGCCGAAGATAATTACATTACAATGTACAATGTGATATTAGGTTATAAATCGTGCCATAACGCTGTAATGTTCGCTAGAGGCTCACAGCACGGAGCCACCATCCCCCCTCCATTACTATTTTATAACTCACCCCTTATCGTCGAACACTGAAGAAGATATGTCAGTGAACTACATTGTGATAGTGAAATATATTAAAATGGCTAACAGTATTTAGGTAAAGAGAAATGACTATGTACACATTCATTTGTCTGGCTCTGTTTTTGCCTTTTGAATAAAACTCCGGTGAAGAAGTTGAGATGATCCTGAGTCTCTCAGACAGCAGCTGTAGAGCTCAGACATGGAGACAGACATGGCAGGCTAGCTAATTAGCGTATTTACTAATTGACTATAAAATATGAACAGCTGTAAATCTATACCAATTTAGCAGAAAACACTGAAATACTAAACCAGATTTATGTCCGCCTGCGAAAGTTATTTAGTGACTAAATATAACCTTAACCTTCCACTTAGTAAATTAACAGAATGACTATGAAAGCACAAGGCTAAACAAAAGAGAAAAAGTCTTATATTTAAGCCTTTTTTATTTTTAAGAGCTTACTTCTGTATCACTGCTGCTGTCTGGGTTCATTAAAATCGGAATCTTTTTCAATTTTCTGTCAGAATTCACTAAATTATATTCATATTGCCATTGTGTACAGTCCATTGTTTAATGATACAGCCATTACAGTGAAGCCCAAAAGTCTTTAGAAGAGTCTATATAACAAAAGTCCGTTGAATAATTGGCTAAAGGCAGGAGTAAAGACACACTATATGGACATAAATATTGGGACACCCCTCTTAATTACTGTATTCAAGTGTTTCCAGTCATGCTCATTGCCACAGTTGTGTAAAATCAAGCATACCAAGACATTATGGACAGTTTGCCATGCTTCCAACTTTGTGGACATAGTTCGGGGAAGGCCCTTTTTCTATTCCAGCGTGACTGTGCCCTAGTGCACAAATCAAGGTCCATAAAGACATGGTTGGAGGAGTTCAGTGTGCAAAAACTTGACTAGACCACACAGATCCCTAACCTCAACCCCATCCAACACCTTTGGGATGAACTGGAACGGGGATTGCGAGTCAGGCTTTCTTGTCCAATGAAAGGGCAGAAATTCCCACAGAAACACTCCAAAATATTGTGGAAACCCTTCCAAGAAGAGCTTTCATAGGCGTTATAGGTGGAAGCTGTTATAGGTGCAAAGAGGCCACCAAGTCCATATTAAAGTCTATGTATTTGAATGAAATGTCATTAAAGTCCCTGTTGGTGCAATGGCCAGGCATCCCAATACTTTTGTCCATATAGTATATCTCTAAACCTCTCAAAATATGGGACTTAAATGGCTTGCGTATACCCTGATAAAACTGTCACTGTTGGAACAATACATCATAGTTCTCTGTACATTACTTTTCTAAAGAAGGCCTGAACCTTCTTAACTATGTTAGTGGAACAAGCCTTGGTATTTTCAACGTCTACATTTCTGTTATTTGTTTGGAATATTTTAATTGCTCTACACAATTTTTTTTGTGTGTTGGTGAGTTTTATTTATTTTATTATATGTAAAAAAAATCATGAATCATTAAAATAATTGGAAGATTGCTCAACTCGGCTTACTAATACAATTGATAGCGACAACCCTAGTAAGTGTGTCCAGAAGCTTAAATTGATAATTAAATTATGACTTGACTTAAGTGGACTGGAACAACTAATTTTGACGTTAAAATAAAAACAACCAAATGTGGATCAACCAGTCACAGACTTTTCTTCAGCAAGGTCTACAGAGTGTATAATTGGATGCGGGTTGCACAACTAAATAAGTAAACTTTATTATGAGAGGAATGCTTCATTAGAAGCAGAATGCAGTGTTTATGTATGTGTGTGTGTGTGTGTGTGTGTGTGTGTATATGTGTGTGTGTGTGTGTGTGTGTGTGTGTGTGTGTGTGTGTGTGT
>JBBJLS010000148.1:18685312-18698616 GCA_037577275.1 Bryconaethiops microstoma | reverse complement strand
GTACCTTGCTCAGGGTACCTCAGAGGTGCCACTAGCAGTCTTGGGAATCGAACCCATGACTTCCTGATCGCAGGGCAAACACCCTAACCACAAGGTTACCATCTGCCCCTTGGGCAGCCTTGGAATTGATCCGAACCCACTTTCATATCATCGCCATCCAAAAAAAACATCTTTATTCTGTACCAGATTCAAGCTTTGTGATGAATGGACAGATAGAAATGTTTCAAATGCATTTTTATGTTAACTCACCTCAGAAATAGAGATATATATCCTGTTTGTGTTAAATGAAATGTGAGTAGATGTACTAGAACAATTTGTCACAGAAGCCTGTATAAGAAAATTAAAAAGGTATACAAAGTACAAAAGGCAGCAGTGTTTTCTTTAAAAGACGTCTGTGCTGTTGATGCTTGACAGTTATTTAAATGGTGTATACATATAATTTTGTTGAAAAAAAAAAAAAGCCCCACTTATTTTTATTTTTGATGCCGTTTTTTTTATTCCTAACCCTGATCTTTCAACACTGTTAGCACGAAAACATTTCAGCAGTGATGTTCACTAAAGGAAGATCTCCTTGACAAGTCCTTTGACTCAGACTGAGGGTTTGAGGAATGATTGGTATGAGGATGTAGACACGTCAGTCTGCATTAAGCGACTCCAGAATGTAGTTTCTGTGTAATAGCCGAACTGTCTTTTTGGGATTCTTCTCCCTTCACCCTCCAGAGATTACATCGTTTAAGATTTGATGCCCCACTAGGCAAAAGGTGTTGTTCTGAAAACCGTGAACACAAAGTGTTGGATGTTCTGCACCATCAAGCTACATTTATTTAATTAATTCTGTTTTTTGTGTTTTTAAGCAGCATTTTTTTTTTTCTGCATACTGATGTTTACAGTTAGTTAAAAGCGGAAAAAACGTGTGTGTGCGCCATTCCCTTCATCAGCGGATTGGTGAACAACCTTTGACAGCACAAATACCATTAAATTATCTGAACAGTATGAATGAACTGAAATAAAACTTTTACAACCTCTCCAAACACTAAAAGTGAAAGAGTAAATGGATTGTGAAGAGTGACAGATAAGTGATTACAGACTGGCTGCAGCAAGCTAAGCAACTAACATTTGGACTGACAGTTTGAGAATATACTTTTCCAAAGGTTAAATCTCCTTGGTTAATCTGTTACAGTGCTGTTCAGTTTGTGACTATGTGCATGACACAACTGACTACCACGCAACATGTCAACAAACTGGTTGGTCTCCACTCGCCTCACTGCCATAAAGAGAGAGCAGGGAGTGCTCATGTGTCAGTCATCTGTGTATAATGTTGTCTCTTCTTCATAATGTGACCTGTTCCGTTTGATATGAAATTAAAAAAAAATAAATGGAGAAAGACATTCTGCTTTAAATTTTACTTGACATCTGCTTTAAATTTGAGCAACCCTCCGCCTCCCCCGCAACTCAAAATACCTTTGTACGCCCCTGGTTGTCTTGATTAATTACAAGCTGCCTTAAAATGTACAGCTGACTCTTAATGGTAAGTTAATAGAACAACAATCTGTGATTTACTAAAATTCAGACTTCAAAAAAAGAGGAAACTGTAAGAGTAAAGTAGAAAAAAAGGCTTTCTTTTGGTTTCTAAGGTTAAAGTATTAGGGTATATGGGTTAAGGGTATAGGTGTTATGGTATGATGGCCTAGTGAAAATAGCTCATAACAGCCCACAAGCATTACTAACTATGTTAGGTTTCTTTGTGTGTGTGTGTGTGTGTGTGTGTGTGTGTGTGTACTTTTGTTTATAGCAGGGTTCCCCCCACACTTGCATGTATACTCTTTGTTGAGAGGGAAAGTGGGTCAGGGCTCCAGAGAGTGTGTGTCACGGTGACTGATCTGCAGTCAGCCTAATTAGTCCCCACTCCTCTCCCTCTATCAGAGCAGGAGAATGTGATGAGCCTGCAGTTTCCCACCTCTGCAGCTCTGCACTGTAATTCATCTACACACATCTTTCCGCTCTCCAAGCTGCAAAATTGGACACTGGCTCATCTGGAGAGATCATTTCAGGCCATTTATTTATTTGCTTATTTTGCGGGTGGGAGCTGAACAGGTGAGCCTATCTTAAATCAGTGAAGCTGAACTTTAAAAAAACAAAAACCTTCTGTGCACTCTGCCGGACATTCAGCCCTCATACTAAAGCTCGTAAAACAGGCTGCTGCACATTTCTTACGTTGTTGGACAAAACAAGATAGTGTTTTTAAAGAAATATAGTAGGGGCACCCCTCTCTTTTCATTCTTACATTAAAGCCGGCTATAACCAGAAGCAATGGAACATTCAATCTGTTTATAATGAATGTCTTAAATACTCTTTAAATGGGTGCATTTGCACAGACATTTCACTGTATGTCATACTGAGTATTGTTGTTTACGTGAACAACAAACAAAAAAGAAGTTTACCAGCTGCTGTGAGATCTTCCAATATATCTTTCTGCACACTAGAGGGCAGTGTTGGCTCTCACTAAATTGCTCTTAGGCCATAAATCAAAAAGCTGCATGTTGTTGAGAAATGCATGTGTAAATATTTTAGTTTCACCCAGTGTGCTTAGATACACTGTATGGCCTGAGGTATGTGAAGTGCTGAACATTGTAATGGGTGTCCTCTGTTGCATCACTCAGTACAGAGTTCCAAGCTGCCTCTGGAAGAAACATCAACAAAAGGACAGAGGAGCTTCGTGAAGTGAGTTTCCATGGCTGAGGAGATGCACAAAGGCATAAGATCACTAAAGTCAATACCACCTGACAACTGGAGTGGTGCAAAGCATTCCGCCAGTAGAAATGTGCTCTCTTGAGTGGTGAATCACACTTCAATTTGTGACAGACTGATGAATGAATCTGTTTTTGGAGGATGCCAGAAGTCTATCTAACAGAGGGCATAGAGCCAGCAGTAAATTTTGGTGGGTAATGGGTGGGTGCTTTTTCTCAGGGTTTCTGCTCGAACCCTCCAGTGAAGGGTATCGGAATGAGAGTCCTAAAACATAATATTAACATAAAGTTAAAATAAAACTCTCCAGAAAAATACCTGGTACAAAATGCACTCCACTATATACACAAAATGCTGTGGTCAGAGAGAGAGGTGGATGTATATATACTAAAGATCTTTCATCTTTAGTGGAGATATATCATAAAGATGAAGAAGTTCACTAAAACAAATGGTGGTTTGGTGATGTTCTCTGTACGGAGTCCCTTATTGCACGTAACAGTGATATAAATATCGATATTGCAGATAATACTGCACATAAAAAACTACTGCTTATAAGAGTAATAAGGATATTGCACACAATTGTAATGATTTAGCACCCACCTTTAGTCTTATGGGTGGGTGTGCGAAAAAGGAGGAGTTCTAGAGTCTGAAGTGTTTGTGTGTGAAATGGGGATGAATTATAAGGTCTGATGAGTGGGTGTGTGAAGGGGGCGGATTTATAGAGTCTGAAGGGTGGGTGTATGCCAGGGGAGGAGTTAAAGAATTTCAACGGTAGTTGTGTGATGGGGAGCAGTAATAGAGTCTGAAGGGTGGGTGTGTGATGTGGGAGGAATTATAGAACCTGGTGGATGGGTGTGTGATGGGGAAGGAGTTATAGAGTCTGAGAGGTGGGTGTGTGATGGGGGAGAGCTAAAGAGTTTGAAGGGTAGGCGTGTGATGGGGAGGAGTTATAGAGTCTGATGGGTGGGTGACAGGAAGGAGTTATAGAGTCTGATGGGTGAGTGTGTTTCAGGGGAGGAGTTATAAAGTCTTATGGGTGGATGTGTGACGGGGGAAGAGTTACAGATTCCAAAGGGTGGGTGTGTGATGGAGGAGAGGTTATAGAGTCTGATAGGTGTGTGACAGGGGGAGGAGTTATAGGGTCTGATGGGTGGGTGGGTGTGATAGGGAGAGTTATGGAGTCTGTTGGGTGTGTGACAAGGAGGAGTTATGGAGTCTGAAGGATGGATGTGTGACAGAGGGAGGAGTTATAGAGACTGATGGGTGGTGGCTTGGTGACATCAGGGGGGTGGGATCAGAAGGGAGGATGTGATGGGGAGGAGTTACAAAATCTGTTGGGTGTGTGACAGAGGGAGAAGTTATAGAGTCTCAAGGGTGGGTGGGTGACAGGGAGGAGTTATAGAGTCTGTTGAGTGGGAGGGTGACGGGGGAGGAGTTATAGAGTCTATAGGGTGGGTGTGATGGGGAGGAGTTATAGAGTCTGAAGGGTGGGTGTGATGGGGAGGAGTTATAGAGTCTGATCGGTGGGTGACAGGGAGCGGAGCTATAGAGTCTGTTGGGTGTGTGACAGGGAGAGGAGTTATAGAGTCTGAAGGGTGGGTGTGATGGGGAGGAGTTATAGAGTCTGATCGGTGGGTGACAGGGAGAGGAGTTATAGAGTCTGAAGGGTGGGTGGGTGACAGAGGGAGGAGTTATAGAGTCTGTTGAGTGTGTGACAGAGGGAACAGTTATAGAGTCTGATGGGTGGGTGGGTGACAAGGGACTTATAGAGTCTGATGGCAGGTAATGTTCCAGTTTTACAATGTTATATGCATCCAACCTTGTGGCACAAAACAAAGTCCATAAAGGCACTGTTTGGTGAATTCGGTGTGTAGGAACTCCAGTGAGTCCTGATCTCAACTCAGCTGAACACCTTTTGTATTAATTAGAATAACAATGGTGAGCCAGGTCTTCTTGACACATTACACAGACACATTCCAAAATCTTGAGGAAAACCTTGCAGGGTACAGTGAGTGACGTGTGTGGGCAGTGACCTGTTTCACTTCTGATACCGGTACAGAGCCACTACCCAACATGCCTCAGTTCTCTCCTCGCAATGGAAAACTAGCCACTCAGTGGCCTCCTCACACACTGACTCAGTTTCCATGGTTACATTTCTATAGCAAGAAGCCAGCCATGTTCGTCAGAAACATAATTGCACTTTTATGAACATGTATCTGTAATAAGCCTAAGATGTATTTTTATGAGTCATGCAGAACTTGTGGTGTGTCATTCACACATCAATGCTTGCCACCAAGGTCATGGTTATGAGTTATATTTCTGGACTGTTTTAAAAGAAAGAGATCTTAGCTGGCTGCAGACCTGAGCTCTTTTTATTTTAAAATAAAAAACAGCCAGTGGATGGAGAGTCTAGCGCATGCTTGCAAGCTTGAGAATTTTAATCGTACCTTTTTCGAAGGGCACACTATTTCATGAAGCCAGAGCCAAAAGTTGTTTGGTAGAGCTCATGGGAATGAATCTAATCAGGGACAGGCCAGCTTCCTGTGAAATGTACTGGTACTCCATGCTGACTGATAAGGTGGAGTGAGAGCTCAGCAGTGGAGTTTTGGATGCCAGATGATGCCAATACACACTCTTTTAACTGTGTTTATTCTCTCTGTACTCAAACCTCTCTTATCTGACTGTCTTTCTCTTCCTTTCTGTTCCCTTGTTTTCTCTTATTTTCTCTCATTCTCTCTTCCTCTTCCACTCTCTCTCTCTCTGATCCTTCTGTCTGTCTTTCTTTCTTTCTTTCTTTAGCTATTCTTTCTCTTTCTTCTTTCACTCTCATGTTCTTTCTTCTTCATTCTTTCTTTCTCTCCCCCCTTACTATCTCTCCTCCTCTTTTACTATCTATCCATCCATCCATCTATCCATTCATCCATCTATCTATCTGTCATTTTTCACTCTGTTTTTCACAATGCACAGAGACATGCTTAGCTGTACAACATGCTCTCTCTCTCTCTCTCTCTCTCTCTCTCGTCTCTCTCTCTCTCTCTCTCTCTCTCTCTCTCTCTCTCTGAAACCACACACTAAAAGTAGGGCAGCGCTTTGCCAAGAACAAAGTTGCTGCAGACATTTGAACCTATAACAGGATTTCACGTTGGAAAAAAAGTGCCCCTTAAACACCTTCCCCTGTTTATAATTGATGAGGTTGCTACTTATTTATATCTGAGTAAGGACTCCGCTCCGAAGGTTCTTCATAAAAAAGATGAAGAATAAATGACACACGTGCTTTCATTGATACAGTAAAGTGCTGAGCATAGCCAAACTGAGGGTGGCCTTGGAGAGCCGCATCTGAGAATTGTGGAGAATCAGCTAAGTGTTCTCTGCGTAGGAGTTTTTGGATTTAACACGTAATAATCGCAAAGCAATGATGTCTATTTATCATTCACGGGAGCAGTGCTTGCCTGCAACTGCTTTCAGCCTGTTAGCATTAAACCCAGTCCTCCCTCAGACCCACCCTCATAGAAACACAGGCTGTTTTGGCCCAAACAGTCACTGTGTATATTTAATGGATGGCAGCTTGCAGCTCAGCAGAACTCATGGTAACCCTTAGGATACTTCAGCAGGTCCTTTCTGTTCAAGTGTTCAGAGAACTGCCGTCCCGCACTTATTTTCATCTCACATCATAGCCGAGAAGGTTCTTTCCCCCTCTTTGGAACCTTAGAATTTAAGATGATGAATTATGGATAGGTGCTTTTTTTCCGAAAGGATGTTGGGAACTTTAGTCGTGGCAGTTTATGTCATGAATTCCCCGGCGCTCATTAAACTTTCAGGATTATTTTTCCGCATGAGCTGAGCCCTCACATGTTCGCAAGCAATACTCTGAATACAACGTCATGCTCAGGTGAATTTTACATATTACATTTGGCTTAGCTTGCAAAAAGTGCTAAACAACCATTCCGTAAATGGGATTTTTCCTTTATACTTTGGATTTCTACTAATTTCCATCATTCCCATAGCCGAGGGTTTGAAACATTTATGAGTATGGATAGAGGACTTATGATACGAAATTTATAAATGGTTTAAGTTAAAACAAAGGCACTCTGATCAACAGGTGAGAAACTGCTAAGAAGAGCTAAGGAGAAGAAACAGTTTGCCTTCTGCCTTTTACTTAATCCACTGCTTTAAATTTCTCCTCTATTTTGACGTCTTTCTTCCTGAGATATAAGTTTGTGGTATGCACGCTTTGCTGGGAGAAGAAGAATGATAGCTTTTGTGACACTTAAAAGCTGTCATGGTTGTGTTTTTGTATGTAAATTAACTGCCGGTTCCATCCGATGACATGCTGGATGTCAAGTTCAGCTCATAGGTGATTGAATAATGAGCATTCCAAATCTGTTCGCATCAAAAAGAGAAACATGAAACGTGTTTTCCTGCAGTGTTCTCACTCCAGAAAAGATCCTAAATCTAAAGCATGCTGATTTTAGGCTTTGTGCATATAGACACTGTTTGAGCTCTCTTCCCTTCAAGCTGCCCCCCTTTTGTTCCTGCAGTCATGCAAGTTGTGTCAGGGGAGACATGATGTGGACTGATGGGGTTGAGTCCTGTCTCTCAGAGCTCAGCACTCGGCGGAAAATCCTAAGAATCTTTGTTTGGCTCAGCAGGCCTTGTTCTAGCCTAGGTTCTTCCCACAAATATTTGTGGATGTGCTCTGGCTCACAACACTTGTGCATGCCATGAACAGTCCAGCCAATGCAAGCGCATTACTATTCTTCATGATTTAGGAGCCTCGATACCTAGGGAGTTTCAGAGGTTTTAAGGAAGTTGCACTTTGATAAGTAATCTCGAGGAACTCTATGCCTTTAAAGTACGTCGAACCCTTTTTTTAAATCCACAGTGTGCTCCCGACATCCCCAGAGTAGATTCACCATTATTGAGCTAACAATGTTTCTTCTACCACTACTACTACTGTATGCTACCTGGGATGACACACAAAGTTCTTTGCCGGCGCCCTACCAATGCCCGCAACCGTAAACAGCCTCTGTGCTGCACCACTCACTTCCTCTCTTTCCCTTTCTCCTCAATGTGACGGCAGAGTGCAGTGATTTCCTCAGAGGACAGGGCACTGTCCAAACACATAAAAAGTCACTCTGTGCCTTCAGGGCCTCCTCTCCTCCAGTCCAGTTCGGTGTGTGAATAAAGTACATGCGAACCTCCGAAACTGAGGTGTTCTCAGGACTTATCAGCACTCGGCTGCCTTCACTTCATGACTGCCTCAACATCAACAGGGCCTTCAACCGAGGGGCAGAAAAAAAAAAAAACACAACGAATTTAGTCAGGGGGTAAATTCTATTCTATTCTTTTATAATGCGCTCCGGCCATATCTTTGGCTCACGTGCAAAGGTGTTTTTGAGTCTTCAAGTGAGCTTGTTTTGAACTGCATATTTGTGTGACAGAGGGGAGAGACAGACAGAGAGAGAGAGAGAGAGAGAGAGAGAGAGCGAGAGAGCGATCCAAAAGTTTTATAAGCTGTCTGCTTTTGTAAGTTTCTCTCCTGGATCCTGGACTGCAGTCATTTCTTGGAATAAGCACATACGTAAGTTCACGTGCTGTAAGGACACAAGTTTCCATTTTAAAAAGACGAATGCCAATAGGTGCGGATTAAAAGAGAGAGAATGAGAGGCTGCAGAAAGCCTTCATTAATCATCGATGACACTTCTCAGCTAGCGCTACATCTAAAATAGGCTCCCATATGGATACAAGAATGTTCCTCTCCTTTTGCAATGAAAGAGTTTCATGCAGTATGGAAATACTGTTAAAAATTTAAAACATCCCCTTCACACCCCTGTCCAAACAGGGTATATACGGAATATTTAACAATGAACTAATTAATTGTGCTTTTTACTGATAAAATAAGATAAATCTTTATTGTCATTGTCACTTTTTCAAGGAACAACGGAATTTAAGGTGCAGTCGACTCAGACATAAAGTTAAAGACAGGAATAAAATAAGACAGAGTTAAATAACAAACGAATAGTACAAATTGTAATAGTAGTCCAGAGAGCACATAGCTGCTGCATCTACGTGCACCGCCATCTTGTAGACCACCTGACCCTGGCACATGAACCGCGCCATGCTATGAACAAATGTTTTCCGTTACAAATATAGCAACCCGTTCCCCAGCCGTACCCGTGCGTTCACGGTTGTGCTTGACGGCAGAGCCAAAAGTGGACCGCCGCCGAGCTGATTGTGTCACTGCTTTCTAAACGGTCAAAATGGTGTCAGGACAACAAATGCCAAAATCAACAATGGAGATAAAAACTGACAACAATAAAGTAAATGAAGTACAAGCACTATCTATTTGGCCTGAAGATAAATTTCAGTGGGAGTTTTCTAACCCTGTGAGAAATGCGAAGGTGTACCAGGACATCAGTAACAAATTCTCCACATTCATTGCTAAACAGAGAAAAATAACAAAAACAGCTCTAGCAGAAAAACATCCAAGGATGAGGTTTTGGGACGTGTCAGCAACACTGTTACCAGGCTGAGGTACAATAGAAAATGTATTTGGTACAGCACAGGTATGTGGAAAGTGTAGGTAGAGCACGGTCCCTGTATGCCTATGGAAAAGTGCCTAAACTAATTATATTTGCATATTTATCCTACCACAGTTCAGCTCCACCTATTTACGGTGATGTTATAAGTGTTACAGCCTGCACTGCTTTCTGAACAAGGTCCAACGCAGGGCAGCCACTTAGAACAGAAGCTATTTACATATAGTGGTACAGGAAAAGATGATAAAAATGAATTAAAAATGAATTACTGTTTTACTATTATTATTATTATTGTTGTTGTTGTTCTTGTTATATCATATAATGAGATAATGTAAAACAGCCTGTTATCTATTGTTCATTAAATAAACTTTTACAATTGTATTATAGCACCAAATAGTTTCCCTTTTTGCTATTTACAGTATTTTCGATCCAGTGCCGTGTTCTGCGGTGTGGTGGATATTCTCGGCTGTGGGGATTAAGTGATGAGTTTGCCCACAGTGTGACTTGGTTGAGGATTAGTGAGACTTAGAGACAGATGTTTAAAAGCTGCAGGCTCTCTTCACCCCCAGCCCCCACCTGCCTCCATCATCACTCTGTCACAAGCATTCAGCACCTCATACCAACTCACACTCACTGCAGTTTTTCGGAAGAGGTTACAGTAGGTTGGTTAACTGGACAACAGACTATGGTTGGTTGATACATGCACTAGTTGTCTACCAAACTATAAAAACAAGGCTTTTCAAAATTACATTGCTCTGTAATAAATAAGACTGCATTACCGTTCTAAAGATTGGAAGCACTTGACGTGTGATTTTATTCAGTAATGACTTATACCTACCTGAAGGTTTTATATAGTACTTCTTTAATATGTTTGAAGAACAGCAAGAAGTTCTTAAATGATATACTGTACTTACATATTTATATTTATTTCTTGAGCAATCTGGATATGAATTTAATTTATACAACAGTTAGGTGCAACTACTCAGTCTGATTTGTTGAGAATCGCTCTACCCGTGCTGTTTTTTGTGAAAAGCAATGTTTTTTACAATGACCGCATTATTCCGCTAAGCACTTATTGCTCAGTAACAATTTGCTTTATATCACAGCTAACTTTAGCTGGCAGAAAATTGAAAATGAATAAATTAGATAAGTATAATAAGATCACTTTTCTTGTTTGGTCAGATTCTCTAGAATAGTGAGATGGCAAGCTTGCATCAGCAGCTACTGGCTCTGATCCAATGAGGTTTTAATGAGTATGACCAGACTGACAGTACTCTAGCCATTTGGTCCTGGGTGTACCAGTAAGGGTGAGGTTGGACAAACATCCAAAGTGTTGGCTTAGACAACTACCTGGCTCACCTTTATGGACACACCAGCCCTGACTGCAGTGCTTCTATCACTTTTACAACCACAGAACTACAACTGAGTAACCTTTTAGTAATTTACATGCATAGTAGGAAAACATAAATACATGAAAAGCTTAAAAGTTGTTTTATTGTTTTGTACACACCTGCATTCGGTACTTTGTGATCCGTTTCTTTTGTCAAGATATAACATGCATATATTTTAAAGGAAAGGCAACAGCATATTTTTGTAGATTGTTACTCATCTTTCCTAAGGGTTCAAATAATTCTGAAAAGCCATCTATTCTCTGTATCTTCATCACTCAAAAGCCACGGCAGATTAGTCAGGCACAGCACAGGTATTATAAATGCTCTGCAGTAGCACTTACTGTGTTTTGCTATGATGCTGTGTTTTTTGAGCTGTTCCAGATGCCATTACAGGACATAGGAAGTCACTGCACGGGCAAAGCCTTGAAAGCAGGTCACCTCTTTCATCTCTGGGAGATGACATCATTTGCAATAGATCTTTCTCCACACCTATATTTGCATCTGTCCACCCTTTTTGTCCTTCCTCCAGGTAACATGCCTAAATCGGATCTATCGCAAGGCTGAGGGCCCGGCGCCCCTCCCTCTCCCACTGAGTCTGTCCCGGCTAGTCCTCTACCGTCTGCCCTTGGCCTGACTTTGGTCACGGGGCTAATGTATCCTTGCCTAATATAGAGAAACCAAAGACAATAAGGGAAACTTAGAATAGTTCTGTCATTCTGGAGTCTCCATGGAAAAGACCAGGCACTGGTGGTGTGGTGAAAAAAAAAATGGCAAGATGCTTCAGTGGCAGTGGCAGTATTACCTTCCACTAAATCAATACTATCTGTCTCTGCTTCTGCCTGCTTCACAAGAACTGAAACGTGCCACACTGTGTAGTGTTATAGCTGATACAGCTAATATCACAGGCCAAGTTATAACTGAGACCTGAACATATCAAGACTTGGGCACAGAGTCAAGACCAAGACTTTGCAGTAATCAAGTAAAGACTGCGACCAGGAGTGAGCAAGAGGTCAACACGGCCACAATGGGGCCGCAAAAAGTCATTTAAGATATTTAATGAAATTAATTATTTTTGGTTTCCTAAAGAACCCTTTTTTGTTTGTTTTATGTTTTTTTGTTTGTCTTTTAAAAGACCTTTGCATAAATTTTCTTTATCAGTTTCTTTCAAGAACCTTTACAATACTAAATACGAACCTTTTTCATTATTATTGTTAAAAAGGTTCTCATTTACTAAAATGGTCCTTTAGGCAACCAAACCCATTCTTCATGCAAAGAATCCTTTCTGGCACTCCTTATTTTAGGAGTGTAAAATAATATCTTAATGAAGGAAATATAAACTGAAAGATTTCTTTTCAAATCAACCAGTACTGGTCAGACTCTGCATTGTTAGTTATGGAATAAAATAACAGTAAAGTGACAAGATTATTCTGGATTTGTTCCTCATTAAAACCTATTGAGAAGTTACAACCTTAAGACAGCTGAATACAAACCCTGAATATATAATGTTTAAATAATCCAGAAAAAAAACATGCTGGTTAGAGAGCTAGCGTGAGATTAAGTGCAAATGTACTCTACAGGTGATAGTTTTGAAGAGTACACAAGGTACACAAGGCCTCTTTTCCTCTTGATGAGTGCAGAAAATACTCTCAAAAAGTGGGACAGTAACAAGAGAAGAAAAAACAAGGGGAGGAGAAGGAACAGAGTTCATGTTGCTTCTTGCTCTTGCCACCAGTGATATTGCCTTCATGTGTTGTATTGGAAACTTGTAATACTCTGGTTTGTCTTGCCGTGTCTCTTCTCAATTCACTCCTCCGGATGAGCTTGTCTGGCAGACATACTGAGGGGAACCCCTACTGCCCACTTCCTTTCTGTCATTCACTCTCTGCCTCTATCTCTTTCGATTTCTCTCGTTCTCCTCTCTTTAGAGGCTCAGTAATAATAGGGCTCTCTCTGGCAGAGCCTGGCATCAATATTGACAGTTGGAGAGTGTGTGTTCAGAACCAAGAGATAGAGGTGTGGGTGTTTCTCGCCCCCATGAGGGAGACAGGCAGAGTTAATAACCACAGCTCTTTTAAAATGATGAGGAATATGAAAGCTTTACTCGGGAGATGGGGGGAGTTGGTCCAAAAAAGTAAAGGAATACTTTTATGAACCCAGAACACTTTTAAACTCTTTTTTAGAACTTTGCTGAAGATCTCTGAACTCAGCCTTGACCCTATTGCTCAGGGTTAATAGGATTTTAGTAGGTGGCAAGAGAGCTTAGATAAGGGTGACTGGATGTGCAAGGTTTTGAAGAGAAGTCTGATTCAGTGTCATAGGGGGGCATGTTAAGTGGGACCAAGGGTTATTTGAGTTAAGTTCAATTAATACAGAAAAAATGGAAAACACATTTAAGTGTAGACGGCTGTCGTATTTCTAACTGACTGACTAGAGGGTGTTTAATGTAGTAAGACTGATGACTTCTAACTGATTACTTGTGAGTTTAAAGGAAAGAAAAAATCAGATTCATAAATTGTGTGCAAGGTAGCTGATCAGCCATAAAATCATGTCTGAAGTTCAACTCTTTAGTTTTCGGCTCTACATCTCGACTGTTGTCTGGAAGGGAAAAAGTGGGGGGGTCAGGGCGAGG
>JBBJLS010000148.1:18647099-18667181 GCA_037577275.1 Bryconaethiops microstoma | reverse complement strand
TATATATAATATGTGTGTTTGTGTGTGTGTTTGTGTGTGTGTGTCTATTACTATAGATGTTTTAAGAAGGGTGAGCCATGACTGCCTTCAGCAATAACAGTAAAACAGTAATACTACTGTGGATCGGGGCATAAGGGGCTAAACAGATCACTTTATTTGTTTGTCTTTTTCCTGTTAACTGAAAAAAGTGTTGCTTTGAATATGGTTCAGGTAAATGTGTGCATTCTGTATGATGGAAACTTTACGTTATGATATATTAATTACCGTAATTCATTTGACAGACCTTTGTGTTGATTTTGGTGTATTTACTTCATGTGGAACCAACGTACACATTCAAAATCAAGTGCGTTCACTTTTTGCGTTGAGGAAGCTGTAGGAGGGTATTTCAGAATACAGCTGTTTACTGAAAACATGTTTCCGTTTTACAGCAGCATAGGCAAAGTTCCTCATTTGTGTCAGTGACGAGTGGTGATCAAGCAAACCCAGCCTCTTTTTAGAGAGGATGTCTTATAAAATTAAACAAACAAACAAGCAAACAACTAAATATATCTTATAATTCATACATGTTGCAATGTGTTTGCTGTATGCGTTGTTGCAAAAGCCCAAAAGAACAAGACACTTTCGTAATATTGGTAAGTTGTGTTGGAATTAAGTTTTGTTGGAATTAAGCTATATAGTAGTAGTAGAGGTATATCAGTCTCCTCAGTGTCCTATAGATTACGTTTTCCTATAGATTATGTCTATATTTGGAAAAAGATCATTACATTTATGAATAATATTTGATTGTCATCTGGAAATATCTCCAGTCTGTGGCGATAGCTACCCAAGCACTTTACTCCCAAGTCATTGATTTTGTCTGCCCTGAGGCTGACGAGAGCTCGATAGTATCAGAGTCATAACACATGTTACTGTATGGTATTGTGCCTGTCCACTAATGGGCATTTCATATAATGCAGAAGATTATCTGGTTATGTAAGGCGATGTGTCACTGACATTTGATTTTGTGATAATGCTGCCGGGTGAAAAGGTACAAAGTATTTGCATTTGAATGCATGGCATAGTAGAGCTGTCCCTATTTGTAGCGATGGAGAGAGAGCGTGTTTGTGCGATAAGCTGGGAGAGTGCTGCTGTGGACAGCCTAGCAGGCAGCAGAGAGACGGATGCGAAGTGACTGGGCCGTCAGTTGCTGCTTGGCGCTCATGGAGACGCTCCCTAATTCGGCGCTGCATCTGGGCCAGCTAGTCCCTGCGCAGGCAGCCTTGGGGCCAGCCTCTGAGAACACACTCCCTCTGAGAGCCCCACACATGCCAGGGATGGCTTTTGTCTCCTTTGTTTAATTCAGTGGACCCGTGTGTATCGGAGTCTCACTTTTGCTAGGTTGCTTTGTTCTGCAGGGTGGTTTTCCAGGGTTTTCTTGTGGGATTTTGTCTACCTTTGATTTGTTTTTGCCATTCCTCCCCTCCCCCTGTTTCATTCTTTCGCCCCCCGTTTGTGCTCGCCCTCAGACGTGGGTAATGCTGCCGTGGAGCGCAGCTGCACTCAGGTACTTCCTCCTCACACACCACTGCACCCATCAGCGGAGTGGACAGAGAGAGAGAGAGAGAGAGAGAGTGAGAGTGAGAGAGAGAAAGAGAGAAAGAAAAAAGAGAGAGAGAGAGAGAGAGAGAGAAAGCGGGAAAGAAAAAAGAGAGAGAGAGAGAGAAAGTGAGAGAGAGTACAGTCCGCCTGTCCGCTGTGATTTTTCACATTAAATCCTTTCAGTGTGGCCAATTTGGGTGGTCGTTGCTTGATAACAGTGTCAAGGGCGAGGGAAGCAGGTGTAGGAGCAGTCCCAAAAATATTCAGCAGAAGTGCCTCAGCTATATTGTAGGAAAGAGTGGTTTTCACTTGACAAAAAAAAAAAAATCTCAGAAAAATGGGATATCATTGGTGGTTGGGTAATTTAGGGCAGTATCATATGAACTTCATGGCAGTGATTCACTTATTAATTGCATTCCACAGAATCTACATTAGAAAACTCTGTTACGCATTCAGGCTGGCCTCATGAGAATAAGATTAAAGTAAGGCCCCTGTCTTTATGTAGTTACAAGCAGAGACAAGACTCTTTTGAGAAATGTGGCTTCGGTCCCCTGAGAGGGGCAGGCAAGCTTGACAGATATTTGGTCGATTACCTGTACTCTCTCTCTCGCTCTCTTTCTCTTTCTTTTCTTCCTGATCACCTCATTCATCATCTGCAGCGGCCGACTCCTTACACAGTCTTCACTTTATTATTTTAGCTAGTTTTACACCATGTTGAGCCACTAGTATGACAGCCAGCCAACTCTAGATGGCTTCAGATGGCATTCGGCCCTGATAGCACTTTAGAGCCACACAGCGAAATTGAATAATTAGAATAAGTCATCACTGTTGTGGAAAAAAAAATAGAAAAAAATCAATTTCTCATCTATTTTTATCTCAATCTGCCTCTTTTGCTTGAACTCACCACCACTCTCACTCTGATGAGTTGCTGATTTAAAGAATTCTTATGACAATGTTAGTAGGCCAATATGATCATGAAGTTTTAACTTAAAACAAGTGCTCAAATACTCCTTAAAAACTAAAAATAATATTCATGTTTAAAAATTAGCCATGCTTACCTTTGTTGCTGGAGTTCTAACTATGTTCCATAGGCAACAACAGAATACTATTAGACAGCTAAAGCCCAGCTGCTCGCATGCCATATGTTGCTATAGAAGCCGCAATCATAGCCTCTTGTTCAAATACAGCTGTGAGTCATGTAGATAGCAAGGATGTAACAGACAGATAATTATATTTACCACCTCTTGGTCATGGTTTAAGCCTAGCTGATTTCATTTATTTAGCTGATTTTATTTGGCCCATGCAGCATTTTTTTATTATGGAGAACAGTAGTGTGAACAACATGCAGTCCAAATGTAGCTCATAAATAGTATTGTCCTATTATAGTATAAAAAGTCAAGTAATTGCTGTCCGGCAATTATTTAATAATTGTGACATACCTAGATATCTTTATGTGAATAGCCTTAAAAAGTGCTGCATTTATTTCTGCATTTATTTGTATTAAGATAAACCTTTATTAGTCCCACAAGTGGGAAAATTGTATTAATCATTTCCTTAGCAGTGCTTATTGTTAGGGGTAGCTTGAATTATTTTAATACTTTAGGTACCACAGAGATCATGGTATGGTCACTGTGCAATTGGAGCAACAGACCTGATGGACACCAGAACTTTGTACATTTTTGGAACTGCAGAGGCTCCCCAGTTACCTGTCCTGCTGCTGCTGTTTGTAGAATCTATCCCGTCAGCCCGAAAACTGTTGACTCAGTGGTTCCAGCCATTGCTGTAGCAGTCTGAATGGAGCCACTGGTTCTTTTGTCTATGGAATACCATCCACACAAACAGCCACCATGCTCGTGCGCCGAAGTGATCCTCCTCTCCATGCTTCAGATGTCTAATCATCAATGATTCTCTTTGAAATCGCACCCTGTCAAACACTGCATTCAAACCAAGAGCTGGCACTGAATCCTCACTGCGTAGGCTGTATTCTGATGAGCCACGTTACCGCGCGTACTCCGGAATGTGTTCTCAGTGATTGAAGGCAATCAAGTTATTTGATTCGTGGATGAAGTGCAAATAATGATTCTACTGTCAGAACATTGGCAACTGTGCGCCTCATCCAAATGCAGATTTCAAAAATCATCTGCTTTATTTTTGCCACATGCACAGCTCAGTAATGTGTAACTGCTAGGAAAGAAACTAGAGTTTTTTTGTTATTGTGTTGATGGTTTAGACTTTATATGCATCCAGTCACAAAGATTGAACCCTTGTGCTTGAGCACTGCTGGTTAGTATGATTTAGAGTTTTATAGCAATGATATCTGTCCAGCCTATCATGTTTGATAAGCCATCTTTGTGCATTAATATACTGGTCATCAAAAGCATCTTCCTGTGCTGTGTAATTTTAATTAGCACTGTTATGCATGTCTAAAACTGTGACTTTAGCAGGTTTAGCAAGTTCTCTTTAATGTAAGCCATGAAAGTAGTGTTACAGGTAGTGTTTTTCTGTATTTTCAGGTGTGAAAAATAGTATTCTTGAAAATTGGATTGTTTTGGGTTTTTTGTTTTTCACTTTCATTTTTTGATACAAAAATGATTACTAACTATGATTACTAACTAATATTACTAACACCACCACAAAAGCAGTTCTGTATAGAACCACTATATAAAATGTTTATTGTCAGTAGTGGAACCCTTTACATCCAAGAGATTTTAAGGCATTCTTCATAGAACCATAAACAACAGGTTCCTCATCACAGAGAGGGGTCAAGGGTGTAATGCTACCAGTATTCGTTAGTTTTACAGCTATTACTGGTCCCACCACTACTACTACTACTACTACTACTACTACTACTACTAAATATGTAGCCTATTTAGTGCTATCCTAATTTTCTTATTCTGGAATCCATAAAGTGGGAGTGAGACAGAGCTAAGAGGAAACAAGACAGAGCGAGGGGTTTTCTGCAGACCCATCTTCAGACCCAGCAAGCCCTGCTGGACTCTCCCTCAGTGGCTCTCACTAGCTGCACATCTCGTTAATTCAGGAGAGAGGGGGCGTCCTACATACCTTTTCTACCCTCTATATATAGTGCACCCTAAATGTCCTCATTAGAGACATGATTTATGATGCCCCTGCATCCCGCCCACTTCACGCTGGTGCATAGACAAGAACAGACTTGGTTCCGCATTACATCTGTTTATGAAGTTTGTAAGAGCCAGCAGCTGGGGTTTAGACTCCAGGGAGCGAAACATATGCCCCAAATGAAACCTGGACCTTTGACTACAAAGTTCCGCCGAAAGAATAACTTTTTGGCATCGATTGGCACAGCCAATTGAGGATGAATTTAGCATCCGGTGACTGATATACATAAAAATAACAGTGTTTTAATTTTGCTGATGTGACCTTATCTGTTATAGGGTCTGTGACCGTACTACTGCTGTTGACACATCTGTTTTCAAGACAGGCTGATGATCTGTGGTTCTTAACAGTTAGGAGTTACAGTTATTACCAGTGACAAATATTCTTAAATTTAACTTGTAATTATGTAGTAGCACAGTAGTGCTGCACATCTGATTGTTTTCATTTTAGGATGTTGTAAATAGTGCAGAATATATGAAAATTGCAAAAATGCGAATATTATGTTTCACTTTATTAACTGAAAGGATAAAAACTTGTTTTGCTTGTTGTTACCTATTATTATTTCCAAAAGGTCTATTTTCAGTGAGCTAAAATGGTGTTTAAATGTGGATGAAAGGCCGAAACACATAGATAAAGCTGTATTTTAAAACATACGTTTGTACATGTGAACAAGGCCCAAAAACAGACACTGTCACCTGGAGTCTCGCAAAATGTGTCAAATCTTGAACTAGTAACGAATGTGGTTTGTAGAGTTGATGTTTTTGTGCTCCCGCTGGTGAGTTAGCATTTAGCTTGCTAAACAGAAGACAGTGTGGTTCATTTAAGTGGTAAAATATAAGTAATTCAAATCGCATTTTCTGTTTTAAATATTTTAACTATATTAAATTTTAAACTATGCTAAGCTTAAATGAAAATGTAAATGTAGTGATACATAAGTTATTGTAGTTTTTGCTGAGAGTGATATTAAAATCAGGAACTCTAAGTTTGGTTCGGGTTGCTTTGGTGAGTTCTGACAGATTCTGCTGCTGCTTCCATGATGGTCCTCCTTGCGTTCTGATGGTCCTGTTGCTCCACTCCTGTCCTCTATTCAACTCTCTATTGCTTTAACTGAGCCAAACTTAGTCTGCATGTCGCCCTCATTGCCGCTTTCCATGATTAAAAAAACTGGGAAACTAGCCAAATAAAGTAAGCCTATAAAACTAAAACTGATAAATAATAAATAAAATGATAATTTATAATATGAAGTTTACTCAATAATACATTTAATATTGTTGCTGCAATTGAATATTCAAGGCCTGTAAAATGCTTTCACACACAGGCCATTGAAGTAAAGGAAAGTGAAAGTAAAATATTTTTGTGTTTTTAGTCTTGTATTTTGGCAAAAATAAAAACGCTTCTACATTTTTTTTTACTCAAACAAACAATCCTGCTGATACAGTATATAACGAAATATAAATGTGAATTTAGATCATAACTACTTAGACTATGTTTTTTAAACTAAAATATAATGTTGAAATGATATAACATAGCTAATAGCCACATTTATTCAAAATTTATGCAGTAGATGTCAAGTCTCTGCACATGCACTGTATGTTTCTATAGAAGCAGCGATTGTAGCTTCTCATTTAAATACAGCTTGCATGATCCAAGGAGACAGTAAATGCGTAACACTAGAATTCTCATTCTCTTTTCAACATTAGAATTCTGGTGAGCAATGGCAGACATCACAGCAGCAATTGCGTTCCCCTCAATCTACCATCAGAAGTCAACTAACAAACAGTTGAGAGGTTCAGAGAGGTTCTGAGATCCTGGTTTTTACTTCAGCCTCACCAAGGAGTGAGATATCTGTCATTATACTTACATATTTGAGAGGATTTATCAACCTCTAGTAGGATATTTTGCAGTCGGCATCTTTATCACCATCTGACAATATAATATTTTAAGGTGTATCTTTAGGTATCTTTGCTCTAAAAGTGTCAATAACGTAAATGCCAATGTAAGAATGTCCTCTTGAACCCTGAAATACTGACTGTAGTGACACCATGAGGCGTGACTGACAGAGAGACAGAAGAAAATGTAAACTCAGTGTGCTTATAAGAAAAGGCGTCTTGTTATCAGGCATATGAGTCATAATACAGCACTTCATTTAGAGCACTCCACTGAGTAATTCGCTTGGCACCTTTACTCACATTAACAAAGCTAACACAATCGAAAAGCATTTCACCTACAACAAGTGAGGCACAGGAACTGATTAGCCTTTTAATTGCTTAGTTGAGATTAATTGGGAGTTGGCTGTGGGGCGGAATGGAAATTGCCAGCTAGTGTGGGAGAGTATAGCTCATTACTTTTCAGAGAAGAAGCATGGGGAAGAAATGCCACGTTCAAATATCATTTATTCAAATGTGTTGGTATTTCTCCACTGTAAAAGGACAAATATGCTTAGAATATTATCATCCACAAACAAAGGATAATTAATTTTGAAGCTTTTTCTCTATAGACCACCTTGAATTTACATAAGCCATTGTTTGATTTTCCATCTGACTACATAAAGCCGTCGTCAAAAACTAATTTGATGGTGAAATAATGTTTTTTAACATAACCTGCCCAAGGTGTAGGGCTGCTCTACACTTGATGTTACACTGAACCAGGAGAATAGCTCTTGTTTGTTCTTCCAAAAGTCCTTGCCAGGGGTGTTTGAATCATGTTCTCAGGATTTAAAGGGTGGGTTCAAAGTAACAAATCCATTGCAAATGCAGAATGAAGCAAATTAATATCTTATAGATCTCTGACTATGGTTCCTCCTTTTTAAGCCATGTGAACATTTATATTCAGCAATTTTTGTGTTATCTCGACAAAATTGCACAACAGTGAACTGGTAGACCCCTTTTTCAGTCCAAGCTGAAATAAGATAAGCTTCTCATTATTTATGTTTGACATCTTCCGCTTAAAGTATTTACACAATTTCCCACTCACAAGTGTAGTTGATTATTTGAGGTATGTTTAGGGTCCAGCGTTTGCTTGGTCCAGAGACAAATGTAGCTAAAACACAATGGAAACAATGCTGTGTGGCAGATTTCTACTTTATCGTATGGATTTTCAGCCAGTTCATTCCTTTACTGGTAGTTTGGATTGTGGTGAAGACAGTAAGAGAAGAAGTGCTTTGCCTAGTCACTTGACCAGTCATACTTTCCAGACAGTCTGTCTCACATAAAGTTGTGGTTAAACATCACACAGCAGCAAATAGTGACACTGAGAGGAAATGCGGTCGAGGCTCAAACATCCAGCTGTGTTGGTCCCACTGTGCAGAGAAACAGAAGGAGCTGAAGGGTTGGGAAGGCTCAGCATGCATGTTGTACATTGAAATGGTTAACTGAAGTGTTGACTAAAAACTAGAACAAGAATACCCGGTTGAAGGATTTGTATGGTCAGTATTTCAGAATCCAGCAAAAACCAGGACTCAGACCTACACAAATAGGAGATAAGGTACATGCTGCAAATACAGCAAAACATGTTCAGGAACTGACAGGGAACCCAAAGAGTAAAAGCCAAAGAACAAATCAAGAACAGTAGGGATAATAGACATGCATGATGTTATTGGTATCATACTGGTGTTGGCAGCCCCCCACTTAAGAAAAGTGATCAGCATTGGACAGATATTTAGATTTGACTTGAATTTGATATTTGATGAAAATGTTCAGGGCAGTGTTTCCCAAAGGGTGGGTCATGGCCCCATGGTGGTCCATGAAGGTACTGCAGGTGCACTGCAAGGGGCCATTTATAATAAAAACATAGATAATTCTCTATTTTTGTAATAAAGTTTGAAAATATCAAAGTTTATGATAAAATATTTAAATGTTATTTACATCTAACATTCTATTTAATGTGTCTGCTATTTTTTATTATGTAGAGAAGATTCTTTATTTATCACATAGTCATACAAGTACAACACACAGTGAAATGATTTCTCTGCATTTAACCCATTCACCAAATGAAGAATGCCCTAACCACTAGACCATCCAGCTGCCACAGCTTGTATCTTGTAATTGACTGTAATTGACAGAATACATCATGATTGGTGGGGAAAGAATTAAAATGGAGCTGCACTGTGATGCACTGGAGGTCATTTGCTCCAGCTGGAAAGAGAACTTGCTTGAAAAGTGAAGTATGTTTCCTTCAGGATTTCAAGAACCTTTCTGTTCCTTTAATGTATCAATCGATGCCTCCGACTCAGTTCTGTCATTTACTGAGGAAGGTTTCAGTTGGACTCTGAAGCCTCAACCATGCAGGCAGAGCAATCTATAATTCAGGAGATCGATGTGTGCCTGAGTGTTTACAGTTGTGGAGAAACCGTGATGATTCTTCTCACTGTGCTGTCTGACCAATCCCCCTCCAATCCCCTCACATGTTGTACGGTTCTTCATGTGCACTCAAATTTCCACCTGGAGGGAGGGGGAGCCCTCTGCAGAGTGACGTCCCAGAAAGAGCCACTCCTGCTGGGTAACCCCTAGCCTCAAAGCCCCCTACCTGGCCCGCCAGCCTTTTGAAGAAGTGGCAGAGATGAAACTGTCCTCCAGCTCGCCTGCCTGACAGCAGACGCCGCAGCAGGAGCCTCAACGCTACCAGCCTCTAATGAGCCTCTTAATGGCCTGTCACATTCTTAAACGACCCATCACTGATACTCAATCACTGACGATAAATATAACCTCCGAGAGTTTCTCTTCTGACAGTTTGTTTAGGTTACTAACCGGTAGAAGTCAGAGTTATCACTACTGGTAACAAAAGCATAATGCGCGTTCATGTTAATTATTCCTCACTGATAATTTATTGTAAGTCCAGAACTTACCTAGAATAGAATTGTAATATAACTATCATCTGAATTTGATGGAAAATGTGCTCGTCTTTATTGTGAAACAAAATAATCCTGGATATTTTGACATGTTTTTTGTCATTTCTTGATATGAAAACAAAACAGTCTAGTCAGTCAAATGTAAATGTAATTACATGACTCTATAAGTGATTGTTGTAAAGCTTAAGTGATATAGTAAAAGGTCTTTATCTATATGAAAATTAGAATAAATCTAAACTTCTTAGGTTAACTTCTGTAATTATGAACCAACATACATGATGGCTGAGCCTGACTAATCTTAGAGGTCAATTCATTTCATAATCATTTTCTCTGGTTTATCAGTGAATGTAATTATTGATGGACAGGAGCTGATTGTCTTCGCCAAGTGGATCCTGCAGAGAATGCCACTACCCAGAGCTTCTCTATAGGTCTGTCCAACAACTTTCATAGCTCCACCTAGTTCTGTCCCATATCCAGGGCCTCACCTGCATAGATAATGAAGATAAACTAGGTAATTAAAGTTTGGCAGGATGGACGGATGTGCGGCTAAATTTATCTCTGTACTGACAGTATGGGGTCGGATGTGCAGGGCCTGCTGAATGTATAGCACAGAGTTCTTCCCAGCACCTGCTTTTTGGGGCACCCTTTTTGTTCAGGTCATGTACTCAACATGTTACTTTAATACAGTACATGACCAGATCATCTCTTCCAAACAACTGACATCCAACTCTCAGACATCCGAAGTTTACTGCCAGTATGCTATACATTTGATTTACACATCTTAATGATTGAATTATTTCATACCGACGCAGTAAGTTACTCAATAGCATTTACATTTGAGTTAAAGTCTTTTTCATTTAATTCAGACGTTCTCTAGGAATGCACAAAAATGAAGAGAAGTGACAAATAAAAACAGTGTACATAAAATAAAAGAACTAATTATTACAGTATGTAGCACTGTCAGAGAATTGCTGTTAATCCAAGAATATTTTTTGTTATTCTTTGGAACTTGGGTTTGGATTTTGTATAGTTTTTGGTTATTTCAAAAACTGTGGTTGCATATGATGTTGACTTGCTAGCTGTCACAAATGCCCAAGGGATTGAGGGGCAGGCGCAGATTTCTTAAGACTTTTATTTACAAACAGAAACAAAAGGACACGAGGGCCAAAACACCAACAAAACCTAGAACTTAAAGACTGAGCTTAACTCTTCAGGCAAACTAAATACAAACAGGACCAAGACAAGAACCAATCAACACAGACAGTCACTTAGACTTAAACACAAGACAGCTGTAACTAAATATGAACTTGTACACTGTGAACAGACACTTTCAAAATAAAAGTCCAACATATAACAGACAATGGCGGCCTCTAGCGGCCGCTGACCGGGGATGTGACACTACCAAGGACTTTCCTTTTAGCTTCTGTTGCTTTGCTGTATTCTGCATATCAAATGGTTTTCAGTGGTGTCAAACCTGTAGTGGAAAAGTCACTGGCCTCTGATACCATGTTGTTTAAAAACGCATGTGTAAAGTGTAAAAAATAAACGTTGTGCGTTTTTTTCATATTTATTAACATTCAAATTCTTTTTGAAGTCATAGATTTGGTACGTCATTGTAAACCAAATTAACCTCCTTTTTGTCCAAAAAAAAAAAAATTCCCATTCATTTTGACATTTTTTTTTGCTGGCCGAAATTTTGATGCACCCTTAATAAAAAATGTAATGGGCGAAATGTAAAGGAAGATTTTATTTAATCAAATTCAAGTCCTTCTGAAATATGACTTTTCATTGTCAGCATATGCTTTTGTCCAAAGCGACTTCCATTCCCTAATTACAGGCGTCGGTCTCCCTGGAGTAACTTGGAGTTAAGGGAACCCTGTGGTGTTGTGCTGAAGGTAGGATTTGAACCCGTGACCTCTTGGTTCAGAGGCAAGTATCCTACCCACTAGGATACCACCACTCTCCTTTTTTGCACTATAAGCATTATATTGCTTTGATCTGCACTTTTGGAGGATTCATCTATGATTTTTCCCTCTGTGTTTCCATGAGCTATGAGTGAGAAATAGTACAAACATGTAACACAAATGTAATATAAATAATATTAAATATAAAATTAAGATTCAAAACTGACTTCACTGATGATGCAGAATCTTTATAGTAGGATTCAGAGTCGAACACTATATATACTTCAGCTGAGACTGTTGGTTCCTGGGAACCCAGTTGGTCATGTTATGTTCAAGATAACAAAATAGTACACTCTCCACTGCCACACACACACACACACACACACACACACACACACACACACACACCCCAATAAGGTAGTGTGGTCAGCTTGAAGTTAATATTTCTTGCATTTTTGCATATTTAAGTACCCTGATGCTAGAATGTAGTATCCATCACAATACTGTATTCATTCTCAGTGTTGTTTCTGCTTCTTGTCGGTTACATTGTTTTGTCCATTTATTCTGTTGCTTCCTATTGTGTTATAAAATCTTGCGCTTTCTTTATTTTTGCACTCTGTGTAGTCTTGTCCTGCCTATACACGTGTGGTCTTGTGTTATTTATTTTTATGCACCATGACCATTGACTTCTGTGTCGGTATGGTTAAAATGACAATAAACTTTCATGACTTGACTTGAAAACAATTGATCTTCAGAAAATCCAAAGCTCCATAAAACTGCAAAAGGCATGATGAAATGTTCTAAAACAAAGAAAGCTCAAAATAGTTTCAACATAAACACTCTAGTATGCTTTCTTGGAACATTATTTTGTTGAATGAGGGCACCAAAGCATCTGTGAACTGCCTCCCCACAAATAGACCTGCTGTTGTGCGAGTGGTGCAAAGTTACATAACCTGTCTTAGTCATGTCTGTCCTTTGCAAAATTATTTGAACATGGGGATGAACACCTAAGGCTTTTCCCTGGAGCTGGCTTTTACTCTCCTACATCTCTCCGGTCTCTCTGTATGATCTTTTATGATGTTTGATAGTTTCCCTCCGAATATTTGTGCCATGGTTAGGCCAAGGGTCATACCACTCAGAAAGGGTTAGTGTGTGCCTCTTTGTTTTATGATGCACACCATGTGCTGACTTCGTAAACATTTCAGAGGACGGGAATGTAAACCTTGTTATGTAATTATATCATATTTTACATAACTTGCGAGTTGGGTTGTGGGGTGAGGGGGTATTTCCACTCCTCAGTCTTTCTTTTTATTTTAGCAGGGAGAGAGAAATATGGTAGAAATGGATAGGAAAGATAAAATCATGCAAGACTTTACTTTACTCGTGGTGGCATGGCACCTTAAAAAAAAAGATGCTGCAATTATAGTGGAGTAAGTCTGTTATTTAATTTATACACATATATTTTAGGTTCTGTTTAGGTTCTGTTAAGTCTGTTTTTACAAGGTTTTTAAGGAGAAGTATATTTTTGTTTGTTTGTCTGCTATTTTGCATTGCTTATTTTTGATTTATTTGTGTTTGTGTGTGTGCGTGTGCGTGTGTGTGCGCGTGCGCGTGTTTGTGACTGCTGATGTGTGTGCAGTGTGCCTGTGAGTGTGTGCTTTGTTCATCTTAGTGTTATGTCATCACTGCTTCCCTCTGGTCTGTTCGGTTACGTCACATCTCCATAGTAACTTCCTTCCTCCCCCTCGCATGTGTGTGTTCTGTGTGCATTCTGGCTCATTGCACAGGTAATGGCATTTCTACACAATGTGTCAGAAAGTAACACAATGACTCGGCCACGCTCGTATTCCAGCGGAGCTGGCATGGGAAGGCTGAGCTGCTTCACTTTAATGGATCGCCTCCCGCTCTCCCTCTAACATGATTTTTCACATGGCAGGCGCACGGCATGGCTGATTAGGCGCTTGTGTTTTAACCAGGCAGAAGCATTCGTTTTGGGCCGATTTATATCTAAATTGTTTCACTGTTACAGATAAATTGAACAGACTTGGGTAATTTAAGTTAAACAGAGCTTTACTGTTGCCGAATGGTTCAGAGATTGGGCTTTTTGTCGGGTGGTTGTGAGGTCGATCCCCGATGATGCCACAGACAGGAGTCCAAGAGAGCATAGCTGCCCTTGGCCTTTCAGGGTAGCCCTCCCTCTCCTCCACTGCTCAGTGCAATGATGGTCTATTAGTTGTCCACTAATGCTGCTATAGTGGACAACTAAGATATGGTGACTGTGTAATAGTGCTAAGTGGTCTGTGGGTGTAAGTGGCAGTGGTTAAAAAAACAAAGCTTTACAGAAATATATGCTTAAAAGTTGCCATGGACTGTCAATTCTTGATTGAGCTCTGCATCAGAAAATGAACTGTGAGACTGCACAAACGTCATGGCCATTTTAATCAATTGTGTACCTACAGTGTAACAGCATCTGTACACACCCTTTCTGTTCATTATCAGTGCATCGTTTGGGCCTTTCTTCGGTGCGCCTTTGACGAGAGCAAAGAGAGTGGAGAAAGATGATAGAGAGAGAAAGCAGGACAAATAAAGGGATGTTGTAGGTGCCTTTGCTCTCAGCTCCATCTTCCTACTCTTCTCCCTCTGGAGGGATCACTACTGTCTTCTCGAACACTGAACCAGAGAAACACATCATATTTACAGTCCATGTCACAACTATCCACACTTTACATGATTACTTTACTCTTGACATCGCTGTACCTCAGGGTGCCATGAATTATTGATCAACTTCTCCTGGGATAGCCTGAGCTTGACTGCATTGCAACAAAAGGCTGTTTGTGAAAGCACCACTCAAGTCCACTGTCAATACATATGTGTGTGTGTGTGTGTGTGTGTGTGTGTGTGTGTGTGTGTAATACCTTACCTTACTATTAAAACAAATAATATTGATATCATCCACAGCAGAGCTTTCAGAGTACATATGGCGTCATTGCTCACGTCACAGTGAAGATCCATTTAGTGTCGGCGCTCCTTGCTCTAAGCACTGTTTATCTCCAGCTATGCACTATAGAGCTTTTATTTTTAGCCGGAGGAGCTGTAAGTCGGAGCAGTTGCTTGTGCTCGGGAGTGAAGAGGAAATGAGCAGAGGTTCTTGAGGACACTGTAACCCAGATGACAGCGCTGCCAGAATAATACAAACCCCCCCTTCAGCCCAACCATGCGGGGCCCTAGGCCTCCCTGTGATGTCACATTTATTACACCTTATCCACAAACAGACAGGCCTCATGAATATTCCACAGCGCTGCACAGACTGTGAAGACGCCAGGCTCCACTCCTCCCAAATAATGCAGCATGCGTCGCGCTCCTCAGCCTGTGATGTTGTGACACTGCATAACTCTTTGCGCCTCACGGTGTCCCTGTGAAGGCTGTAGAAATGAGAGCAAACATGTAGCAGTGGCTGTCTGGTTCAGTCAAGGCCTGTCCAGGGCACGCTTTGAGATATCGCTACTCTGTGGGTCATTTTGAGATACTGCGCTGTGACATTACACATTCTTCTTCTCTAGACAACACATGGGACGCCAGATGGATTGTCAGTATCTGTGAAAGTGATGTACCAATCTGTATTAATTTCACACTCTTTTCTAAACATAATGACACATTTCTGAATATTGTCTAAACAGAATATTTCTGAATTTCAGACAAACTGCTGGTTGGGGTACCTTCCAACCATAGATTTTTTGGATTGATAACACCTTTTTAAAAGCAGTTCCACTCCACAGCCTAGCCCGTTCAAAAAGTGCAATGAGATTTAGAATGGTTGAAATTCTAAAAAGGCTAACTGCTAATACAAGCTGCCTCATTGCCAAGCAAATTGTACATGCAGTCAGTCAAAAAAAGCCAAATAATGACTACAAAATAAAAACTGCAATAGATGAGGAGGACGACTCACATCAGTGTTAGACACAGGCCACACCTCTAAATACACCTGAATTTATTTGCGAAAACTATTCCTGTGTTTTGGCATTAAAAAATTGTAAGTAACATCAGGTAATGTCTGTAGGCTTGTATATGAATGTGGTGTTTAAAGTAATATAATATTCTTTATATTCATCGAATTCGTAACATTCTTTATATTCTTTATGTTCTTCATCCGGATAATATTCTTTATGCTATATAAATCACTGCAATCGTAAGACTCTAATTACTAAAATTAGACACTAATTAGACACCTTTGATATTTTCACCTTGCCACAGCTATGTGTTTTTGGTGCATGGTGGAGCAAAAATAGGCACCAAGTTATACAGAAGTAATTGTAGTATCAGACAGATAATAAAGTTTTTCATAAAGTTTTTCCACGTATGGGTGATTGATATATTGTCCGCTAATGCGCAATTCTGCACAGTTTTAATTTCCAGCAGTTTCTGAGCAAGACCACCCCTTTGTATGTGACTATGTCCTGATGAGTGTACTCTGCTTCACAGACTATGCCTTCTCTGAGGCCACGGATAAGTGGGAGAGCCGCAGGCTGCTGCAGCACTTAACCAATGACACGGAGGAGCTAGGGCCGCACCCCAGGAACTGCACTCCACCAGGTAAGAAGCTGCACTCAGCATCCGCCAGACACAATGAGACCGCACTGGTGTTATTTTGTATGTTACTTAACCTCTGTAAATAGCAAATATAACTGAGGCTTTATGTTGATGTTGCACACAAAAGCAGAAGTGTGACCTCTGTAAAAGTGGACAAGTAAGAAGTCAGATGGGGTTTTACTTCTGCATTTGTGTTTTGCACAGCTCAGCTATAGTGCGAGTTTTCCGCAGGGAAGTGCTTGTGTTGAGAATGGTGTTATGAAAAGGGACCTTTGTGTGAAATGAGTCCACACATGCAGTATTACTGTCACGCACACAAACACTCAGGTTTACAGCTCTGCTTTGTAAAGGTCACTGTGTTTTGCCGTTTTGGGGACGCTATTTGTCACTTTGGTCCAGGTTTGGCCTACAGAGGAGTGATCACTGACTGACTGGTTGAGTTGGTCACTGGTTCCTTTGTTGCTCTCTGAGTGAGTAATTCCGCTGACACAGACGACGCTATTGTTGCTCCGGAGGCTCGCCGAGGGCTGAGGGTGGGGGGGGAGGTTGGGGGCCATTTGATATTGTGGTGTACAAGCCTTGACGAACAGAGGGCTAATTATGAGCAGGGGTCACAGGTTACAAAAGAGAGCCATACCACCCACAAGTGAAGGACACTGGGAATAAATATCAACAAAGATAAAATTCATCCGAAGCCAACGTTTAGCAGGGCAAAATCTGAAGTCAGAAAAAATGCAGCTTTGCCAACAGCCATTGTCGATCACTGTTTTCTTTTTTTGCTGACTTTGAAACGACCGAAAAGCCTGTTTGTACAGATATGCAGTCTTTTCTCTGAACGGTAAGCTATGAAATGGTCTGGTGAAATTGCCGCGTTCAGTGAAGAATTCAATGCACAGTTTCCCCCTTAATTTACATAAACTTGATCTTGACCAGTGTTATGCTGGATAAAGTTTCTGACCCATTCATGGAATGTTACTGCTAACTTTCACTTCTCTGCTGCAGTTTTTTGCCCATTAAATTGGATAATCCTCCTGTGTCTTTTGCCTTATAGAGCAGGGGGCTGTTTGCACCAGAGCTTTATACTCTTAGCCAATGTAAAGTGGCTAATTAGAGGAGGTCTTTGTGAGAGGAGAAGTTGTCGCAGCTGAACAAAGGAGTCATCGATGCTGCACAGCAGTGTGTCAGTATAACTGTATTCATATTGGGCTAATCAGAACTGATATATCTGTAGAAAATAGCTTCTCATGTCCAAGAGATAAACCAAATATTGAATTTCATGGGAAGTACAAACATCTGACAGTGTTTTAATATTTCCTCTGTAGTTTTTGGGGAAGGCTCAGGGAATGGTCTGCAGCAGAACAAGACCGATAAACAAGCCAGGGCAGATAACATTATCTCACAAAGACTAAAAGACTGGAGGTAAAGGGTTGTTTTTCATAAAGGATTAGCCACAGCTCATAGACTCAGCCCGTCTGTTGCAGCTACTCTGTGCTAATTGCTGTGTTGTTGAAAAAGCAGCTTGCTGTCCGGCCCAAGTGTTTCCAAGTGGAGTCCTTGTGTTTTAGGAGGCCTTATTCCTTGCCAAGCATCTGCTTGATCTCACCATTAAAGTCCAAGTTGCTCTTTAAAGCTCTCGCCTGTGCTGGGAGTCCAGATACACCCCCCCATCCCTTTCACCCCAACAGCCTGCTGCCTTGGCACAGGTTGAGGGTTTCCTTACTACCACGAGTTCCCCATTGCTTTGGCTTTAAACAGATTGTGCTAGAGGATTTGTCTTTTTCCAGCTCATGATGTTTTATTCTACAACTCTGTTGTCCAATCTATATTTAGATAAAGAATCTGACTGGCTTGTTTTTCCTTGATTAGTCTTGACTCTGGGAATGCTGTAATTATTTTAATTGCAATTATTCTTGCTTTTCTGAAAAGCTTTTTTCTGTCTCTTTTTTTCCTCTATATCTCTCAGAGACAAACGTTCAGCATTACTACACTTGTGAAGACATTTACTGGCTCATGTAAATCTGTAGCTGAGTAATACTACACCTACACCTGAACCTAGCCATAACCTTAGCCTCAGTAACAAAAATGGAATCGTTCTTTTTTTTTTGTTGTGAAAATTGCTCATTTCCTTGGAAAGACCAGCAAAAAGTCCTCGCTTCTCCAGACCTTCTGACGTTTTCTTATGATAATGAGTACATGTGGTCCCCACAAATTCATGAATACATGAATGCTGACACATACACACACATTCACACACACACACATACCCCACATTTCTCTTGGGAAATTGTTGAGAGAATCTCTCCCTCTCTCAGATCTCTGTATTATCGCTGACACAAATTGACACTGCAGCAGTTCAGCCTACCCAAAGCATTCAGACATTCATCATTACACCCAGGCAGTGCAGTGATTAGCTTGATTACTAATGCTAATGTGCTGTAAATTAATTCTACATCCATCAAGCCACATTGTCTGCCATGCTGTTTGAGGCTGGGGGGGGGCGGCGGCTAGACTGACGAGTTTGTTGACTATTAACCCTCTAGGGAGGGAGAGCCACTGTCTGGTCACTCCTACAGCCTAGTAAATTCTGGAACGTTTAAATATGCTGACTAAACAAGCCAAATTTAGCTAAATTGCACATTGCATCTGTTCTTTTCCCAGACTATCTTTCACCATCATTTTGTTAAATCTATTTTACACTGTCATATAGAATTGAAAAAGTAACCAGTTTTATATTCCAGCAAACCTTTCAGACTCTCTTTGAATGGATCGTCTGAACAAATAACATTGGTTTGTTTAAAAGAAGTTCAAAGATGTTTTCTGAATTTGACTGACAAGTACATGAACCATTAAAGACAAGTTCTTCTCAACACAATGCTGATTTTGAGCAACAGAGAGATACAGGCTGTTTCAACAGTCTTTTTAATATTCTAAAACACTTTTTACTACCAATGTACCAGCCAACCAATACTAATACATCTGTTTTGGTTCTGCTGTCTCTAGTGCCTTCATTAACTGTGAATGGAATTCATCAGTTCTCCTTGCTTTCAGGCATGACTACCAAGGTCACTGGCCCTTTTGGTGAATAGGTTATGGGTCAATGGAGACTTCTCACCAATTCATCAACCTCCACACACACTGCCACCCGGTGTCAGAGATCAGGATATACATTACAGTTCTGTGCTTGTTTAGGTTTCCAGAAAATGAACGTGGTGGGTCAGTGATAGGTCAGGGAATTCATACTCCAGTTTTCACTCTGCAGAGGTTGTATTAGTCTCAGGGTAGTAAGTCCTGTAAAACAAGTTTACATTTAAAGATACTGCAGAAACCATAACAAATGCAATATCCTGTTATTATGTGCAGTAGTCTTACCGTGTAAACCACTTACAACCGCTTATCTATCTCTAGTACACGAAATAATATTCTCACTATATAAAACAAATCCTCACCATTATTTATGTCACTTAATCTCTTAACTGTAAATTATTTATTCATAGTATTGATAGCTCAGCATTTACATATTTTTTTCAGATTTCTTTTAACAGTATTTTAATTTTGACTTGATATTTTATATCATACTTTTCTCTGTCTGTGTAGTTGTAACATAAGCAATTTTCCCTGATTCTGATTCTGTGCACAAAAACAAACCACTTATACAGTGGTGTGAAAAAGCGATTGCCTGTCCTGATTTCTCATTTTTTTCCATGTATGTCACACTTAATTGTGTCGGATCATCAAACAAATTTAAATATTAGTCAAAGACAACACAAGTGAACATAAAATGTGTTTTTTTAAGTGAAGGATTTTATTATTAACGGAGAAAAAAAATCCAAACCTACATGGCCCTGTGTGACTTAACAGGGGTTCATTGCACCTGAGTTCAATATCTTTAGCCACACCCAGGCCTGATTACTGCTACACCTGTTCTCAATCAAGAAATCACTTGAATAAGACCTGTCTGACAAAGTGAAGTAGACCAAGAGATCCTCAAGAGCTAGACATCATGCCGAGATCCAAAGAAATTCAGGAACAAAT
>JBBJLS010000148.1:18631206-18644471 GCA_037577275.1 Bryconaethiops microstoma | reverse complement strand
GTGTGAAAACCTTGTGAAGACTTACAGAAAACGTTTGACCTCTGTCATTGCCAACAAAGAGTATATAACAAAGTATTAAGATGAACTTTTGTCATTGACCAAATACTTATTTTCCACCATAATTTGCAAATAAATTCTTTAAAAAATCAGACAATGTGATTTACTGGATAATTTTTTCTCATTTTGTCTGTCATAGTTGAGGTATACCTATGATAAAAATTACAGCCTCTCTCATCTTTTTAAGTGGGAGAACTTGCACAGTTGGTGGCTGACTAAATACTTTCTTGCTGCACTGTAAATCTGTCTCCTTATTCCGACTATAGCAGTTTAGCCACACCCATTAATGCACCGATTCACCACCTGAATCCCTAGTTTCTGTTATTACATCATGGGTGCCAGAACCATTGTAACTTTTAAAAATGATTTGTTTCGTCCCTCACGCTTTTCCCCTCCCTGACAACAGTCGAGATGTAGAGAGCAGCACGCTCCTGCACGCTCCTGCTTCCCCCCACTTTAAAAATAGTTCCGGCGCCCATGTGCTGTATTACATTGATATGAAAACTTCACATCAGACTTTTTTGAGACATCAGTTACTCATTTGTTTTCATTTGTTCTGTTTTTGTTAGTTTAATATGTCAAAGCACTCAAAATTACCGTTGCTAATAGCTTTATACGAAGTGTTTGTCTTTAGTGATGCACCAAAATGAATTATTTGGCTGAAATGGGAATTCAAACACAGAAATCAAAAACAAAACAAAACACAATATACTGACAATAAATGGAAAGCGTTCATGAAAAACAAACTTACTGAAAAGAACAGAGTGTGCAAATACAGCATGTGCCATGAAATCCAGCGTCCTCAGCAACTGATCTCCCAATGCCAATCCCAATCATTTTTAATTATGCTTTGCTCTATGGCACTGTTCTTTTTAAAATTATTCTTCTAATGTTCTGACTACAAATGGAATTGGTGTGCTAGCAGATATGTTACGAGTTTCTGCTGCGTTACTGTATTCTGTGTAGTTATTTGACTTTGTATCTCACATTTGAAAAAAAACAAAACAAAAACAGATCCCTGTTTTTAACAGCCATTCTCTCTTCCTGGACATGTGAAAGCTGATTGTAGCCTCACCGTGTCCTAGAACACCTCATTAGACTCAGTAATAAAAATAGCCAATGCTAATCTCTAATGTCTGTGCTGTGATTGGCGTGGGATTGTTTTGCACTCATGCTTCTCAACTGAATCGAATCTGTAAACGTGATCGACCTGTTTTCTGCTCATTTAAATCAGTATTTTCTGTCCAGAGGCATGAAATATTGCGTACCCGTCATGTGCTTCTATTTATCGAGCATCTTAGAGGAAGAACCCTGATCTAAAATGTAACCTCAGTCCATCTAGATCTATTTAGTGTGAGTCCATGATTACAATTTTCACCTACAAAATTTGATGAATATGAACTCCTTCATTTCATGTTTATCCTGAATATCAGGATCTCAGTTAATAACCCCTCCTGATACCAGGCTGTTCACTCTGTGTCTCACTTCTAGGCCTCAAATTAAAGGAGAATCCCACCAATTTTTCAACATTACTGCATATTATAGCATTCCGTGTGTAAAGTGTCACACTTCAAGAAGTTATATATGAAGTTCTTTACATATAAGTTATATAAGAATTCTTTACATTGGCGGTGAAATTAACCAGAGATTGCTATGTGCGCAGTGCATCCATTTTATTTACTGTGACCTTTTAATCTACATGTGTCTTCTGTGTTCTGTGACAAAATAGTCATACATGTATAAAAAAGTTTTCTTTGTGTGTGTTTTGCCTTGTACTCTTATAAATAAAAATGCCAGAAAGGGTTCTTTGGATGATGCCATACAAAACCTCTGGTTTTCCGCAAGAACATTTGAATGGATGGTTCTTAAAAGAGTCATTTTTTGTAGATGATTTGTAAGTTTGAAGAACCTTTTGAAGTTTAAAGAATCTCCAGGTATTGGAGTGAAAAGAACCTTTACATTATGGCAGAGGTCTTTATACTGTAAATATTCCTACCTCACATCTCTTTGAAGACTAGTCCCTGTGCCCACCGCTGTGAACAATTCTGACTTGGGAAATTTTTGTAGAATAGTATTTCACATCAAACCCCTCTGAATTAATTTAAGTTATGCCTTAACAATTATGCAGAAATAAAGAAATCAGGGGAAACAAAATCCATAAATTCACCTTTACTAACTACATACCCACACTAATTACATTTGTTCTGTTCATTTTACATAATTTCCCTTTTAAATATAATAGACTTTTATTAAAGGGCCACCGTATTTTTCTTTTTTCTTTTAAAAATTCTACTTGTATTCTTTTTCAAAGTCTTTTTGAACTGGAATAGATTATATTGAACTCATTTGTACATTGTATTTACTTTTTTCAAAAGCTGTCTTTCTTTATCAGTTTACTTCAGCTATTTTGCCGTCAGCTATTTTACACACAGTCTATCTCTCTCTCTCTCTCTCTCTCTCTCTCTCTCTCTCTCTCTCGCTCGCTCTCTCTGTCTGTCTCTTTCTCATCCCATTCTCATTGTCTCTGGAGCAGCTTGGGTTCCTCAGGTGTTTCTAATGCCAATTACTTTCCACCACAGGAGGCTCTGGCCATTAGAGGGGATTTCAGTACGGGGGCTTGATGGCCTGCAGTTCACCTCTTCAGTTTAGGGCTGCTGCTCTTTCATCCCCCTTTATGCCTCGCTAGATTAATCACACTAGCCTGAAGCTGGGATGAGACAGCACCAGAAAGAGTTTTTCACCATGAACTCACCATAATCATTGAACATCCCACTTTACTTAATTTATCCCAAATTATACTTTTCATACGCTAGGTATAAAAGCCTGCGTATCACATATAAAAAGTATATATAAAAGCCTTGTATATATTAATATATGTTTATGTGATTTTATTATAAGCAACATTGGACCATTTTCAGTGGTCCATTCACCATGAAACGTTCACATATGTGAAGAGTAGCATCAAGAGGTGTAAATCCAAAGGAAACAAAAACTTTTATATCATGGTAGTTTTATGAAACATTATTATTATAATTATACTGCCATTAACCATAATTGGCATTAACAGGTCACAATAATATCTTCAGTTAACTGCTGTGTATGTCGTTTACTGGGTGCTTCAGATCATTTTGGTAGAATTATCGGGTAAAATCTAGACAGTACGGTTCCTTTGTGGATTCTGTCAAGGCAACTTGTGCAGTATTGCCTCTGCTGAACAGGACAGAACAGCCCAGCCAAAACAAGCTCTGTCAGGATTATAAGAACATGTTCACAATAACCTGGTGTGAGTGCTCTGTTAGTGTGGATCATTAGAACAAGTGTGAACACTGAGAGTGAACCTTGACCTGCACCAAATAAGCATGACCCCCTGAGGATATCAGTTTCAGTCTGCTTCCAAATGACCTCAGGTTTTTTAATTGACGTATGAACATAATACGGACCAAGTAAGACCAAACACAGAATGAACTGCAGGCTCCTCTTTGCTGGCCATCTTTGGTACATGGAAAAGAGGAATCTCTACCATCGTGGTGACAGTCCATCTGTTTATAAAGTCTGAACGGATAATTAAGACAGTAATTAAGACAAGCATTAAAAGTCATGAGCTCATCTTGAACAGAATACTGCATAAAATATGCCCAGTCAGTTTTTGACCAACATGCCATTTGTTAATCACAATCACAATCAGAAAATGTGATTGATCCTGTCAGAAATTTCATAAATCAGTGATGTCACTGTAAACGCTATGAAGATCAGAACTGAAATGCAGCAATTATTTTTTACTTTGGTTGAGAGAACTCAACTACAAATGTATTAATCTCTTACGATAAAGTACCATTGCTCATGTTATTACTTAAATGTCATTTGACACTGTGACATGTTTGGAAGATATTGTGATTATTGCATTTTGTCTGTATCGTCCAGCCTTAGTTATATGGTTTTCATATGACAGAGATGATATAAAGCTTAAAGGAACTGTACGGCTCTGCAGTCTGGCAAGACTGAAGATAAAATGGATCTTCTTGCCGCCGTCTTTGTCTTGTTCCTGAGGAGTACACCAGAAAAAAAAGTAAAGCAGAAGAGGCATAAAGGCAGCTTTAGACGGTAGACAGAGGTTGGTTCCTTGTGCGGCCCTGCACAGTGGGTGCTGGCTGTCCTCTTCCCCATGACTAAGCAGGTTTTCCCAGTGGCTTCAATCCTTTTGAGGAGAGATTTGTAGAAAAAGCTGAGGTAGAAATCTGGGTCTTGGAAGAGGGAGCGAGGCGCTCAAACAGCCTTCTCTGGAAAGATGTTCGGCTCCTGACAAACCGGATAAACGCGATGGGGAATAGTGGTGGTAGTGGCAGGGGGGATCGGGGGCAGTGGATTCTGTTATTGTCATCTTTCAGTCTCAGCTACATTTGATTTATCTTTGTCTATGTGTGTAACTGAAAGTGAAGGCTTGAGCTATGTGTGTATCATCCTCCATCCCGAGGCTTTGTTATTCATCGTAGGGGCTTTACAAGAGCACAAGTGAGTCGAATATCCACATCAGTTTCACATTCCTGTTATCACCGCTGGCCCAGACAGCACTGCAGTCTGTGGCTTTTGAAGTATCTGTGTTCGTCACCTAGATATTTAATACCGTAGAGTTATTGTTGTCTTTCTGTTGGGGATGGATTTGGATAGGATTTTACGGATACCAACGTTGATACTGATGCTGTTTATCAATACCAATGCTTCTGGATACCCTTATTGATACTATTCTCCATAATTTGGTGCAGAAAAAGACATCACATGAAAAGAAGTTGAAAAATTCAGCAGTTGTTTTCAAAGGACTTTTCTGAGTTTGCTGTATATAATGAGGATGGAGCAATTGCTGCAGATGTGTGGTGGCGATGTGCAGAGATTCGCTCCCGTCCCTCCCACTGATCCCGTCTAGCATCAAAATGAAAATGCCAGCTGTGTTAGAATGCATTAACGCTGCATAAATACTGATAGCAGCACTGTTTGTCCAGGAACTTATCCATATTTCAGCACTGACCAGCCAGGAACTGACACCAATTTAGTATTAGTTCCTAAAACTGTACTTGCTTGCTGTACTTTTAATTTAAATAACTTTATTAAACATGTGTAATTGTGTAATTTCATTATGAATTATGTAGTAATTAATTATATAATGAACTACATTTGAATTGCATAGTGTATCGACGGGTTCAGGTCTGCACTTCCAACTTCTTCCCATTTTGATGTCAAGAACATAAAAATGTAAATTCCATGTTTTTCTTTCTGCAGAAGACCAAACTAATCATATTTCACCAAATGTATGCCTCCTTCTCTAATTAAGAAGACAAATCTGGTGTTGATTGAATGTGTAGAACATACACTTTCAGCAGACAGCTGCTTATTTAACGTTTCTTTTGAAATCAAGGGGGAGTTTGCCCCTCTAATGAGGAGTTCGCCCCTCTTTTGCTGCAGTAACAGCCTCTACTTTTCTGTGAAGGCTGTACACTAGATGTTGGAACATTGCTGTAGGGATTTTATTACATTCAGCCACATGAGCATTAGTAAGGTCAGCTACTGATGTTAAATGATTAGTTCTGGATCACAAACACGACTCCCGATGATCCCAAAGGTGTTGTGTGGAGCTCCAGTACTTTTGAGAAATCAACAGCCCAATGCTGGAGGACTTTATATCCCTCTCTGGTTTCTTATTGACATATTGTGTACATTGAACAGTCTCTATATCCCTGCACTTCATCTACTGTGGTGTCTACTTTTCAGGAGTGAGTGAAATAGCACTAACTTTTGTGGACGTTTCACAAAGGACACCTCTGCTAGTGTCCTAAAACACAGCGTCCGCATCTGAGAATAGGTCTGTCTTGCCCCCGCTGTTCCTTCTTCCCTTAATGGGCCAGTTGTATATTTCTGCATAGGCCAGAGTGTATATTTAGTGTCAGATTGGTTACGGCAGTGAGGCTTTGAGGTGACTCTAAATAGAGAATGGCCTGCAGTTAGTGAGAGGACAATTAGAATAGCGTGCTCGTGCTGCGATGGTTTTGGGAGGAAAAAATCCCCACAGGCCTGAGGAGTGTATTCTCACGTGTACAGGAGAAGGTCACAGAGTACAAGGTGCAGTGTGTGTATGTGTGTGTGTGTGTGTGTGTCCGTGCGTGAGAAAGAGAGAGCAAGGGAGAGGGAGAATCAGTATATATCCATTTGTAAGGAACATAGGCAAGATAAATGAAAGACAAGTTTTTTTGTGTGTGTGTGTGGGTGTGTGTGTGTGTGTGTGTGTGTGTGTGTATATATGTGGTCAGAGATCATAATCGGATTTTGAGGTTTGACCTCCGTTTCTACCTCTACTTCTGTGCCTCAGGCTTAGATCTGTGCCTCCAGCATCCCGAACGTGTCACATCATATCCCATCATGTACAAACACATAGTCTAGGATACTGGTCCTAGACTGTAGCAAGCACTGGATAATGTTCTATAAATGTATCATTTAAATATTAGTAAACAGAAAAGCCATTCAAATTTGTAAGTTATTTTATGAACCCACACATATCCAGAGGCAAACAAAGTTTATATATCAATCCGAATGCTGTTTCGTCGACAGCAGCATGCAGCTGCAGCTCTGCCCTCCACAGTTTTTGGATGGTTTGTGATACTCCATTTCTGATTGTTTTATTGGTTAAGTATAGTCTGAATATGGGACTTGTGGGCTGATTCTCTTAAGCAATGCAGAGACACTGTGCACAGTTTTACTATCCTCCTTTTTATGTAACTTAGTATAAGCATAAGTGTCGTTGATGTTTTAGTGTTTCATTTACACTACGTTAAAAAAGTACAATAAATGCAAGCAAAACAAATGCATGAAATATATGCAACAGTAAGTAAATTTATCATAGTAACTATTATTATTAATAGTAGTAGTAGTAACCTTAGTGTTTAATAATAAGAATATTATTATTAGTCTGTATTAATTCCATATAAACGTTATTGTGAGATACACTTAGAGCTTAATCTATTACAATAATAAACACTCATATAAGCTCTGATTTTTAGCAATAAAATAACATTATAACAGAGTTAGACTAATTATTCCTTATTATAACTTTTTTCATTTTATTGGACAAAGTTTTTTCATTTTATTGGACAAATGAGTTTTTGTAGGGATGCACTGATATAGGAATAGTTCAGTAAACTGAATAAAAGCAGACATTGCAGCTCAGTAGCTCAGCATTGCACATCTGCACATCTGCACAAATTTTAATTGCACTTTAGTCTCGTACACATACTCTTCAGAAGCAACATTCTCGTCAGTAGGGCCCTGGTGGGTGAGGAGGTTAGGGTGGGTGGTTAGGGTGGCGGGGGAGGGTAGGGTGTTGGTAAGGGGGGTGGGGGGTAAGGGTGCAGCAGTCTGGTCAAGGTTGGGTGGGTTGTGGGGGTGGGGTCTTTTTGAGGAGGCATCTGCCAACTCCTGGGGCTGCTGGCTGGTGCCTGTCGACCTGCCCCCTTTGGGTGGGGGCTTGGCCTGGTCGGGGGTGGGCTTCCCCATAGGCCCTGCGGGACTTCTGGGCGTGCGGGGCTCCGCCTCTCGGGGCTGGCGTTTGGCCCTCCTGGGGTGTGGGGCCGTGGTCCCCTGGCTTCTGATGGGGCCGCCGGATCCTGCGGCCTCCGGGGCTGATCAGTCCCCATTGGGTGCCAGGGTGGTGTAGTTGTGGCCATGCACACATCCGCTCACACAGGCACACATACATACGCTCATGCATACGCACACATACACACACGCCCACAGGTATAGGAATATACACAGTCAAGAAACTACCCAGAACCACAGGTTTCTGTGTGCTGTTATAGCATTGACAGTAGGAGTGTATGTTGTCTCTGTATGTTGCAGTGTTGCCGTTGCTTTGTGTCTTGTTCTGTGTTGTGTGGCTGGTTCTTGTTTTTCAGGTGCAGCCTTTGGAGCGATTACACAGTGGCAGCAGTTTTCATGGGGATCTTCAACCTCTTCAACATCTACTTTTTTTTCTCTCTCTCTGTATTTTCTGTACCCCTGTCTGATTTGACTTAATTTTAAATCAAATGAACGAATAAATAAATAAAATGCTCAGATAACAAGAGGGGCATATACTGTCAAGCCCCACTTGGCAAAGCAAAGGCGCATCAAGGCATACAGCTTCACATTCTGCTTGCTAAGGTGCCGGACACGACAGTTTTTTTAAAAAAAAGCAAAAAAGACAGTGTGCTGTCTCCCATATTCCAGATGTTTTTTTTTTTCTGTCTCCTGTTTGGCCTGATCTGTGTCATTTCTTTGGAAGGGTTTTATATACATTTGTAGGTTCAAAAAGCTTTACAAGCCTTCATGGAAACGACACTTGTTTTATTCTCCGATTTAGGGCCCTGTGATAGTACTCCATGTTAGTGGCCTGCAAGTTTTTATGATATCATGACCAACCAGATTCACTGCATATTGCGCAGCTGAGTTGAGATGCAGTCTAGTGTGAAGGGAGGGGATCATGAGAGAGCAAGAGGAGGAGGCGGGGGGGTGGGGGGTGGTAGAGAGAGTGAGGGGGCTAAATGTCACATTACTCAGCACAGTGACGAGGAAGCTCACTACACGCGATGTGTCTCCCTGCATCAGCATCTCTTTCTCCTCTACATGTGCGCTTGCCTGTTTATGTGTAAACGCTTTTGCTTGCTCTCTGGCGCTTTTGCATAACATCTCAATGTTTTCCACATCCCAGAGATCTCTGTGCTGAATGGAAGCGTCGCAGTATGAAAAAAAAAAATTAGACCTGTCGAGAAATTATTTCTTCCCTTTGCTTACAACACCAGTGATCAGGTATTATTTGGTGGATCATTCTCAGCTCTGGAGTGATTGGGGATGGGAATCGATAAGAAAATTATTGACGCCAGTGCCATTATCGATTCTTCTTATCGATCTGATTCCTTATCGATTCCTAAAGTGTTACAGGATGAGCATGATGCCTTAAGGAACTTTGCATTCTGGGTAATTAAGCCTCTAGGGAGGCTGGGAGATGTAGTCTTTCAGGGAGTGTTTGGAGTTTTAAATGGCCGCTCTGTTTGAGTGATTCTTGCCACTCTAATGTTCTTTTTGGAGACAGTAAATAAATGCTTCGAAAGCAGCTGTTTTATTAGATGTCAGAACTCATTTAGTTTTTTACATGGTAAATATAAACACTTGAACAATAAATTATGCACTTATCTTCCTTTAAACAATAAATAATATGGTCCAAATATGAAAATATAATTATAAAAACATTAGTATTGATAATAAGTGGCACAGTAGTTAAAGTTACTCTCATCTATGGAAACCACAGAGCTTGGACTCGAGCGCTGAGAATCGAACACATGGCATTCTGGAATTTTAATGCTGTGTTAAGACCTCAAATGTTTTAACATGTTGGTAGTGTTACCACCCCTGCATGTTAAAACGGCACTGCACTGGTTACAAACGCAACTGTTGTGTTTTTTGGTAAAATGCAGCCACGCCGCGGACCGTTTTCTCCGCTCCATGATAATTCGAGTCGCAGAGTGTGACGTCAGCATGCGCGACAGGGGAGGGTCCAAAAGAATCGTTAGAGGAACCGATAACGTCAGAGGTAAACGATACCGGTGCTTCGCAAAATTAGAACCAGTTCTAAATCGGAATCCGGGTTTCGATTCCCACCCCTAGTTACTATTGTTTTATACACTATTGACTACACTTGATTCAAAATTCCAAACAAAAAATTGTTTGGAGAAAATTAAAAAATAATACATATAAATAATGGAAATATTAAACACTCTTACTAGTGCTGGGCGGTATACCGGTTCATACCTAAAACCGGTATTTTTCTGATACCCCGATACCGGTTTAAATAGCCTAAAGAAAGTTTGGAAAGTGGCGGAGTTGGAAACTGTTTCAGGGGGACCTTTTTCACTGCTGCACCACTGGGGGAAGGGTACAGTTCAATTGAACAAGCTCCATGTGAGAGTCACTACATATCTGATAAACAGCGTGTAGATTATACGGCATAAAATATTACTATTAGGGAGTGCGTTTTTGTGCAATTTCTTATTTTTTGCTTTTTTGTGCATGTAATTTCTCAAAAATACTTTTATATACAGTAATATTAATATACCTGCTGTTTAGTTCGAGGCCGTTTGATTCTGACGATGATTCTGTACATCAACGGGGTTAAACGGGACAATGAGTCAAAATTAAGGGCTAAATAATCGCAAAGGTACGTTTTTATCTCAGCATTATTAAGAACCATGCGTGTTTAGCCTTTAGTGGTTAGCTTTAGCCAGACAGAGTGGATACATTAGCAAAAAATACTTTAGCCAAGTAATAAAATCAGAGTGCAGCTCAGAGTACTTCACATGGACTCCATTCCAATATAGAACAATATTCCAATATAGAATAGGTTCACATGGACTCCATTCCAATATCGAATAGGTTTGTATGCAAACCATACAAAGAAAGTAAAATAAAATTTAAAAAAAAACACAGAGTGTAAACATTCTAACACGCCCTGGTTCAGCTCCTGCACCACACCGCCTCTCCCTGCCCCCAAGTGGGAAAAACAGCTCCAACACCTGGCAGACACTCATTCTGGGTTTTAGACTCATTTTCACGGAGTTATATTTGATTTTAGGAGTAAAAACAGTGCAAAACCAGCTCATGCATGCTGCGCTACCCCTGCGTGCTCCGAGACTCAGCTTCCATGCTTCTATACTTTAATGCTGTGTATATAAATATATATATATATATATTTTTTTTTTTTTTTTTTTTTTTTTTCTATTTATGTCTGTGTATTCTCTCTCTCTAACCTGAAGCCACGTAAATGTTCAATTCCAGCAATATTTAATGTGAAGTGTAACCTGTCATCCAGGATGGTGATGATTTCTCCAGATTTGAAGGTAAGCTCATTGTCCTCTGCTGCTTCAAAATCGTAGATGGCTCGGACCTTCCGCCCTTCGGGTTTGTGTGAGGTGAGGAGGCTATTAGCACTGGGGTATAGCCTAGAAAGAGAGGTTTGCGGCTGCAGTCTTTGCTCCTTCAAAGACAGTTCGATTGCTGAACACAGGAGGAGGAGGATGGAGAAAAAGACAATCTCAAGCCAATGTACCTTTATACACTACGATTTTTTTTTTTTAACTGAAATAGCTTAGAGACACACCTTTGGCCAGGTCCTCTTCCTCCTTCTTGTTTGTAGATGTTGCTGGATCTTTGGCCACTAATGCAGGACTTGCTTTAGCTTGTTCTGCTGCCTGCAAAACAGCACAAAGGTCAGAAATCTAAGGTGCAGCATAGTACAGACACAGTGCAGTACAATTTCTATCAATAACAGCCATCTAAATCTTGTCAAACTACTAACACACTCTGGCAATTTTGTCTTCTGTAGAAAGAACACTTTAGGTAATAATAATGAGTTTATAATCATCTTGGGAATTTAAATGGCCTGTTGGTATAAGTTTAGGCTTTATTATTTAGAAAACAGAATTTCTCAAGGTGCAAGTGCCAACAAAATGAAATCTAATTAAATCAGATATAGAAAAAAAGAGGATATTCATTAAAGTGGTAAAAGTTCCTTGTTCAGAAGAATTGTGTCATATAGTGAATTCTGTATACTTGTATGTGCACTGCAAATGTGTGCAGTAAAGTGCATATGCAACTGCTCAACTGTTGGGATATGAGAAAGGTCATTATTAAGAAAGGCCTGGGAAAAATATAGTACTGTAGTATTCTTTATGATATAACATTTTAAAAACTCAACACTTTATGTAATAGTTACGTAATAACTCGCATGAATTCTTTGGACCAAAAAAGTTTCCACATTTTCAAAATCACACTAATGCCTTTAACTGGGATACCAGACATAGAACACACATTTAGGAATGTCTTATTGGTCAGGACATGAAAGAAACAGAAAACAAATGTGTTTGGTCAGATGGCTCATTTGCATATTGTAACAGTCTGCTATGTCAACACCGCAGATGACAATATTATAAAAGCAATTAACAAACAGATGAAGAAACACAAAAAAGCAGGACCCAGTAAATGCGAGTTAGATCACTAAGACATGATCATGCTGACCTGGGAACCAACAGCAGGAAAGGTGACACCCTGCTCTCTCAAGTTCTTGATCATGGCTGAGATGAGGCTGAGCTGGGGGTCGTTCCGGAAATCCTCGGCCCATTCCACCATAAGGGCCTTAAGCTTCTCACACACCTTTGGGTGGCCCTGGACAAACCATAACTTGACATAAGAATCAAATTTGGCAGACAAATGTCAGATTAATGTTTAAATGTGCTTATATACCTTGTTTAAAACATTGCTAACTTCACTGGCAAACTCTCTGGAGCACACTTCCAAATGGAATATTTTTCCACAGTTGGACACACAAGCACCTAACAACTGCAAGACAGAAAACAGATTCAGTAGAACAGTTAGCTGGTTCAACATACAGACTAATGTTTTCATTTCCACTAACATCTTTTCCTAAAAGCAAATGACCATTCAAATGGAGTACAGCATCATGCAGCAAAACCTTCAAGACATCTCCAGTTTAAATGTCAAGTCTGTGCACCAATCAAAACTAAACAAGTGAGGGACATATCTCCAAAACGGGTGATTATCCTAGTTTTGCTACTTATCTTTAAAAAAAAATAGTTTAAGAATTACTTAGCAAGGTATTTTACAACTGTGTAACAAATTTAAGTAGCCAATATTGGCAGTTATTAGATAAACCAGCTTACTTCAGTGGGTTAACATTAAGGACATAGCTAACTTGACAAGATATTGCAGGTAAAAATATTGCCACTATTTGCACCATAATACCATTACTTTTTTGTTCATTTTTTATACATTTCTGTCAACATAGGATATCAACATGATAGGTCAAAAATAAGAATATGGCACTTGCCATCACACCACATCCGTCTAATGCTTGTGCTTATAATGGGAATGTTGTTGTTTTGACTTGGCACTTGCTGTTAGGACAAGGTATTGACTTAGAAGAAGAAGAATGTTTATTTAACACATGTATAGTCATACAAGTACAACACACAGTAAAATGATTTCTCTGCATTTAACCCATTCACCAAGTGAAGCAGTGGGCTGCCACCAATGAGGCACCCGGGGAGCAGTGTGTGGGGACGGTACCTTGCTCAAGGGTACTTCAGCCATGACACTAGCAGTTGGGATTTGAACCCCAA
>JBBJLS010000148.1:18606506-18631106 GCA_037577275.1 Bryconaethiops microstoma | reverse complement strand
GATTGTGAGCCAGACCTTCTCGTCCAACATCAGTGTCTGACCTCATAAATGCTCTACAGAATGAATGGGCACAAATTGGTCTCTCACTTTTGATGGATGGCGGCGTTTTCTCATGTCTTTCCAGTGTGTTAAAGCAGTGCATTTATTTCTTGTGGAAAATGCAAGCTTTTACTGCATAGGAATAAAAGGTTATGAATATGCTTGTACGTGCATTTTTTATTCGTGTTGGTTCGCAGCAATTTAATTTAGCCAGCTAAACCCATTTAAAGTATTTAATTTAAATAAACACAGAATCGATGAGTTCACTTGTATAACATGATAAAAATAGATTTTATAGCCTTGTTATGTTGAGAGCCTGCATGATTTTCGTGAAAGCAAACCTAACATGAGTGATTATGGCTCTTTAGGGGTTTCATAATGTGCTGTTTACAAGCACCCATCACAAGTGTTTCCTAAAAGTACAGTTTTAGAATAATTGGTTTTCAAACAATTGCATATTTTAATGTGTTCTTGATCATATTTACTGTCAAAATATGTGTTTTTTTAAATGTCTAAATATACTCTATCATTAACCAAACAGGGCTCTGATTGGAGAGGACAAAACTGTGTGTATTGGTTGCAGATAAAACGTTATATAACATCAGATTAGCCTGATGTAGTGAAGAAGTAGGTGTTTTAATACATTTGAAATAGAGTGCTGACACAGCGCTAAACATGTAATTACAATGGAGAGTTAACAGGCTGTCCAGAAGCAGAGGTTGCTGAGATATAACATTATGGATTCTAATTTTAGTAAATGGAGCAACTCTAGTTTCTGTTTGCGTTACTGCCTCTGAATAAAAGGTCTGCCGCTCCACCTGATTACAAACCTGCTTAGTTTCTTGGTAAAATCCTCAAGATTCAAATCTGTAAGAAGTCAAAAATACTCACAATAATTATTATAATCATTATTTTAGTTAGAGGACTAAGTTTCAGGCACCACAAATGAAAAACACCACAAATGAAAAACAATTGCAAAGTCATTGCCAGCAATTACAGCCTTGAGAAGCAGACAGCATCTTTTTACAGCATTGTGGTTCATATATTTTCTTTGAGATTCTAGTCAGGAAAAGGCTAGGCCATGTAAGCACCATTTTTCTTTTATAGAAGATAGAGTTATAGAGTTATTTTGACTGTATGTTTGTAGTTTACCAAACACTACCTTAGTTTTTTTAGTTAGTATTATTAAAGTGCATGCAGTAAATCCTCTTCAGATCTACACACACTTCTTAACTTTAGCTATATGTTAACCAGCTAACTAATTAACGAACCAACTTACTAACTAAATAAAATCAACCATGTCAGCAAAAATCCACACTAAGACAGCTGTAGTTCATCTCACCTTACATACATCATCAGAAGGGGCGTTTCCTAATCTTTTACTCTGCTTCTGCAGCACTGCAGTAATGGGTGGTGAGTCCGTGTGTTTCCAACAGACGTGGCAACTGTAATGTTATAACTGAACTTTTGCATTTTTTTTTTTTTACTTTTTTTTGGAGCAAGAACCTTTAAAAAATTTTTTACAGGTCACACACATTGACCCTTTTGGATTCCCTGGGACCTCAACTGTTATAGGACAGAGTAAGTGTTTGCAAATCAGCTATCAACCCCAGTCAGCCCAACAAAATAACCAAATTCAGATTTCTGGCCACCCTGTCCTCCACTTTCTTCCCTTACCATCACAGTCGCAAACACCCACCTCCCTGTTCCTCTGCAGGGTGATGTTTTTTCTTTCTCCAAAAGCTTGGTCTACTCAGGTCCAGAAATTTACCATCCGACATATCCTGAATAGCCAGAAATGATGCCAGCTTAAAATAATGTTCCTCCTCCAATCAGAGCATTTACTCCCTAAATCAGAGCATTTACTCCAATCAGAGCATTTACTCTAAGCAGTTACTCCCTAAACCGTGCTGGCCTCATGGCTAGTTGGACCCTCTGGCGCTCTCTCCGACCAAAGCCAACCGATACCCATATTCGCTCACCTGCACCTTTTGGTTTGACTTAAAGCACTTTATATATATATATATATGTTTTTTTAAGCTTCACTAATGTCCAAGTTGAGGTGAGGTCAATCTAATGAGGCCAAATCTCTTGGCACTAACAGACAGGCAGCTCTCTAGACAGCCGCAGCACCACCACCAACCTCGGGAAACAGCCACTGGCTTTGGGAAACAGTGCACATTTCTCTTGCCTCTTCAGTAATTTACTTATGTTAGCTGTTTTCTGTTGGACACTGTGATCACAGGGGGATCAGATATGTGAACTTGGGGTCATTGAGGAGGTCAAGACCTCAGCCACTGGTATGCTCGCACTCTTGCGATGACCCTCCATTTGGTTTCCTCCCAAATCTGCTAACATGGGAAGCATGCGGAGGAGGGGAGAGTTTTAGCATGTGACCAGAGGAGTGCTCGAGAGAATGAGATACAAACCCCACCCAGACAGAGATATGATGGAGTGGATCATCTGTCCCTCACACACACAATTATTAGACGCATGCTAAAAACCATTAACAATATCATAGTTCTACACAGACTTGGTTTAAGACATAGAATGACTTCCATGAGCAATGTTGGGCAATTTTCTTATTGGCTGCTAAATCATTTAATTATGTACAATTTCTTATAATGTGCAATAGTTTACCATGAGCAGTATCAAGTGCAGTTTTTTTTACTGGGTTCTGAATCATTTAATTATGTGCAATATCTTATTATTATGTGCAATTGTTTTGTATCACTACTTATGTCACTACTTAAATACTACTAATCTCCATTACTTATTCATACGCACCATTTGAGTTATTAGTAATTCACTTAACTATAGGTTACTTATCCTCCGGCATCAGTAAAGTGTTTTGGTTCTCATTCTGATTTACTGTGACCTATAAAGTAACTGAAAAGTCAAATTACTGTGGCATAATAAGCACACAGGTCTATCTTTACTGTTGTTATAGTTTTTCATATTTAGAGCAAATAGCCAATCAAAATCAATATTTTATATTTGAGTTCAATTCAATTCAATTCAGTTATTTATGTAGTGCTTTTTACAACCAGTGTTGTCACAAAACATCTTTACAAAGTCCAGGTCCTAGTGAGCAGGCCAAGGGTGAAAAACTCCCTAAAGCTGGAGGAAGAAACCTCGGGAGGAACCAAGACTCAAAAGGGGAACCCATCCTCCTCTGCTCATCCTGGAGAGAAAGAGAAAGAGAGTCTGTATTGGGAAAACTAACAATAGAAGGCTTTCGTGTACAGCACAATTACTGTCTGACAGATTGGCCGTTGGTACAGTTTAAATCAGTAAAGGTAGTTTTTGTTGGAGTCTGAGTAAAGAGTGGTTTAAGAGTCTCTAGTCCACAGCAACAGGAACATCAGTCTCCACCAGAGCTTTGAACAGCATTTGACCTTGGCTGGGGGAGGAGCACGTGGGGAGTCGAAGCAGCTAAACCTGTCGAGGACAAGGGGTCCCAGCGATTGTGGACCTGGGATGTGGTGGTGACCCAGAGCCCCGATTGCGATCAGTCAGCCTGGACAAATGTGCAGCAGTTCCTCTCGAAGAAGATGGTCCTAAGAGTCAGCTCTGTTTAAGTTCACAGGATATAATTTATAACTGTAAAAAAGTGCAACTTGAGACTCTGGCATACCTCGCTATAGCAGCCAAGCTAGAAAGGGCAGAGCCAAGGGGTGTGATAGGCATGAGAGCATGAGTAGCATGAGATAAAGTCACAGAGGTATTTGGGTGCAAGGCCATTCAGGGCTTTATATGTCAACTGTAGAATTTTATAGTCAGTACGAAATTTGATCGGAAGCCAGGGAAGTCTTGATAATATCAAACTAATGTGGTCGAATTTCCTAGTTCTGGTGAGGACTCTAGCTGCTGCATTCAGGACTCTTCGAAGCTTATTTAGGTTCTTGTTGGAGCATCCTGACGGCAAGCTATTACAATGATCAAGTCTGGAGACAATAAAGGCGTGGACAATTTTTTCTGCATCGTGCAGGAATAATGTTCAGTGGAGACCTGTCCTGGGTGTCAAAATGAACATGTTATGAAAACCAAAAACATCAATAAGAGCTATAGAGTAAAAAAAAAAGAGGTAAGAATATTTGGTTTTTACATGTACACAGTATCACCTGCAACTCAAATCCATTGCCAAAAAATGAAAGCAAAAGGACAATAAATCTTGTACATTTAGACTTTGCAAAATTACAAAAATTATGTTTTAAGACTCAGTTTAATGACTTCAGTTCAGCCTCATTCAGAGCCATGGGAAAATATTACACACATGGGCTTCATTTTGTATTAATGTGCAAAATTAAATCAAAACCCTTTGAAATAGCCTTTGGCTGCAATATTGCTTGTTGATCATTGCGTACAATTAAGGAACTATTTTTCTTATTGGAGGAACCACTTTTGGAATTAAAAATAATAAATTCTTTATTGAGAATTTCTATATTTTGTATTGTGCATTGCCTGACTGTCGATAGTTTCATGCAGTAGGTCAAGTGGTTAGGGAGACTGATCTTTGGAAATAAACAAAATTGGTGAGGCATCACCTTAACATCTTAAGTTTAGTGCCAGATCAAATGCCTACTGAAATTTCTTGACATGAAAATAAATGCAGAAAAGTCCACATTATGCAACTTAAAACATTTGGAATCCCAATGTAAATGTTTAGAAGCACTGTTTTTAATCATTAAAAAAGGTTAAAGATGTAAAATAATTCTACTAAGATCCTACTCTTCTAAGCTCCCAACAAAAAGGGTTCTATGGCTTATAACATTCATGGAACCCACCCATTGAGTGCTATACACAATTGTTTTTTAAAGGTTCTTTATGTACAAAAAGCTTTTACAGCACAGAGAAGAACCATCAAACCTAGCAATCCAACACGCTGTACCATGTGCAACAATTTTGAATGTAAAGTAGTTTCAATAGTTTTGAAAACTGAAGTTGCTAATAATCATATCACTGGTATTTCTGGTACATCTAAACCACAATCTCAACAACATATCATTAAAAAAAGAACATTTTTCAATGTTTTTTTGTTTTGGTTTGTTTCTTCGAGGATGTACTCCAGATTCTGTACTGTACTATGAAATATGTACTTACACAACTACATTTAAACACACTCAAAGGTGCCAAAAAGGGTTCTCATCTCAATGCTTTAGAGGAACCACTTCTAGTTCCCTAAAGAACCTTTCAGTGATTGATTCTTTAGAGACACATTTCATAAATGAGTGTAAAGAAACCTTTTAAAGTACAAATAAAGTAAAGAATCTAGGAAGACCTCATAACAGCTTTGCATTTGTTTAAGTCTTTAAACAACATTTCCAAATCTCATGGTTCTCAAAGAACCCTGTTTGAGGCCTTTTAAATAATTGTGTAGCGCAATATAAAATACTTCTAAGGGTTAACTGCAAGCTCACCTAACACTCCCTGTGGGTGTACTCCCAATTAAAAAAAAAATGTTCTGGCACAGTACGTCTCATTGGAGATTGCGAGATTTTAACCTTCACTGCATGTAGTCCAGAATTTTATTACACAGTGTACACAGATAAAGATAACCAGAACATAACGTTTGGTTCATGCTGTGGTACACTTAATGGCCATGGCTAGGACTTTTTCATTACTGATCAAACATACTGCATATGGTCTGTATTGAGTCATTTCACAAAACAACTATTCATGAGGGTACAGTGGAATTGAATCTGGCAAATTTCTACATGCAACAAAGATATTTTAAGTCCCTGGTGATGAGTGATTGTACACTGAGATTCAAGTGTAGCAATACATGCTTTCCAACAGGACGCATGTGAAAACAATAACTTGGTTGGTTTATTCCTAAAAGCTGAATTCCACTTAATGAAGCTCAAGCCACACTCTAGGAAAAAGGAACTCTAGGAACATCTCAGCTCTCAGCAGTTTGGTTCAGTCCACAGTAGCTACTTCACCTAAACCTCACAAGGTACATCTTTTAAAATAAATCATTCTTTATGGATTATTTATCATGACTGTTCAAATGATTCTTTATATGGTTAAATGGTTCTTCTACATTGTCACTGTCAAAACATCTTCAAAATGGAACTTCACAGGAGAAGGAAACAACTATTGTAACTTATAGTAGGGGTTAGTTCAAGTGGTTTTTGAGTTTCTCTTGGTCCATTCAGTCTGGTCCAGATTTTGACAGTATGTAAAAAAAGGTGATCTTGAGTTCTCGAGTTATCTAAAGAAGTAAATAAGTTAGTAAGAAAGAAAATAAGTAAGTAAATAAATAGAATAGAAACCCTTTTTTTTTTAGCTTATATAAAACCCTCTCTGATTAAAGTATAGTTAAAGGGGAATGTTCTCTCGATTAATTGGAATGTGGGTTACTGAAAACGTACAGATCTGGACTTGCTTCATGTACTTACTTTTTTTGGTGGTTAAAGTATACCGGGCAAACTTCCCAGCCACACTAAAACTGTCACCATAAAATGTCTCAGGGAAAAGCACTTTAAAGAGATGACAAAACAACACAAAAACACAGAAGTATTTGGGGGTAGGATATTGAGACACAATGGCAAGGTAGAAAAACAAAGGACCTTTATTAAGCAAGGTGGGTGTGCAATAAATGCTACGGACCTTTTCACCAAATACAAGCAACGCTTTGGCTGAAATACAAACTTACACAATTGCCCACACATGTAGTCCATCAAGGTGTCTGAATAGTCCCGCTTCAATTTTTTCCCCAGGAGCTGCAATGCTAATGTAGCTAACAAGCAGTTGGCTCTTCAAATCAAGAGGTTAAGATCATGCAGTGTGCTTGTTCAGTAATCTCAAGTAGCTGTTTGTTAAAAAATCTCAAGTAGTCTCGCCTGTTGTGGTTTCTGACACAGTATGACACACTGTTGTCTCTGAAAATGGGCAAAAGACAAGAAAGCTAGGTTTCAGTAAGGCTGCTAAACTGTTTTCATATATGTGAACACACTTCTGCACATTTTCCTTTATTTACTTTTGATTTAACATGCTGAAAAAAAGCATAAAATGTAGCAAAACTTATTTCATTGCAAGAGTGTATTTGTTATTATTTTCCAGTGTGCTAAATTCAGCAACTGAAAAGAAGTTGTACACTAAAACTTTGAATGAACTTTCAATAAAAGATATTTAACTTTTTCAATGTTATTTTACTCTTACTACTGTGTATTAAAAAAAATCCAAAATTGCAATTTTACAAAAGGTCAAAAATGCTCTTAAGTTCGAATGTTGGCTCACGTGATGCATTTTACATGTACTACAGGCCAGAAGTTCGAGACCGCACACACATTTTAAAAATTATTAAAAGATACGCTTCTCATTTTAGTACATGAAAACATTCGAAATTTGCTGGACGCTCATTTCAAACTTGACCCAGCTCATCCCAGCAGCTCAATGGAACAAGATCTGGAGACTGGGGAGGCCAAGACAGTCTCACAACTTTTTTATTTGGACTGGATATAATTTTTGCACAATTTTGAAGAATGCAGGGAATTACTGTAAAACAGCAGGAATTGAAGAGTCAAGTGATTCGTTTCTTTTTCATGATCCAACACAAAGTGATGGCTGTGCACTAAAGACAGACCTTGATATGTTATGGTCTGAGTCTTTGTGGCTAAATAAGGTGTAAATATAATTTATAAAATATTAACAGAAACAGTCAGTTACATGTATTTGTTTGATGCATTTCTAATGTTTTCTTGTGATAAAAAATTGACAGAGCAACATATCGTTTATTTATTTTTTTAATAAGCGTGGGTCCAAACATCTGGCCTGTAGTGTGTGTGCAAACTTTTTCCTATGAAACTCATCTTTTCGCAATGCTAGTGTCCCATTCCAGTAACCGCAGGCCCTCTCTGAATTAATTACGACTGTTTATTTCGGAAGAGACACACATACCAGTCCGTTGCATTTAGATTCGAAAGCATGTGGGGTGCATATGTTCACATTACTTATCAGCATCCTATAACAGTTGGAACATCCGACAAGACGATGACAGAATGGCTATGATGGCAGAAAATACGCATTTGTTTCCTAAAGTGAGAAGAAAATGGGCAATGACAGCTTTCCAGTCTGATACCATATTTTATGCAGTTCCAAATAACGATGGAGGTGAACATAACACTTCCATGTAAGAATGCGGATGGCCAAGTTTGAGCTGATTTCGGTAATCATCTCAATGTGGCGCCTCCTGATTTCTGTGAAATTACACATTTCTGAGGAATACACACAACGAGAGGCGCCTTCGCGCAAACACAGGCAACGTTCATCCATCAAAAATCCTCTGAGGACAAATATTAGTCTTCAGCCCCATTTAAGTTTCCGGGTCTCGGTTACTTAGTAAGAATGCACGCTTTGGTAAGAGTACAGTCCCAGCGGATTAGTGTCTGAGTGTGTGTGTACTCTCATGCACATATTGATGAATTTTTCATTAGTGTGTGAGTAAGTAAGTACTAAGAATGACCACACCCTTCAAAATAATGGTGACGGATAGGGGTTGTTTTCATGATGCTTTAGACGAACTACCTTTGGTGCATACCTTTCAATGGTTGGTTCTTTAGAGAACCATTTTTGTAAAGGAGATGTGCAAATGTTGAGAAACTTTCTAAAGTGTAAAGAACCACAACATAATGGGAAGGTTCTAGGAAGAACAGAGACGGAACCCTTACCTTATGTGAATTTTACAAATGTCTAGTTCAGATGTTCTTTAAGCAACCAAAAGGTTTTTATATAGAACTAAAATGCCACTCTTTTCTGTAACACAATTTCTGCCAATTCTAGATGCTTGTGTAATTTAACATTAACAATACATGCATTATTTAACATGAGTCATATATAGTTTTTATAAATTACATTTAAATCATTGAGAAGAAAAAAATAAAAATGTAGTAATGCTTTGAGCCCCCTTTGCATTACACTATATGGACAAAAGTATTGGGGCAGTCTTAATGCTTCAGCAGACCAAGACATTTTGGACAACATCATGCTTTCAACTTTGTGGACACAGTTTGGAGAAGAATCTTTTCTATTACAGCTATTACGGAAGCACTGTGCTCCAGTGCTCCCGCTCTTTTGGGATAATTTTCCACAGGACTTTGGAGTGTGTCTGTGGGAATCTGTTAGACGTTAGAAGAGAGAGCCTATTCAACATTCCAGCAAGTTGTGATGCACTGAACAGAGAACTTTCAGTAAGTGAAAGTCATGACAAATGACTTACGCACAACAAATAAGTGCCTTCTGTATACAAACATCATTTGTGAGGAAAGAGCTTAACGTAAATAGGGGAAAAACTGTGTAAGAATAAAGATTTCCCATTTAAGTCCTGTGGTTTATTCAACTGAATAACATTTGATTATCTCAGTATAGTGACACCTGTCATTGGGTGAGATATATTAGGCAGCAAGTGAACAATCCGTTCTTGTAGTTGATGTTGGAAGCAGGAAAAATGAGCGTCAGGATCTGAGAGATTTTGACAAGGGCCTAATTTTGATGGCTAGACAAAGCGTGCAGTGGTTAGAACCCATCAAAAGTGGTCCAAGGAAAGACTGTAGGTGAACCAGAGACAAGGTCATGGGACCTCAAGGATCAGTGAGGCAAGAAGGGGGTCCCACCTTGCAACTAACAAAAAGGATCTGCTGTTAACGTCTTGATGCCAGAACCACAGCAGACCTTCAGAGGCGTCAAAGCGGCACAAGAGGGACCTAACCAATATTAGGTAGATGTTTACGTTTTTTACTTTTACCTCTAGGCACTTTGACCAGTACCTTTTCTTTCTTTTCTATGGATAAAAATAAGCAGACTGTTACTGAAGTCAAAATGTGCGGTTTCAAGAACGTCAGCTCTTGCAGTATCCGCTAACCTGTTTCGGGAAGTCGCAATTTTTCCTACCACTCATACTCACCTCTTGACCCAGGAGATGCCGTCCATCATCCTGTCTGCCAGGATCTTCTTCTAGACTCACATAGCCTAACACTGGTTTTCTAGTCACTTCATTATCGAGGAGTGAACTGTTCAGTAATTCTAGCAAGCCAGCTAGAGTAAAGTTACATCAGCAGCGACCTCTAACAGATTAAGTTGCGACATAGATTTCAGTTTAAAAGCAACACAGCCCAGCATTAAATGTTACATTGCCAGCAAGTATAGTTATATATGGTACCAAAAAGAGATTCTTGTCACAGCAGCAGAACTTATATGGTGCTATAACCAAAGGGGCATTTATGCATCCACATTGAGTGTCGATATTCAAAAAAACAACATTTTAAACCCTTCATAAACCATTCTTTTAGGGTGTATTTTAACATTTTAGTGTATATTTTAACACATAAACTTCACTCCAGGGGGAAACAGTGAGCACAAGCTGAATAGAGCAGATAAAAGCAGCAGCGAACCTGAGAGATGGTTCCTCTTTGGTCCTCTTTCTCTCATAGGGGTGTATATATATATATATATATTTATATACAGTCTGTGCAAAAGTTTTAGGCACCTATGAAAATTGGGTTTCCTTCAGTGGGTTTCTTCCTACCAGCAAAAACACAAGTGAACTTTAGAATACACTCAAATTAATTTAATTAATTTAGCTTCGAAAGGAGCTGTTTTATTAGATGTCAGAACTCAATCTTGTCCTTTACATGGTAAATATAAACACGAACAATAAATTATGCACTTATCTTCCTTTAAACAATAAATAATATGGTCCAAATATGAAAATATAATTATAAAAATAAATCAGTATTGATATTAAGTGGCATTGTAGTTAAAGTTACTATGGAAACCACAGAGCTTGCACTCGAGCGCTGAGAATCGAACACATGGCATTCTTGAATTTTAATGCTGTGTTAAGACATCAAATGTTTCAAGATGTTGGTGGTGTTACCAGCCTTGCAAGTTAAAATGGCACTACACTGCTTACGAATACAAGTGGTTTTTTTTAGTAAAATGTAGCCACGCCGCGGACCGCTTTCTCCGCCCCATGATAATTCGAGTCGTGGAGTGTGATGTCATCGCGCGACGCAGGAAAAAGTCTGAAAGAATTGTTAGAGGACGGAAAATTAGAACCGGTTCTAAATCGAAAACGGGTTTCGATTACCACCCCTAGGAGTGATACTGACATGGTAGCAGAATATTAGTGTGTAAGTTTGTGTGTGTACGGCACACTGTGGATCATAGACAGCAGTGCTATTGGAGGGTTTGAACACTGAAATAGAATTTTATATTAAACTTGGTATTTAATATTGATATTAAAGTCTCTATCTTATTATTATGTGCGATAATTTACTATGTGCAATATCATGCAGTTTTCTTATTGGGTGCTAAAACATGTTCACTATGTGCAATAATACTGAAATACTGCTTTTCTCTACTACATAAAAATAACATACTCCTAACCAGTATTTGTGTTATTAGTAATTCACTTAACTGTAAGTTACTTATCTATAGTATTTATTCTCCAGCATTTGGGCATATAGCACAGTATACCTCATATTGACAGTTTTCTTTACTTTTCATTTGATTTTATTCAGACCGATATTTTATACTGTTCTTGTCTCTGTGTCTCTGTAGTCTTAACATAATCAGTTTCTCCTGGGATCAGTAAAGTATTCTGATTCGGATTGTTTTTCTTTTATTTATATACTGGTTAATTAGGACACGCCAGCCATAAATGTTGTTAGTCAGATTGGTCAGTGACTGATGTTTTTGAGACTTTTTTTATAACCTAAGGCTTGCGCTGTGTGGGCGGAATGAACACCAGAAACACACTGGCGCATTTCCACTGCTTTCTTTTAACCGTGGTGGCCAGTTCTGATCATGCAGCCCTTCAACCTTATGCAGCTTGTTCAACTAACGAACATTAAAGTGATACGTTTAGAAAGAAATTCTCCGGTTGTTTTGATGAATTTTCATCAGTGCACTTTAAAGGGTTAAACTCATTAGCTGGGGTCTGTTGATGTCACACACACGTCTGTGGAGTGGGAGAATGTGTGTGAGCTGCAGCGAGTGTGAGTCAGTGCCCGATTGGACTGTGGGAGTTATGGTCTACCTTGATGGGTCTGACGCAGGGTGCCAGGGTGTGTTGATAGGAGTGGGATAAGTGCTTGTACAGCGTACCGTTGTTACATTCACCCGGCAGAGACAGAGCCAGGTCGTCCAGAGGAGACAAGTGTGAGAGCATCGCTTTGGTGTTCAGATGAGTGTGGCTGTCAAGACTCCTGACAGGATGTGCAGGGCTGCGGCTCCTGTGTTAGAGAGGAGCATGCTGACACACTCGCATATGCAGACACACACACACACACACACACACACACTCACACACATCACACTAGCTCCAAGCAATGAGAATAGGCATGTGGGCTGAGGTGTTCTCTGTGAGAACGGGCAGCACTCTAATGGTTCTCTTGCCAACCCACCTGTTTATCAGGACGTTTTAGATTGTCTAGTGCATATATTGCTTATAAATATTGACACTGACGATCATGTTCCAAGGGACATACCCTTGACAGCTGTGTGAGACAATATGATGATATGTTAGTAACATTCAGATGAGTTCTGTTGCTTCCACCTACTAAAATGAACGAATGGAAAACACTCACTTTAACTTAAAACTGTGATGTTTTAGCCTACCTTCAAGATTGAAGAGCAAATTTCCAAAACTCAGTCAACTTTTTGTGATTTTTTAGGTAACACTATGGTTGGCATATTTTTTGCATTACCTCTTTATGTGCAATAGTATAACCGACCAAAACTCACTCGTCGTTGCATAATACACGGTACAAGATTAGGTGAATTCCCAAAACTCACTGGTAGACAGAAGTATGTTTACAATTTTTATGCAGCCAGCTGTCATTGACTCTATGCTGTGTCATGCAGTAGGATATAAATATTAAACTTGTACATCATTTTGTGACATTTACTTAAACATTGTTTTCATTATATTTTTTAAACAAATTTGCCCAGACTAAAATGTGCTGCACTTTAGAAACAGGCATTGAAAAATGACAAGTAACTGTAAAATTTCAATTAAAAAAATTATTTCCATTAAGAATTGCTTTCCAATACGAAAAAAAAGTAAAACGTGATTTTTCCGAAAGAAATGCTTTTGGACTGAGTGAGTTTTAGAAATTTGCTCTTCTATCGTATGTTCAAGGTGGGCTGAGACATCATATCTTAGACTTACTAAGGTTAACTTTTTGCTGTGGTATAGAGTGAATGTGGGATCTTTTTCTTGACATGAAATTGCATTTAACAATAACAGTATGTGTAAAAAAAACAATATTTGGAGGAATGACACACAATGAACACTTTTGATTCTCAACAGGACTCAACTTTTTTGCTTTAACCCAACATGGAATAGATATGAAACATCAGGGGGTCCCAGAGGACTGGTTTGAGAACAATTGCCCTCTTCTTTAAAGAGTGTAAAAGTTCGTTAGTTCCCTGCATAATGTTAAGGTTCTGTTCCAGTAAAATGTTTATCCCTAGAAATGAAGACAAGGAATCATTAAGGAACCTTTATTTTCAAAATCATTGCTGATTGCATGTCTCATTATTCTATTATGTTTTATTCATATTTTTATTTTCATATATTTTTTTCTCAGGTTTTTTGGTTCTGTTTTAGCATATTTAAAAAAAGTGCTGTATAACAAAACACTATGAGTTCAAAGTTATTCTTTTTTTTGCCGTGTCACCATCACCCTTACCTTAGTGTGATGTGCTGTCTCTGTTTGCTCCTGTAATTTGTTGAGGACGTTGAACCTAACGTGCTCTGGCACTCAGATCACTCAGATGCTTTTTTTAGCTATCATTATTGACAGCACTTCATTCCTTCACTCTACCTCAGTAGCACTTCATTGTTTTCTCAGAAGCCCTTAGATCTCAGCAGTCGGGATTTCCCTGAATGATTTACCACCAAACTATGGCAATGAATCAAACCCGGCTGTGACATGGCGTCCCACCACATCTTGCTATTGCGTATTTTTAGTAATAATAAAGAACAGCATTAGTTGGCTACGTGCATATTTAAGCTGTCTCTCCGGGAGGGAGTATGGAAGACAGATAGCCAAGGACAGAGGCTCAAGGGAGCCGCTTATGCAGGGAAATTGAATTCACCTTCAGGTCACCCGGAGAAGCGTCATGACGGTGAACCTATTGAATTCTGTGAACTCTGAAATCTCCTTTTGTAGGAGGCATTTAAATCACCCAATAGCAGCTACGTTTCCTCCTTAGTGGCCAAACCCTGTAAGACCTTTCCCTTTTTTTAAGCATGTCCCTCATAACTTATAACAGTAGTAAAGTTGGACGGGAAAGAGGAGAATAGTTCAGGCCAATTAAAAGCATGCGGGTGTGGAGGTGCAGCAGTGGACGCTGTGTTTGCTGTGCGGCCCACCGCCTAGCGCAAAGACTTCCCACTGCGTATAATTACACGGGGTGCAGGACTGCAGTGTGTGTGTGTGTGTGTGTGTGTGTGTGTGAGAGAGAGAGAGAGAGAGAGAGTAGAATCTTCTAATTTTCTCCTCTGATAGACTTCCTAGCCATGCTCCTGGAACCCACATTCATCAGTGCCAGAGCAGAAAGACTCAGAACATTCCACCCACCTTGGAGGAAGCCCACCTGCAGTTCAGCCAGACCCACTTTTTTCTGGAGCTTTTAGGCTTTCACATGATCCTGTGACATTTCTCTGCTTTTTCTGGAAAATGTCTAGGGCACAATTTGGTGTGTAGTGCTGTAGTGGACTAGATGGACTGATTACTGAAGATACTGTCGAGCCTGTCAAGTCAACAGAGAAGGAGCGGGGCTGAGATGGGATTTCTTTAACTGTTAGAAACAGGATGCACAACAGAAAGACGTGAATTGATTTGATTTGAATTATTATTCACTTATTCTATAAATAAAGTGGAAAACGTCCATCCAAAGTGTTAATTCTAAACATTCAGTTTGTGTCCGGAATATAGACACAAACCTGCCAATACAGAATAACAAATAATACAATACATTACAAAAGCAAAATAACAATAATTACTGCAAATGCTGCCAAATGAAAACAGACCTAGTTTAATATTATATTAAGAGAATTATCATTATTGTTTTATCCCACAGCCTGATTTTCTATATGCTTCTGCACAATTTAATGCCTAGTTTTCGTTATTAATGAATTTAACACTTCGGAAAAAAATGAATACATTAAATGTGGCCTGTACAGATGTTAAGGCACGTTTTGTTATTTCTTGCATACAGTTTTGTTGTTGTGTGAGTAGATTTAAATACTGTGGTTATGTGATGAAATTTGAAAGCGTAGCAAAATGGCATTGATAACTTTGGACCAAGGCTTAACTGAGTGACCTGTCTTGACCCACACCTCCCACCATAGGTCTCTTGCCAAATAATGGCCTCCCCTTTTCCTGGAGAATTTCACTTTCCTGGAGAATTGCACTTTCCTACACAATTCCACAAGTCTCATTCAACACAGCCAGGTCTTCATGTGTTGCCTTCTGTATGTGCCATGCTTCACATGTATAACGACCGCCAGACAAGTCCCTCATGTTCTAATGAAGTAAAGCAGTGATGGCCTGAAGGAGGGCTCTCACTCATAACTAATGCAGCACTTGACGGAGGGGCCGTCTATGCAACTGCTTTATTCTTCTGCCTTGTTTGCTGCATTTATTTTTAGCTGCGCTGTCGGGTTTTTTACGCTCCGCTGCCGCGCTGATGCACATGTGCCCAGTTTAGTTTTCCCTCTCTCTCTCCCTTTCTTTCTCTTTCTCTTTCCGCCGCATGATGGGCAGCAAAACCTGGCTCAGTGCGTGATGTCATCATCAATGCTTCTGGGACACTTGAGTTGACTGAGCTTATGTAACACTCTCAGCTGGGAGAAAGCCATGACATCACTCAGGCTACGGTTAAACCTGTGCCGCGGATGCTAAATCCAGCGGCAGAAGAAAAGATCACTTTAGTGCTTAATGTATGCTGATTAGTGGTGTCCCTGCATCTGTTTGTTTATTTCCTGACCTCAGCATCTGTTCTGCATGTATAGAAATTCAGATGTAGTGGTAACCCAGCATCGCCTGCTCCTCCAGACCACTGGAGACTACTTGGTTTGAATCATTCAGATCTCATAATATAAATCAGATCTAATTACAAAAAAAAAAAAAGTCTTTAAAAGCAGTTATAGGCTCATATGGAAATTACTCTGATATCATTGCGCATTCCAGCAAAAAAATATCAAGTACATTATTTTCATCTTTCCGCAAATGTAGTTAATCAGCAAAGACATGTTTGATGTTCTTTTCCTTTGATTTGAAGGAGTCTAATGAGGCGAAATAACAAAAGAATCTTATATGTGCTGACTCACATCAAGCAGATGGTGTTAAATAATCTGAAGGGGCTCAGGTATGTGATTTCTGATACTGTATGACATACTGTTAATAAAGCAGAGACAATGGGCAGCTAATTAAAGTGGACAAAAGGATATAGCATATTCAGAACAATTGTAACAGCTGTCTTGAAACCTAAATTTTGCCTTATCTTTTTTTCAAAGATAACAGTAATCTTAATATTAAAGATACTAGTAATCTCATTTTATAGAAGCCAGTTTTAGACAGCAAACATGTCTTGGCTGATCAGATGAGGGTTAAAGGGGAAAAGATGCGTAAATGCGTAAAAGATGAGTATTTTCCGTCTTACTCAAAATCCAACTCGAGTAGCAAGTCTGTGATTATTCGCGTATTTGTTATAACGAAACTGATGTGCAAAAAGAAGAGCTTGAAATTACCTACGACATTTTAAAATATTGTTACACTGCCCCCTAGCCGCCTTTTTGAAATTACACCCAATGTGTTATCTTAGACATCAAATGTAAATCGCATTGACTACAGCGAATCAAATTTTACCTTATATTGCATATTCATGAACAGTGAAATCAATTCACCCTCCCAGAGCACTCAGCGTGCGTGCCCACGTCAACAGGGTACTGTAGAGTTTACACACGCGGTTCAGTGCTGCGGGAGGAAGGAGGTTATAGTCGCTCTCCTCTGTTTACAGTAACAAGATCGAACTAAAATGACCCAGACTTCTTTGTGGGACTATTAATACATTTTTGTTATTTTATCATGAAGATGAGGTTAATATGTAAACTTAAAGACTAACACTTTTATGCGTAGTTTGAAAATGCGAACGCGAAGTCCAGAAAATGACAAAAGACATTTTTTCATTGGATAAGTTGGTTTATTAATAAAGGAGAATTGAGAAAAGCAGTGATGGTGCAGCTGCCATGAAAATCACATAGTCTGCTCCATCTGGCGAAAGCAAACATGACAGCGATTCTCAGTGGTAATGGTTCAAGAGGACTGATGCTGTGGCTCCATGGGCTGATGGTTAAGTTGGACAGTGACATTCCGCCCTCATTAAATGGCCACTGCCTGCTCCGTCCTCAATTCTTAGTGCTGCAGCTGTGGAAAGCTGACAGAGGGATGTTAAAACTACTCTGCCGAGAGCCAATAAAGAAGTGAATCCCCCCGTCACACATGGTGAGCCAAACTCTTATCCTGCATGATGTTCTCTTCAGGAATTTCCACTTAACAGGAATGGATTGAAACACTGAAACATTTTCCTCCACCAACTTCTGGGGAAAAAAATGCAGTTTTTCTGAACGTCACGGGAGTTGCCTGAGCTGCCTTATGAACTGCTGAACTTGTTAAAAAAAAAAAAAAAGTTCTTATTCATGCCCTGCGACGGACTGGTGACCTGTCCGGGGTGATTCTGTGCTTTTTGCCCTTTGAGTGCTGGGATAAGCACCAGCACCCTACGCAACCCTGACTAGGAGAAGCGGCTGAGATAATGTATGGATGGAAGGATGGATGGATGTTCTTTTGTAGGGTTTGTTTAGAAGTCTTCTTCTTCTAAGCTGAGTTGAGATATCTCTATATTTTAATAACTGAGCTCATCCCTAGTTTGTGTTCTGTGTTGGTGTTCCCGTACATGTACATTTAATTTAGGGGGATGTGTCTGCGCTGTATCTGACACTAAACGGGCTGTCAGTCTAAGACTGGTGATGAATATGCAATCTGCTGGGGTTCACACCCACACGCTGGAATAAGGAAGGGAGACAGAAGTAATGAAAAGTTTTTTGGGGTTTTTTTTTTTTTTTTTTTTGAGAAATGTCACATTTTTTGGAAGGTTTCTGAAATGCAAGAAACTGTTTGCTGTATTTTTCTTAATTTTGAAAGGAATCTCAAAGCAGCCATGCTGGGTTTATAAGAATACGACTCAAGCATATTTAGTTGCTGCCCTGTCTGTGGTTAAAGAGCAGCTCAGGCAGTGCTGTAACAGAGCTGTAGCTTAAACAGAGTCAGCAGGCATGCAGTAATGCTGTCTCTAGCCGTGTCCTGCCGAGAGCCAGAGTGTGGTGTTTTGCTCGGTGCTGTACAGAGCGTGGTTTAGAGGCGGCTGTGGAGCATCATAATCTCTTTATCTCTCGGTTTGGGGCTTCAGATTGAGCTGGCAGAAACGTAGCAGCAAGTTTGACTGTAGATACATGATTTGAAATGAGTACACTGCTTAATTATTAACACTCTCTGAATAATGCAGGGAGGCCTGTGAGTGTCTTTGGCTGCTTTTACACTGGTAGTGGTTTCTGTTCATGGAGCCATTAGTGTGTGCGTGTGCGTGTGTGCATGTGTGCGTGTGTTTGGGTATGTGTGTGCGTCTTCTCCTTGCTCATGCTGTTCCTGTCATTACACGGTTGTGTGTGTCCCATGAGGGCCTCTCATTTTCCCTTTATAGCTTATGCGGTGCTTTCACCTCACATGGCTCACAAATAAACTCCCCGCTGTTAATAATCCATGATGCTTAATGGCTTTAAGTGCCTCAGAAAAATACAACAAAAACTTATTTTTGATAGATTATTTTTTGACCATAAATAACATCTTGAATTTTAATGTGTCAGCAGAATATCTGCTGTCCTTTAAGGTGCTTTGCTCATTATGGTAAAGAGGGCATGCACATTAGTAGATGAATATTCCTGAGCATAGCCTGCCCTAAAAGGCACGGCTGCCAAAATAACCTATTCTTAACAGAATGGAGGTGCACCGGTGCACCGCTCGTCAAAAGGAAAGAGACAATTTATGCTGGGACTTTTGTCAGGAAAAAAAAATGCATCTCATCTAAAGATTGATGCTGGCGCTGGAAATCTCAGTTGATTTATGAGAAATCCTTTTCTGCTGTTGAGTTCTTTTTTTGGGCCATGTGACGGGAGATCACTTTGCTGTGAGACGGCAGACAGAATGAGAGTGAGTGAGAGAGTGAGAGCAAGTGAATGAGTGGGTGAAGTAATGGAGTGGGTGATTGAGTGAGTGAGAAAGTGAGTGAAGTGAATGAGGCAGTCAGTGAGAGAGTGAGTTAGTGAACTGAGTGAGAGTGAGTGAGTGAGTGAGTGAGTGAGTGAGTGAAGGTAATGACCGAGTGAGAACGTGAACAAAGTGACTGAGTGAAGTGAGTGAATGAAGTAAATGAGTAAGCAACTGAGCGAGCGAGGGAAAGATTGAAGTGACTGAAGTGAATGAGTGGAGTGAGTGAGTGAGTTAGTACGGTGAGAGTGTGTGCGTGAGTGAGTTGAGTGAATGAAGTTAAGTGAGTAAGTTAGTGAGTGAGAATAAGAGTGAGTTAGTGAATGAGTGAGTGCGTGAGTTAGTGAATGAGTGAGTGTGTGAGTGAGTGAAGTGAGAATTGGTGAGTGAAAAAAATGAGAGAGAGAAGTGAGAGTGAGTGTAAAATGAGTGAGTAACGTGAAGTGAGTGAATAAATTAGTGAGTGATTGAAGTGAGAGCAAGCCATATTTTTGAAATGAGATTGCAGATGAATGAGCTCTGCTCATCGTTTTCTTTCTCGTCAAGCTTTATGTTGGTGAGATTTCAAAAAAGTGATCCATACTAACAAATGCAAGATTTAATCAATGTTACCCCTGACCACCTTTACAGAAAACATCCACGTGTAGATTCTGAAGCAAAAGGAGTGCCAGTAAATGGTAGCTTCGTCTCCACACCAGTGTTCTGACCAGATGATCTACTGTCTGAGGACACCCGATTCTGTAATTTGTCAGAATGATCTAACATCCTTAAAGTCACAATAGCTCAACATATTATGTCACTAATGGTATTCACTGGAACATTCTCAGCCCCTTTGGTTCTGTTAATTACAAGTATTTAGTGGAGAAGCTCTACAGATGTACATTTACCATCAGAGCTCTTTAAAATGGTAACTGACTAAATAGTGCCACATCCGAAACTGCTATAATATTAATCTACCTATTATTATGACACTAATTTTGACTATTGCTTGTCAGTTACAGCAGCTCAAAATGGTGGTTGCATGAAACAAAGCGACAGACGATTTTTCCGTGTTGGTCACATTTTGTGAACATTGGCTGATTTTCTAACAAGACTGCAAGACATTTTTGAAGTCATCTAATTCATATAAAAGCAGTAAAATCGCTAATTTTTGTTACAGCTCTTCACATTTTCAGGCCACATTTGGGCTGATGAATAGATTATTTGTCTATTAATTCATGTGAATAACCTGATTTTATTCAACAATCAACATTTTTTTTTCAGACCTCGACAGCCGATGCTGCTCAGGAGCGCTGTCTGAGAGACAGGGATGTTATGACACCATTATAAAGGACTTTCTCAAGCATTTTCTGGGCCTACACTTTAAGGTTTTAAACTGTATTCTTTGGAGAGATGCCACAGAGGAAGCATGTTTGATTATCTAAGGGACCTTTCAGTGGATAGTTCTTTAAAGATCTATTTTTATAAATGAGAGTGCAATGAACCTAAGAACCTCCACAGAAAGCGCCAATACTGATTAAAGCTTGTTATAGAATCTTACATCCAAGCTGATGGGAGAATACACCTGTGCTTAACTTGATGAGCGTGTTGTTGTAGGTAGATGTATATTTTGGATGGCAGAAAGTTAAATCACTCATGCTCTCACCTACTCATCCAAACACACACTGACTCACTGACTCACTCTCCTCCTCTTGCTTGTCTGCCTCTCTGTGTTTGGATTCTGCTTTCCTCTCGTGAGTCCCTGAGGTACAAACAGCTTCAAAAGTCAATAAAACACCTCTGGTGAGTCACAGGGAACACACAACATAATACAGAGAGAGAAAGAGTGAAAGAGAGAGAGAGCGTTCTGTATCTCATTTCACGGATATGTTTTTTTTTGCCTTTTATTTATGCCGTTTTTCTCTGTGGAGTGGAGTCTTTGCCGCTGATGTGCTCGCTCATGTCAGATCAGATCCGTCAGCATCTCTTCAGCCTGGTCACGTCTCAAAACAACACCTCTGCCACACACAACAGATTGTTATCCTGTTCCCTTCCCTGACGCGCTCTTATTTGTGCGCTGGCACAAAATCGTTTTTACTTTACGAGCATTCCACCTCAATAAATGTGTTTGCAATTAAAAGTGCAGGCTCAGTCACGTGACAGGCCCCTGCCTCACAATATAGAGCAGGCAGGAGTGGACAAGGTGTAGCAGCGAGTGCTTTCTGCACAGCATTAACGCAATAAGTTCAGTCGCCTGTCTTGTTGTTTGGTTAAGAACGCAGGATGATGTCTTTGGGTCCAAATGAGTTGAGGCAGGGATGAACCAGAAATTTGGACCTCTGACTAAAATCAAAATTAACCTCAACCTGTCTATTTCTAGTGTTGAAACGAAGCTTTGTTCAAAAATCTTTAACTGTGTGACATATGTGGTGGTCCAGTGATTAGGGAGTTGCCTAATTGTGAGTTCAAATCCCAGGACTGCTAGCGGCACCACTAGGGTACCCTTGAGCAAGGTACCGTCCCCACACACTGCTCCCCGGGTGCTCTGTTCCTGGTTGCCTACTGCTTCACTTGGTGAATTGGTTAAATGCAGATAGCAAATTTTTAGAATTTTCTTTTCTGCTTGAATATGACCTCAGATTTTCTTATAAACAAAACAACAATAGTATATTCCTTTATTAAGAAAAATATTACATGCAATATATGAGTGGTATGTAATCCCAGAAGTATGTAAGATTAGCAGTTGAATTGAAAGTGAAATTTGAATCGGGGCAGCTGTTGGCCTAGTGGTTAGGGTGTTCGCCCTGCGGTCAGGAAGTCGTGGGTTTGATTCCCAAGACTGCTAAGCACCTCTGAGGTTCCCTTGAGTAAGATACCACCCCCACACACTGTTCCCTGGGTGCTGTGTTCCTGGCTGCCCCCTGCTTCACTTGGTAAATGGGTTAAACACAGAGGAAGAATTTCGTGTTGTTCACGCTGTGGTGTGTTCGTGTATGACAGAATGTTCATTTTTAATTAAAGGAATGACAGTCAGGTATCAGTGGGCCTCCTGTTTAATTGAAAGAATGGGTATCTATCTAAATCTGATCTTCACAACACATTTTTCTATTATAGCATGAAAAGGACATTTTTGAGGTCTACTGATAAAAAGTTGTTGATGTGCATCAAACTGAAAAAGGTTATAAAACAACAATGGTGTGGACTGAATGCAAGAGAAAGCCCCTGCTCTCCAAAAGAACATTACCGCTGTCTGCAGTTTGCTAAAGATCACTTTGACAAGCCAGAAGGCTATTGGAAAAATGGTTTTTGGATGGATGAGACCAAAATAGATTTTTTGTGTCAGCGTTATGCTTGGAGAAAGGAAAACACTGCGTTCCAAAATTAGAACTTTATCCCATCTGTGAAACATGGTGGTGGTAGTATTATGGTTTGAGCATGTTTCACTGCATCTGGACTGGGATGGTATGTCAAGGACATCCACTAAATCAACTCAATCTCAAGAGAAAGTGAGTCATACAGCAAGACAACCACCCTACCACACAAGTCGTTCTACCAAAGAATGGTTAAAGTAGAATAAAATTCATGTTTTGGAATGGCCAAGTCAAAGTCTTGACCTTAACACAGTTGAAATGTTGTGGAAGGACATAAAGCAAGCATGGAAGAATGAACTCTAATGGGCTAAAACTCATCTAAGCTAATGTGCAGGATGGATTGACAGTTACTAGAAACATAACTGTCACAGATATTTTAATATTGGACAATTTTCCTCAATAAATGTTACTCTTATAACTTCTGGTGATGATGTGATAACATTTTAGGTCATATACAGTACAACAAATACAAACAACATTAACACAGTAAATGGTGGTTTTGTGTATGGCAAAGTGTTCACGTAACTATTTCTAGACCTCTTTCCTTATGGAAGCCCTGTTTTACTTGCAGCTCCATTAAATACTTGGTTTGGTTCTATTTACTACATTACATTAGATTAGGTGTTGCTTATGGAATTTGATTAATTCACCCAATAACTGGAGGCACTGAGCAGAAATCTGGATTCAAACCTGTGTTCTTCTAACCAGCTCACTAAATATTGACAACGTTTTAGAAAAAAGAAAACTTGATACTTTTTTGCTGCTTTCTTATTTGTTTGCATTTATTCTAATATTCAGCTGTGTTTTTGCTATCAGAAAGAAGCGTACTGCTGATATAAATGACTTCAAACAATTTGCACAGGTGTCTAAGACTTTTGCACAGTACTGTATACGCAGAAATAAAGGACATTCTAAAACGTTCAAGCACCACTGTAAACATATCCGTAGGTATCATATAATTCAATATCATGCTCCTGTTATAACAAAGAAGCAATTTAACTAGATGAACAAGGCAAACTGTTTCCATAGAATTTACATCAAAAAGAACACATGATTTATGTCAAAAATGTTATGTTATTTATTTATTTATTAGTCACAATCCTGAAATCTCCCTCCTCTTGCCACGCCCAAGTGGAATTTAAACTCGAGCCAACAAACTTTTGAGCAACAATGTCGAAACTTGACCAATCCTGACCAACCCTGATGTGAATAGTCAGGTACCATCAGCTTTGGACAGATATTTCAGGCTTTAACGCGTGGCTCTGTGCAAGCTTTAGCTTAGCAAAGGGCCTTCAGTCAGGGGTGAAGTCAATGAATTATTCAGATGTCCACATTTAGAATTCCTCTAATCCTTGTGTTTGTGTGTGTGTGTGTGTGTGTGTGTGTGTGAGAGAGAGAGAGAGCTGAGATATGGGGACTGCTGTTAAATGTTCCCACACTGTGTGTAATGTAATGTGGTTGTGCGGAATGGGAAATGAGGGGGTAGAAATGAGTAAAGATGCGCATGGTTTCCTCTGTGAAGCTGTTTGCGTTTGTACATTGTCAGAACTTACCTGTATTAATCCCAGCAGACACAACCGGCAGCACATGCTCAAAAGGTTGCAGAGGACTTGGAATGCTACAAGTAGTGCTTGCTTCATCTGCTCCGGAAGACGGCAGCTTCATTAATGTCTTTTAATGAGTGTATGATGTGTGTATACCATCCTCAGCTCAAAGCAATGCAAGAGTTTAACCTAAGAGGCTCATTTTGCTGTAGTGATTTCCTCACCGGATCAAAAGGACTGCATAATGAAGGAATGATTATAAAGCTCAGCCTCTCTCTCTCTCTCTCTCTCTCTCTCTCTCTCTCTCTCTCTCTCTCTCTCTCTCTC
>JBBJLS010000148.1:18584120-18606406 GCA_037577275.1 Bryconaethiops microstoma | reverse complement strand
ACACTCACACTCACACTCACACTCACACTCACACTCACACTCACACTCACACTCACACTCACACTCACACTCACACAGGAGTGAATGCTTGCAGTTATTTCACTCCACTCAGTTTGTGTGCCAGTTTATCTAATGGTAGGGGTGGCACAATACCACTTTATTATACCCAGTTACTGCACTGATAATGCAAACTCCAGTGTCTGCCAATACTGATATTAATCCAGTACTTTTTACTTCTTCTAAAAAAAACTAAGCTGTCAATAAATTTGTCCGGATTGCACTTTGAATCTGACATGGCCTCCTAATACCACTAGTGTGCGCCATGTAAATAAGAAAACTTGAGTTTCTACACCTATACAGTGAACGATTTGTCCATTAAAGAATTCTGTATTCACATCTTAATCAGTGGCTCTGTGTTAGACATATATACCGTTTAACAAAGCCTGCATTTTAATTCCAGAGTAGTGCACTATGTGGGGAGTAGGGAGCTACTTGAGGCACAGCCTTGCATCCGATTACTCACATCCTCATCTGTGTATCTCTGTTTACGGTGTGTTGCTCAAAGCTGAGTTAAACATTCACGTGATAGTTCAGGCTTTTTCTGTTTATATTACAGTGATTTTGGCCTGTACTGGGCCAACACCGATACTGAGATCGGCACACCCCTACTTAATAGTAGAGCAAATATTTCAGTTTCAATTTACATATCAAGTGATTATTGCTGTATTCCCCTTTTATGTGTACACAATGTTTAAAAATATTGGTATCAAAACTGATGTTAGGATACTTAGCTTGGTATTTTTGTACCAGGCTGAAAAGAAAATAATTGCTATTGTTCATCTCTATTTGCTGCTTTAGATCTGCACGGAAGCTACAAGGTTACTCCTTATCTCCTTATCTCCTTATATGTTCCGGTGACTTGTTAGCTACATCACCTTCATTGATACAAAACAAAAGTAGCAGAGGTTGATTAATGACTTTTGTCCAAACCATCACTAAATGTAGGTACTGCAGTTTAGGTGTTATTGCAACTGCATGGTTTTTTAGTGACTTGCTGTAATTGCTATAAACAGGGCAGGAATCTAATTGATTTCAGAGATGATTTCAGACGCCACAGAGACCTTGATCTTCCCAAAATCCATCTGTTTCTGGATGGTGTACATCTGTTCAGTGCGTTCCATCCTCCGGGCGCCGTCATTACAGTTCTTCACCAGCTGACCAACAAATAAACAAAACTAATTAGACAACCTTAAACAGCCGAATGATGGGGTCTCACTGGTATACAGTATCACCAACACCAGATGACATAGTCACCATAAACATAGTCTGCTCATTGTACAACTCAGCTGTCATTTACATTCCTTACATACTTGAAGCTACACTTGAAGCTAAAACTGTGGGTGATTTTACTTATATATATGATGAATGTGGTTTTTGCAATTTAAATGCAGTTATTTTATGTATGTTTTGTAGGATATGTTACATTAAGGCAATTTCATCATAATGGTTTGGAATCTTCCAAGATTTTACGGCGATAATACTAAAATAGTGGCAAAACGCTTTAGAGACTGCCTCGTTATCTCCAAGCTGTAAACTGTAAACGTATCTTTCCATCATGAACGTAAATAAAAAATGTGCTTTAGACCAAAACCTTCTCAACACTAACCCAAAACAATAAGACAGTGAATTCATAGCCATTTTTAAGTAATATCTCTCTATAAAGTTGCTTTTAGAAGCATTCGCCTCTTTAGACATTGTTTCAGACAAGTTTCTCTAGAATAGCACGTATCACATCAGACCTGTCTGATTGACTTAGTCTATACTAAAAAGAATTCCAGGAGTGATATGTAATACTCATCAGGCCTCTGGAGTTTAATCCATGTTTAAACCATCAGTAATTAGAGTCTTTAGGACAAGCTTTTTCAATATAGGCTTCAGTTTCCAACAATAACGTGGTTGTGAACACAGACGTGAGCACACTGTACCTTGCTGATGGCCTTGAGTGCCCAACGAGCTGCATAGTATTCAATCGTGTTTTTGGTGGTCTTCTGACAAATGGTCTGCATGAAGGTACAGAGAAGCACAATTTCAATCACAGCAATTAATAACTGCATACTACATGTGCTCTAGCTGCAGTAAGTTAGTTTTTATTTATTAAGGCTGGCAAATCCAACTAAAAGCATGACTGGATGCGTGATCTTAGTGTGGGGTGTCCTCACATCCATCAGCAGGGGCAGACGGGTGACCCTCTGCATGGGTAGAATGAGGAAAGAGATTATTGGTAGTCCTCCACATTCAGGGCTGCTCTCAATCTGCTTCAGTTCCTCCTTAAAGGCCATGTTACTTGCACTGCAATCACAGAAACACACACACACACACACACACACACACACACACACAGATAACAGGGCACTGCATTAAGGCTGCGCAGTATATCATTTGTTAACTGATATTGTGATAACAGGCTTTGCAAAACTGATGCAATATGCAAATGGACAATTTTTATCTTTTTTACCTGAGATATAACAATAGCTAATCATTTTGTTCTGGACAGTATTTACCACATTATGCTGTTATTCATTTACCAGTTTAGTTTTAAGGGGAGTTCCACTTTTTTTTTTTTACAAAACAGTTTGATGTGAAATATGGTGCTCTACAAAACTGGATAACTCATAGAGGTGGTGACAGCACCCCCAAGTCTGAGAGGTTTAATGCCTCTTAGTGATGCCGTTTTTTTTTTCCAGATTTACCACATTTTTTTGTGACATGCACCATTTTATAGTAAATCACCAAATCAGAACCTAATATAATGGTGGTAATAGGAACCAGACATCTAAAGATTTTAATTCCACTAAAACCTTACTCTCAGAAAGTTATTATAAAGCATGGTTATGAATATGCTGCCTGGTGTCTGAGACACTGTTTTACAACAGATTTGAGAAGGTTTCAGCCCAAAACATTTTAATACACATTAATGGCACAGGGGTGTATGCAGGGCAAAATAGTCTCCAAAGAAAATATTTTAAGATTTACCCCTATTTTACCATCATTATGGTCACATATAACACCTCAGAAGACAAATGTGGGTTCGCTGGTCATTTTGTATCGTAAATCAAATGACTACCTTCCCATTGTGGACATCGCAACCCCTGGTTCCCATCACTACCACCATAAAGAAATCAGCATTTCAGTGAAGTTCACTATAACGCACCATTTCATATTAAACCACTCTGAATGATTTTGCTTGTCATTATTGAATGATGCAGTAATTCTGAAAAATCTGTGGAAAATCCCTTCAAGATAAGGCATTTTACAGTATTTTGCAATATGTATTTACAATGTAATAAAAGCACTTGCATTTTGTCTATTTCAAGCAATCATTTCCACAGTATTGCAGCTACACGAAGACACACACAACCTGGGCCACAAGAAAATCTTTCAATATTACCATTAAGCTACTGCAACGACCCATTTCACAGCTAATCAGTTAGTTTCTTTTAGCTCTATATATTACTTTTTAAGAGTCAGTATTTTTCTCCTACTGGCAGATTCTTTCATTCAGTCTTTTTGTACAGAACTGCTGGTCTATGACATTTTAAGCCTGTGTTTGCTTACAGTAGCTTCTGCAGTGTTCTTTGCTGGAAGGTTTCGTTGGAGCAATAGACAATGTATGGCTCAAAGTGGTTGCTAGCGTAATCCTGTACGATGTCACTGATGTCCCGAATGATGGGGTTTATCTGATGACGTCCTTCAAGTCTTTCAAAAAACCTAAAAGAAAATCGGAAAGCAAAAAGAGAAATCAGTCCTGAGGAAAATCACTGAAAAACACTGACATGTCACCTTCCAGACTTTACGTCCCCTACGGCGTATACGCCTTACAATTTGTTGAATTGATTCTTCAGACATTCCTACACTTACAGTCCATATCACATATGTGCTTGTAGTAGATGCGATATTATTATGACCTGAACCTAAAGAAAAGTTTCTGTTGTGAGTACAGTCTTGTTATGAGGATGGAAAAAACATCCCTTTCTTGACAAAAAACAAACAGAAAAAAAGCCTCAAACCTGCAGATAAAGAATCTGAATCAAATGTGAACATAATTTATTAACTAGCTATGTAATGAATTCTGTGAACATAATTCATTAACTATCTATGTAAAGAATTATGGAATTGCATGTAAATTATATGTAATGTGTAGTAGAACATCAATAACTTCTACAAGTTTTCTGGGACTGCTTTGTGGGCACTGCATTGTACGGTCCTGTGTAGGACTGTATGCACAGCGGCATTCTAATAAGGCTTCTTTCTCATGTTCCCTCCCTAGATGCCAACTCCCAGGCTGAGTAAAACAGCTCCCATGTCCCCACACGCAGTTTAATCTCACACACACTGCCCTGCTGCTGGCGACATGCTTGACAGACCAGCTATGCATCACTTGGCATAGAACAGAGCGCTGGCAGTGTGACTATTCTTTCAGACAGATAACACAAAATTAGGCCAGTTTCTGTCATTTCAGAGGCAGAGTAAGGACCACATCAGTGTGGAGAGAGACAGAAACATGACTCCGACCATGGCTGGGCTGCTAAACCAGTCTGACTAGCATGCCTGGACATATCCTTTGCTAAAGAGAATGCCCCAAGCGTTGGAGTAAAACATGTTTGAACGTGAGAGTGACACACTGAGAAACAGTGTGATGAAAAAATGTTTTACCTATAGTATTTGGAAGGAACTGTATTTGGCTGTTGCAAGAAAACCTTGTAACTATTGTAGGGCTTATTAAATAAAAGCTGTAAAAGAGTCTCGTGTAGAATGTAAGCATTGCTATAAAGTACACAGTTCACTTCCCAGTCTGTTTAAGCAACGACTAACAGCCCATACCAAAATAATTGTGTTTGTGATGTCATGAAAACAAGAATTTCCATATATCTGGCCGTTGAGCCTAAAGCAGTTTAGCTTCGCCCACTCACATATAAGTTATAGTGTTGCAGCATGAACTATGTTTTGAATGGAGCACTTTGCAGGACAGTTATTCAGAATAGAGGCCAGTTACGTATATTAGTCTTAAAGGCACAGGAATAAAAACAAAAATATCAGGTTCTTAGGCTATGAAAGCACTGAAAGGAATGAGTGGACTTTATTGGAAAATACAACGCAAGAAAAGGGCCCTTTAACGTCTCTGAAAATACCATCACAAATAGATAGCACTTAAATGTTCTTGTACAATAGCAGGCATTAATTACACTTAATGACGGGAGAAGCATACAACTTGTTAGTCTACTATTGAGAGCTACTCCTTGTGCCAAAGGGTGGCAAAAAAAATGTGGCGCTTGATGAGTGCCGAATGCTGGCGTCTATGTAGCTGACTAGAGTGAATTATTATCGACTTGAAGTGAAGGCTTGAGTTCTTTGCCTTTGACTAGGGGTGTAACAATGCATTGACTGTGATATTGTAATATTGCGAAACAAAAATGGTACAATGCATTATGAAGAATAGTCATTCTCTTCGTTATATTCGATGTAAATGGGTTGTTTAGAGTGTAAATCAACATCCCAGTCTAGAACAGGCTAACATCACCCCACTCTGCCTCCCAGCTTTATTTTCATGAGAATATTGTACATGAAGTGTCATGATTTTTCTTCATTCAAACTTATTTCAAAATATTTCAAAAGTTTTTAAAAGGTTTTCTGCATCACTTTGTTGAATATATCATGAATGTATCAAACTATTAGCCCTGCATCATGTATCGAATTGGATGTTGAATGTATTGCATGTTGACGCACCCTACCTTTAACCAAAGAAAGACACCGAAGACTATTGAAATCCTAAATGAAAGATTGATAGGACATTTGTCATGTGATTTCATAAACACAAAGTTAAAAGTGAAAAGGGAATACTTCTGAATTTTTTGTGGACACCTGTGGTAGTTACAGTAAAATGACAGACTGTGTTCTTTTAGATTAATGTATGAATGACTGATATGATAATGAGAGTGAGGTTTACAGATTTGACAAATCAGGTCTACATTACACTGGGAATATCATTCCATGCTAATCAACCAGGGCATATGGAAAACACTCAATAATGAAAAGGAAACATAAGGGTCACATTTTCTAGGGTTTCGTAAGTATGAAATGTTCTTGAATGTTCTTGGAATGTATGAAATGTCCAAGAATGTTCTTGGAATGTAGATGCTATGAGGACTTTAATAATCTTCTCTCAAACGCAACAGCACTACCTAGGCCTACTTCAACATATTTGAACTGCAGGTGTGTCGTGTTCCATTAAGAGTACCTTTTGCTGACTGTCTGAATGACAGAGATGTTGGAGAAGAGGTGATGTTGCTCGGTTGCGGTCATGGTCTTCCTCAAGGCCTCGCTGCCTTTGAAACAGCGCACCAGGATGCTCAAGCTGTGCTGGTAGGAGTACTCAGATGTCATAATCTCAAAGATGGCCTACACAAACACACAGGAAGAAGAAATCAGAAGAAAAAGCATAGGACAGCACATGGACTGAGTGCGTAGGTTGAGTTGCCAGGTAATTTGTTGCATTCACTCCATATTTTTCATTCACAGAATATTTGTCTTAAGAAAATGTGGGCTATATTATAGGAAATGTTCAATTTGAATTAACACCAATAGTATGTTAATTATAAGGGGGCTTATACTTCTGGTTAAACTCTGGAAGGTGGAAGTCCATACCTGTTCAAATACACCACAGGTTATTTGAACAGGTATGGACTTAGAGCTGGGAAACTGTTAGATTGAGGCCACCCAGGACCACAACTGAATAACCTTGCTGTAAAGGCTATGAATCTTGTGTTTTGATTAAACATTTGTGTTTTTGATTGCTCCGATTTTAGCCCATTAAGTTTAACAAATGCACCCTTCAAGTGCATTGTAAGTTGTCAGTAGGCAATTGTTGTATTATTGTGGGATAAAGTGTTATCGAAGCATCAACACTAACTTTCCGCTCCCTGCTGGAGGTAAAATTATGCTGTTCATGCTCTGAACATTTTCCTGGGGGCACAGGAGCATCAAACCACACCACTGAGGAGTATAAAGAATATAGCCTGGTCAAATTCTTTTTACATCAAGTTGACAAAAGGCCATGGAGGCCAGAATTCGGAGGCCATGGAGACATCATGTTTGAACTAAGCAGTACACGTCAATGCTGCCAATGTATGAGGTGAACATTTTTCAGGCACACATCAAGGACCTTGATACCTACCAAAAAGCACAGTTCATCCTTCAATGGCTAGTTTATCCACACTCAGATGGGGCATTTACAGCATGGTACTACACCCTGTGTATATCATATCAACATCAAATGGCTGCAGGAACATGACAGTAGTCACTTTCACCACTTCAGTGGCCTGCACAGTCCCTGGTTCTCTTATCAAGGATCTTTGGTATGAAGCGGAAAGAGCTTTTGATGCATCCAGTTTGCAGCAATACGCAGTCATATAAATCCTGGCAACTACAGAAATACTGTGTTTAAACTGATTTCCTTTCAAAAGTACTTTTTCTGGATGTTTACTTTTGGTCTGTTCGGCTTGCTGGTACAGATAAGAGGCACAACCAAAGTTTAATAAAGAAACCACCATTTGAGCTATAACGTCCTACACAAGTAAACACATGATCGAACAGGCAGGAAGGAGGCAGTCACGCTGCATCGAAACTGCTCAACATTATAACACTGATGGTGCAAGAAATTTACCACCATGTGGAAACAATAAAGATACTTGCAACACAAGTAAGCAATGACATTATCTAACATGAAGCCCATGAGTTTTTATTTAAAACTACTCAGAGACTGAAGTTGAGTGTGCTGACAATAAGCCCCACGATGACATCAGTATTAATAAAGTTATTACCGCGTTGCATAATACAAAGCATCAGTTAAGGGTTTTACAGCCCAGCAGTGTACAACAGACAAAGCATTTCTACATAGTCATCCAAAGTGAAGACAGAAAAATAAAGGAATAAAAGTGTAATTTCAGTGGAACAACATAACCAGCTAAACCACCTGTCTGTACAACATACAGCTACACTGAAGGCGCCTGACCCCATATGCAATCCTGAGCAGAGCATAATGAAAGCAAGGAATAGGATCAAAGGGTGTGGCCGTGTTGTGTGTACAAGGTGGACCTTGATATTTACACAGCAGTGAGACTTCTGTCAGACACAAGAGTGGCCACAAATGAGGCTGGGTGCAGTCTGAACGCACTGAACATCCCCCGTTCTCTTCTAGTATTACTGTTTGATGAACATGAAAATGAAATGGAGGCCTGTGCTCAAACCATTCAGACTAATTAGGGATGTAACTCAGAGATCTCACAGCGATTAATTTTAATTATGATTCATCACATCTTGGCCAGTAGTGGGCTTGGAATGTGGTTTTGGATGAACACAACAAATTTGTATTCCAAAAGCCAGTGGCTCCTACAGTGTAGTACCTTCTCCTTAACTATGAGGCATCTGCTATGTGTAGACCAAAACAACACAGAAAGTCATATGTTTTTGAGCTAATTTTGTGTGGTTTATTATTATTTTTACTCCACCTGTTTTTTTGATGCTGCTTTTTTGCCCGTATTGAACATTGACGAAATTCCAGTGCTAAAATATTCTTTAATGTCTATTGCGTGTATCTTCAGATTTTTGATCAGGGGCACAGTTTTGATAATTTAAAAATGTAATTTTTGTGGTTGAGTATGTAGGGGGAGAGAGAGTGGAGGGGCATGTTGGCTTAAAGTGTGTAGCAGAGAGAATGCTTCAGAGCGAGTATTGCGATGTCACAGCTATGGTAGTCGGAAAGTGACAAAACACGGAGTAACAAATCAGTCATGCAGAGCTTAAGACACAACAGACCCATAAACAGACTTAGACACTAAAGCTCAGGTCAGTTACACAAAAAGACATGCGTTGCTCTCAGGGGCGTCGGAAGCATTTTTAATGTGAGGGGGACGCATCGGTCTACGTGTGGGGGGTGAGGTTTGGGCGTGGGCGGGGTTTGGGTGGGTGGGTGTAGGGGTTGCTGGGTGCGTGCAACGTCTCGGTTCTTTTTGGGGGTGGGGGTGGGGGGGCTGGAAACCGCTGCCCTAGGCCACATTACATGAATGTTCAACTAAACTTCAGTTGAAAATCCATTTAACTTGGCCTAGGGCAGCGGCTTCCAAACTTTTTTTCCTGCGCACAGTGGGGCTGACCTTTCCAGTTTCGAGCAGCCTGTCTGTTCACTGACAATTCACTTCACTTGCATGAGGGGTGGAGGCAAACCTGGAGCGGATTTCCAGTGGTATGTGTATTCTCCTATCAATGAAGTGAAATGAATTCTTTCGCGAAACATTCAAGATTCAAGATTCAACGGCACTGGGTGAACTAATATTTTATGTTAAATGTGGGGGGGTCCAAACGAATACTTATGAAATGTGAAGGGGACAACGTCCCCTTCAGTTTGAATGGCGGTGACGCCCATGGTTGCTCTTTGTTTCCCGCCCGCTTTTAGTCAAGAGCGGTTCGCTCCATGCATTATCATCCATCCTTAACCATAAATGGCTTGGTAATAGACAGCAAGTTAATGCACCTCTCTGTGGTTCAGCAGTAAAACGTGGAGCTGAATTAAGAGAACCGGAACAGGCACTGGTTCAGTACCCTTCTGTGAGCAGATCTTATTTTGGGCATAGAACCAATGTCTAGCTGTCTCAAAACACTGGTTTTGTAGCAACCCCGCAATCACACTTTGCATTTACTTGCAAAATCTTTTTCTTTTGAGAAGGCCAACGACAAAAGTAGGTAGTCTCGGCCTGCTGGTACCAGACATACCACTGATCGTGACATCTCCCGTTTTTACAATGAATTCTGAATGATGAATACAAAAATGTGACCAGCTGGTGTTAATACATTACTGACCTCTTGCCTCTTTCGTTCTTCAGGAGAGATTGTTGCCAGAATGCCCGTCTCTTGCACCTGTGTCAAGTCAAAAAGAGACAAGAATTGTGAAGCTGGGGCCTAAATAAGACTAAAGATGGTAGTTATGATGCAGACTTCATACAGCATCATACAACTTCAACTAAAGTGACAACTTCAACCAAAGACTCCAGAAAACTCTCATCCATATTCGGCAACTTCTTAACCTTTAGAACGCGGACGACACAAGCACAACAAGCGGTAAATTGTCATCACGACAAAACAACTCCTTATATGGAAGTTCCCCCGGTTGAGCCAAGTTTGGTGTTCTCTTTAAGAACAAATGCTTGACTCTTACCTGAGGGAGCTGGCTCCAGGTCATGTGAGCTGGTCTGTAGTTCTTCACCACGATTCCCTGGTCCTCCTGAGGCATTTCGGTTTGAGTGAAGTCCTCATCATCTGGGCCCAGAGTGTTGGACTGTAGACCCCGTTCTTTAATCTCCTGGTAGAACCTGGGATCTGTGGCGAGATCATGATCATGTAGTGTGCCATCTCCACGGTTCATGACTGCACAGTACAGCTGCTAACACTACATGAACTATGATGACTAATCAGTTCTGACATTTGCCGAGTCAGATTCTGCCGTCTACTTGCATTTATTTTTTTCTCTGTTCATTTGGCTGTTTATTTTTCCATGTGCATTACAGTTAAATGGAAGTGATTACTCAAACTTCAGGCAAAGAATTGCAATCAGTAACAGGTGCCAGTTGTCATACAGGCTGTTTTGTTTATTTTAATGTTATTTCTCCTTCGAACGTGTTGTAAGAACTGACACTTGTTTGAATAAGCCTTTATAAAGGTATTTATAGGTCTATGTCAGTTGTCATCGAAGGCTTATGTAACCTTCAGTGAAGGGTTTTCACCTAAATATATTATTTTTTGTGCTAGTTACATTTAGCTTCCACTTCAAAAACAGGGTACAGTATGAAAAAAACTGTAGTCAATTGTTCATATTGTCAATTTTGCTATAAAGAGACTTCTGTAGAACTGAAACAGACTAGCTCCACTTTTATCACTTGCTACATATTTTTACATTTTCATATTTCAATTATAACTTTGGATAGAATTTTAATAATAAAAGCTATTCAGACAAACATTTTTTATGTACTATATACTGTATAAACAAATTGTAGTACATTGTAGTGATCTGTTTACATACATTTTGACAACTAATCTACCTAAGCTTTGATCTCCATTTTTGAAATATGATTATTTCAAAATATTTATTGTATTTATTGTATTATAAATGAATTCTTGATGCTGGACAGCTTTCATGTGTCATTTTACAATCCTCTACAGCTCTGTTCATCTAACCTTTATATTTATTCACAGCTTCCTAGTGTTCTACTAATGGTATGACGCTTATGATGCTGCCAAATGACAGAATCAATGTTTACATGTATCTGGAACACATCTGCCTTTATTTTACTGAAAAAACCCAATTGATTCCAAACATTTGAACAACAGTTCACTTTTGGATGGTAGTGAATCATTGACCATACATACTTGCATATATCATTATTCCTAAAGAATTAAGGTGCCAAAAAGGGTTCTTTCCATGACGCTGTGTTAGAAAGGACATGTGTGGGTTTGAGAGACTGCCACATAGTGTAAAGGTTCTAATATGAATCTCTGCATTACATTTAAAAAACCTCGTCACACCCATTTTTACAGCCCTACCATCTTTAAAGGATCCTCTTTGTCTCTGGTTCCTTTTTCTACCCAAGGTTCTCTGAGAGAGAGAGAGAGAGAGAGAGAGCGCGAGAGAGAGAGAGCGCGAGAGAGAGAGAGAGAGAGAGAGAGAGAGAGAGAGAGAGAGAGAGAGAGAGAGAGATAGAGAGAGAGAGAGAATACAGCATGGAAGAAGAGAAACAAGAGAAAGATGAGACAGATTAAAAATGTGATTGTACAGTAGAGAAATGAGGTGCAACCTGTTCTGACCTCTGAGGAATCTTCATGGTGTTTAATTTGGACAAAATCACAATAACATCTGCACTGTGTTTACATGAACAGTCACTGAGATGCATTTTAACTGTGGATATACAATTAAATTGTATAGATTATTAAATAAGGCCCATAAAACATGAATTGCATTAGCACACGCACTTTACTCTCTATTGGAGAGTTCTTAGATCAAGGTGCATGGTTTACCGACTCTCTCATGTGTATCCGCGATTGGGTTCTTCCACTACGCCACACTGGGCAAACTCTGGTTCAGGTACGTTCTCGTCCTTCACCGTGACATTTTAATCCCACAGTGATGTGTGTATATTTGTTGTCTGACTGCAAAAAAACACTACAATTGCCATTTGGAGCCTTGTTACTGATCCCACATTTGTGTTTGTCTGTAGAAGTGTAGACATTTAACTGTTATTTAAGTCCAATGAAGTTATTGCTGAATGCAATAACTTCTTTAATATTTTCAATAAACAAAGCGCAGACTCAAATCGGTACAGAAAATAAATATAATTAACTATATAACTGTAGTTATTTATGCAATTATGTCATTATGTTAACAGCACAGCAAAATAATTCTGGACTAATTAATCCCATTTTTCTTTTTCACTCCAACATAAGAGCCTGTATTTGAATCTGCACTTTAATTCCTCATTATTAGAGAACTTTTTAATTTATAGTATGGGTTGAAAAATTGCGCCCTGCAGTGAGCTGGCGCCCTGCCCAGGATGAGTTCCTGCCTAGCGCCCATTGGCCCCGGGATAGGTTCCGGGTACCAGCGACCCTAGTGAAGATTAAACGGATACGGAAATTAAGTGAGTGAGTGTTAGATAATCTATTTGTTAGATAATCTATTTCTAAAAAATTATCAGATTAATTACTTAAAATAGCAGTTTAAGGAGTATACAAAAAAAATGAAGACACACCTCTTCAAGGAACATATTGGTGACTAACTAGGTCTTGTTTTGCTTGCTTTTTTCTCAAAAAAAAACAAAAAAACCTTATCCCCATCCCTTTCTTACTTTCATCTCAACTTCCGACTTTTCTTCGACATGTGTTGTTTAGGTATTGTTTAACAGGTGTTTAGGTGTACTGAGCATGCAGTAACTTGGTTGAATAGTGGATGTTTAGCTTTACAGGTTTAAGAAACAGATGTAAATATAAGATAAAGTATGCAGGGTTTGTATACTCAACAAATATTGCTGTCTTATCAACCTATATATTAATGTGGTATCTACTATGTACACCTTATTCTGTTACTCTAAACTGTACCCATTCATTTAGCATATTATTTCATTCCAATTTTAATATTAAAATAAAACTTACAATTAAGTAGTACCCTGATAATTAAGTAGTTAATTTTTTTGGTCTGTTACTCTTCACTGCATGTGATAAAGTGAAGTGGCCCCTTGTAGTCACGTGTGAACACACCACAACACAGCACGAACAATGTGGAATTTTTTCTCTGCATTCAACCTATTCACCAAGTGAAACAGGGGGCTGCCACCGATGAGGGGCACCCGGGGAGCACCTCGCTGATAACACTAGCTGTGCTGGGATTCGAACCATCAACCTTCTGTTTGCAGGGCCAACTCCTTAACCACTAGGCCACCAGATGCACTTACAGCAAAAAAAAAAGCATTATTAATAACCAAACAGAATGATCCAGAATGGTTCCTGATGCCAGTCTACATTATCCCTCTTTCTGGACACTCCTCCTAACTGCAAAGGCAATTCTTGCATCTAAATCCAGAGGATTAGCTACACAATACAGCTCATTATCTTTGAGATATTAGATTTTCTCAATTATCTTATACCATTTGTAATGTAATCCAAATGTAATCCATGAGTCAAGACCTGTGTTTGAAGTTTTCATGCTTAATTTTATACAGAAGTACATGATAATAAAACTAACAAGTAATAGAGGCGTATAGACTCCAGTTATTATTGTGCAAACGGGATGTCTAAATCATCACATTCACGCTGTTAAGCAATCTCAAACAGACTTGATTATGTGGTTTCTGATGGTGTATGACGTACTGTTATCTATAAAATGGGTAAAGCGTAAAGCAGAGCTAAAAAAAACACTAGCAGCAGTTCATTTGAGGTTAGGATCTGAGATCACTTAAAGCACATTTGGGCACGGTAGTCATAAATTTGGTTATAATACCATCCAGTCGTAAGCTGGGGATGCAACAAATGTACCATGTGGCGTCATGCAAAACAAAGTAATATTTTTAAAACATTATTCCATTACTTTTATTTTCTATCAATAAACTGGTTTTAGAGACACTAGAGTGGGAAACGGTTTGGATTGCAGAAAAGAAAATGTCGTGTTAATTTAAACAGTGCATGGCTACCGCACAAAATATAGACATAAAACATGAGTGCAAACTCCACTCTGAAACTTGCACACAGGTTTTTCCTACCTTCAAATACAACATGTGTCCCTAAAACGTCCTTGATGTTGTACAATATAGTTAAAATACACTAAATTATAGAGAAAATTAAAGGCTAAACTGAGTTTTAAAATCCCATGGGAAAAGGTAAGTGAACAGGCAATGTGAACAGTGCAACATTCTTTCTCTGCATTTAATCCATTCACCAAGTGTAGCAGTGGGCAGCCTGCGACGCAGAGCCCAGGGAACAGTATATGGGGACGTATATCTTGCTCAAAGGTACCTCGGTGGTGCCACTGGCAGTTCTGGGATTCAAACCCACAACCTTCTGATTACAGGGGCAACTCTATAGCCACCAGGCCACCAACCACCCCACATATATTCAAATAAACATTCCAAGTATAAACAAGGTCTGAAGTGTGCAAGTGTCGTAGAATAGAGTATATACTGTAAAGTGCAGTGGGCTGGCTGGGGCTCACCTTGCGTCCCGGGCTGGACGCTGGCTTTGGGCTGGGACCCTTCTCCTCACTGACTGGCTGAAGGTCCTGTTTCCATTCAGGTTCACAGTCAAGGCTTGTGACTGCAGCTCGGTACGACTTGTTCCTCCGGTTTCTCCGCATGGAAGAGCCATCGCTTCCATCACTGTCGTAGTCCTCCCAGGAGAGTTCTGGGGTGTGGGAAAAGCGCTGGGGGTTCTTCTGGATCTCCAGTTTAACAGGCAGGGTGACCACTGTGGTGTGGTGACGGTTCTTAGGGCGGCTGGTCACCGCCAGGTTCTTGGGGATGATTTGTCGACTACCCAGTTTCTGGGCTGCTTTGCTCTGAGTGCTGAGCACCACGGGGGTCTGCTCGGTCCTCTCAATCTGGGAGAGGTCTGTGTTTGAAGAGGATCGTCTAGCCTGAGGGTCCAGGTGAAGCTGTGAAGAAATCATGTCCTCTAGTAAGAGGGGAGACTGATCCCCCATGGATCCCTCTGATTGACAGTTAGACATGGTGGGTTTGTACAAGTTTCACTTTAGAATGAAAGTCCTGAGGGGCTTTTTGTCATGCGGGGAGTGTCTGCGTGGGCCGTCAGCAGACCATTGTTGCAACCTGTGTGTCGGAACAGAGTTGGGTGGGACGTCATTCGGAGTAGAGAGTTAGCATTACAATTACAGAACGCATTCAGAAGCTCTAGTCTCATAACAACAGTTCTGTACAGCTGCTGTGCTCTGCCCTGACAACTACACCAAGGCCTGTGTTCAGGTGAGCCCTCCAGGACATACAGAGGTAGCTTTCAAGAGTCAGAGAAGCAGCTAAAAATGTAACATTTCATAAACTCCAAGTGTCTCCTGTGTTAGGATTAGGCTACTGCAATTTCTAAGCTTTTGATTTGCACAGGTCCTGTGTTGCTGCTGTAGATTCTTTTTGCAATTAAGGTTTGCAGAGAAAGCACACTTTGGTGTTCCCCCATACTGAAACACATCAATTCAACCGGTCAATTAGTTGAACTGGATGTGTTTGAGAATGGAGAACAACAAAACTGCTGAAGTTGTTCACCTCTCCCTGATCTATTGTTTCTTTAGGACAATGCTTTCATTCTAGAGCTGTTCATAATGCATTTCATGAAGATGCAGGCTGTGTTTTTGGACAGATGCTTAACCCTTTGAGGAGTATGTTCACAAATATGCAATCAGGATATTAGAGAACAGAGAATTCCATATTATGAGGCAACAGTTATGCTCAGGGACATTGTTTACAACAATTAAATCGTATGATGTTGGTACTGAAGTCTAGAAGGACAGGAGAAGACACTCACTCTTCATGGCTTTTAAGAACCCACTCTTAAAGGGTTAAGAGCCTAAAGCTCAGGAAGCACAGCTCCTGTAATATTGTTATACACACCCACAGAAGAGAATGTGAACATGTAAAGATGTGAGAAGAGGAGGAGCAATAAAGGTCAGTTCTGAGCATGAATGAAAACTGACCTCTTGAGTTTAGGGTCACTTTAGAGGTTAACATGCTTTAGTTTGATTTAATAGACAGAAGAAATGTCTTTATAATATACAATTATAAATATACATTTTAAACTCGAATTTAAACACAGACTTTCTAAGCCTGTAGCTTGCATTCCTATGGCATATTATTTCGACATCATTAAAGTGACCTAAACAGGGCAGTCACAGTTACTCCATTTAAATCAATTAACCAATTAAAATGAATATATTAAAATGAGTCTGCAGCAATTAATCTGAAAATTGAATGAGAGAGAGGGCATCCAGAGTTCAATCTGAAGTTTGGAATGACAGCCAGAAGGGGAGTTAACCCATCCCAGCAGGATTTCACTGATGCCTGTGTATTTGCAGTTGTTAAAACAGAGTTCTCAACTATTACAGTGCTCAGGTAATAAAGTTCAGAGCTCAGCTTGACTGAAGGATTCAATCCAAAACAGCAGCATTCAAAGTAAACAATATGCCTGATTGTTATTTGAAATATTTAAAACTGACCTACATAGCATAAAAGACTGTCATGGTGCTATATACAATGGCAGAAGATGATGATTGTTGTGTTGTATTGTAATACACACACACACACACATACACATACACATACACACAGATAGAGAGAGAGAGAGAGACATATACAGTATATACACACACATTATATATATATATATATATATACGTTGATAAACAATAAAAGTACTTCTAATGCAAAAAAGAACTTAAGGTTTTACAGAAAAGTACATATTTCTTTGCTTTATTCTTCAGTCCTGTAAGTTCATGGTGCATGTACATGATGATCGATTTTAAACTGAAATTCATTTGTGAATACTGTATTATTTTCTTCATACATAATAAACAAACGGACACACCAAAAAGTATTATCCATATAAAATATTTCATAAAAAATACTATTTTATTTCAAAGCCACACTGTAGTGAGGACAGGATTGACAGGAGTCTGTTGAGAGCTCCAGGAATTTGGTGTGATCGTGAAATTAGGGCAAACCGCTGACACTTCAAAATGATCCACTTATAATTAAGCAATCAATTAAGTCTCAGGTCTTCACGTATAGCTGATAGGTCTGAGAACAGAGAACTGCACATTATTAACAGTGCTGTAAATACTGTATTATTATTATTTGAAAGATTTAACTCACCACAGGGGTCTCCTGCTCGTGTATTTCAACATATGGGTTAAAACACGTCCCCGTAGACATACACACACACACACACACCCACCCACCCCCTGCCGAGTTTAGTAAAGTTTGTGTCTAGCTTCTGTTATATTGTCCGGCAAACCAACTACAGCTGAAACTGCGTGCAGAAAATCATTTCCTAAAATATGTGCAGAATTATTTCCTACAGACTGGACGTACCAGCACAAACGTCTTGTTTCTGTCCACCATTACATTTTTTTTTTACGCAGAGGTGTTTCAAAACCCAGAGACTAGCTGTAAGTAGTTCCTACATACAGCCACTTTCACACATCCAGACTTTACATCTGTAGACTTACAGATAAGGAGCAGAAGTATACAGAGTAAAAACACGAGTAAAAACAAAATCAGAGCTCTTCTTACGTAATTTGTCCCAGAGTCGACATTTACTTACAGAAAGTCTGCCTGCACGAAGTCCCCACAGCCTGCGAATGATTCCAGTTATACCAGCATGTCTTAATGAACTCCGAGAAGACCTCACCTCTAAACCAGCCGCACCAGACTGTCCATGTGTGTCCAGACGGGAAAGGTAGGTGGACATGTAGGTTTGATGAGTTATTTTCTAGATAGCTCCTAAAAAGTAGTGAAGTACAGCTTCGCCTCCTCTGCAGCAATCTCTCTCTCTCTCTCTCTCTCTCTCTTCTCTTCTCTCTCTCTCTCTCTCTTCTCTTCTCTCTCTCTCTCTCTCACCCCCCTCCCTCCCTCTCTCTTCCGTCTCTCTATTCATTCTCTATACCTCTCTTTCCTCTCTCTTTCCTCTCTCTATTTAGTCTCTATTACCTCTCTCTCTCTCTTCCTCCCTCCCTCTCAACAGCCCAAATCTGGCTTGTGGAGGCCAGGGCCGTTTCTCTTTCTCGCCACGTTCGGCAGCGTCCTGATTAAATGCCAGTATTACCATGTGCCCTTTCTGGGGTCCCGCTGGCCTGTTGTAGCCTTTAACATGACAGTCCTGTCCCTCTAACCCCTCTTCTTTTCTTCCTGTCTCTCTTTCTCCCTTTCTTGCTCTCTCTCTCCCTTTCTCTCTCCATCTGGACCTGACCTGATCTCTCCACTGCATGATTTATGATTCACTGGCACACACACTGGCGGAAATAGCATGTTTCCAGGAATATGACATCTCCAGAGAGCGCGGCTCACTCCTCAGAGACCGACGGAGACGCACTTCTGACACACATTGTGTTTTATTCCAGACCCGGGAGTAGATCCACTCACTGCTTGTATGTGTGTGTGAGCAGAGTGGATATGACCAGCTATTGATCAGCTCAGGAGCTCAGATTTAGACATCTATGGCGATATGGTGAGCCAGACATCTCTCTGAGACAGAGAGAGAGAGAGAGAGAGAGAGATGAGGGATGAGGGATACACATTCGCAACACCGGATTAAGACACCCACTTGTCTAATTTAAAACAACTCTAATTAATGCGTTCCCTGTGGATGATAATTCATTCCGGTTGAATGTGCCAGGTTTAGAGGAAATGCTATTGCTGACTGGTGACATTTTGCTTATATAAAAACAGAGGGAAAGGGGATTTCTAGCGTTATTTTTTTTTATTGAGGCTTCTGTTAGCTGAGATAATTCCTGGGTGAAATAAAAGGATTGACATTCGCCCACAAATGTAATGTTGGGAAGATTTAATTAAGTGTTTTACTCCCACATGAAAAGCTCTCAATTTCGTGCCACTGCATCTCACACTGACTGAGCAATGTCTCTCTAATGACGCGGAGCTGCATGCAGACACACACACAACCCCCAACTCGCACATACACACTCTCACAGTTGTCTGGATATTAGCAGTGTGGAGAAACAAATTAGCTACAACCTAGCAGTGTATATGGGGACAACATATAGTTTTGATACGTTTTGTTACATATACCTACTACTTGAAGTTGTTGTGGATAAAAATGATTGGTGAATTGGAGATTTGTGTGTGTGTGGATGTGTTCGTCTGTGTGTCTGCCCTCTCCACGTTTCACCCTATGACCACTGGGATAAGCTCCAGCACCCCCCACAACCCTGGTGAAGGATATCGATTCAGATAATGGATGGATAAATGTTGCTATGTCTGCTTAACCATTCTGTTTCACTAAGGTAAAAAATAAATCATTATTAAAAGAAACGATTTAGTTAAAAATGAAGTGAGATAAGAAATGGACGAACCTTTTCGATAATAGAAAACATTTTGATGGGTAACTTTTGTGTATTTGTCTAGTATATATTTTCCATTTGACCAACAAGTTGCCTGCTTAGTTATCTCAAGTATTATATATATTTTTATCCCAAGTATTGTCATAATATCCAATTGTGGGGCCTCCATATGATTCCCACCCCCATGGAATTTAATGCTAAGACATAATTCATAATTAATAATAAATACACGTAGGATCTCTATACAGTTTTAAAACTGGAAGCCCAGCAACCTTTGTGGTTTCCTTTTCTTTGTGGGACCCCTCACTCATCTCTTCTCTTTTTTTTCCTCTGTTTTGTTTAGTCTTTTGACCTTTTTTATTTCCTGCCTATACAATGGCATGCCCTTCTTTTTCTCACTGTTTGGCCCTCTTCTTGAGGGCTGCTCTGTGGAGTGTGACGGCTTGGCCAGGGTTTGGAGTGTGTGTTTGGATCCCGCCGGCCCTTGTTGAACTCATTGCCCATGCGGTCACTAACAATCATTCCCCACACTCACACACTCTCCCAAAAGAGCAATACTCTAGGAAATATTTATTTGTTGTTCTCCCTGTTCCTCCGGTCAGACAGCGTGGAGGATCTGTGTTGTAGAAGTCGCTGGCACCAGTTGTGGATTTTTATGCTTTACAGGATTAGGCAGAATTTGGCTACAACTCCTTGCTCTTTAAGCATTTGCCATGATTGACCACTTAACAAGCACACAATATAAAGAAACCAGACTTACTTTTCATTCATAACTATTAGCACTGGGTCACAAATGCATTTCCATACCTCCTTATTACTCTCTTTGTCTGTTCCTACAGTCCCCTTCTTTTCCATCAGACAAATGTCTGATGCATTAGGTAATGTGCCACCCAGTTGTTTTTAAACACTTGTGGCAGAAAACTAAACGCAACCATATGTGGGTGTTTGTAAGTGTTTTCAGGAGCAGGGAAAGGTGGAGATTTAAAGGGCCAGGGCGGCATTCCGTCTCCTTGAAAAGCCCTGCAAGCGTGAAAAGGTGCAGCTCATATTCCGGGGAAGGAAACCTGATTGCCTTCGTTCTGAACAAACAGGGATGTCCAGCAAGCCGACAAACAAGGATGATGTTCCCCATTCCATTCCAGCACGTGCCTGAGGATGCACATCTCGCATATGATTTTGCAAATGTGGCCCTTCATACATGTGGGGCACTGGGAATGCTGTCAAATCCCCAATTTTCACGTGTGAGAAAAACATATTCTGTTTCACTTTGCAAGTATTGTCCAGCAAATTACAGGATTGACGGAGCTGAAAATCAAACTGTATAGAAAATCAAAGAGTGACCGAAAGATAATATGCCCGTTTAATTGCAGTATATCTGAAAACGCTGGTTGTGGTTGTGTAGTTATACCACACAGTACACTATACACAGGTTTGCTTCTTCCTAGATGGCATGCGGCCCTTCACCCACCCAGGTCACAGCTGGCATCTGTATAGGGATTAGAGAAGAAGGCTCCTTAAAGTGCAAGTTCAGGTTATCTTTAGCTCCCAGCTGGCCTAACCAAACCACTCTGCCTCTCAACTGACCATCAGTGCATGATTCATTTATTCAAGCCTCTTATATCCTAGATCGTCACTGTTGTTTACATAATAAACAATGCATATATCATTTATATAATTCATATACCCTCACCAATCAATTATTTATCTTTTCTCACACACAAGACTTTATGTATTTTAACTCTTTAAACTCTGATGAATTTACTTGTAATAATGTCTTAGTGATTAAATAATTCGTACTGGTTTGTGGACAGTATGCCTCACAAATAATAACTAAATGATAAATAGGAGTTAAACTTAGTTTTCTAAAAAACAAAAAACAAAATAACAACTTGTTCTCGCCTGTTAGACTGTCAAATGACGTTCATTAAAAAATACAGTGTTTTCTCACTGGTTTATTATCAGGACTTACAGACCAACAGGAACAGGCTTATCATTTATCCCCATTGTACAGTTTTATCAGGGCCATTGGCAGACATAGGAAGCCAAAGCCACAGCACTCATTTAATCTTACAGCTTGCCATTTTGAAGTCCACCCCTCTGTTCCTGCTGTTCCTCCACATGTCCTTTTTCAAAGGTTTACAGACAAAAAAAAAAAAAAAAACTGAACTGGCATCTGTTCGCCATACAGTGACATGTAGATTAGAGCAGTTCTGTTGTGCGTTGTTCTTAAAAAGCCTTATCTCCTGAGATCTGTTTAATGATGTTCAGGATTAGGGTGAATTTTTTTATTTTTTTTTTTGAAAAAAGGTCTGAATTATATAATTTTGGGGCTGTTATGTAATGCAGCATGGACTGGCATCTCTGTTGTTTCTCAGAGTCGTGGTCCCAGCAGCAGCAGCAACAGCAGCAGTGCAGGAAAATCCAGCTTGATCCAGCATAGATTTAAAAGTCAGGGATTTGAAGAGGGCTGTGTGTGTCATCACATATTCTTATCCCTCCTAGTGTGTGTGTGTGTGTGTGTGTGTGTGTGTGTGCGTGTGTGCGTGTGTGTGTGTCTGTGTGTGTGTGTGTGTGTGTGTGTGTGTGTGTGTGTGTGTGTGTGTGTGTGTGTGTGTGT
>JBBJLS010000148.1:18568420-18580983 GCA_037577275.1 Bryconaethiops microstoma | reverse complement strand
ATCCAGCATAGATCGAAAAGTCAGGGATTTGAAGAGGGCTGTGTGTGTCATCACATATTCTTATCCTTCCTAGTGTGTGTGTGTGTGTGTGTGTGTGTGTGTGTGTGTGTGTGTGTGTGCGTGTGTGTGTGTCTGTGTGTCTGTGTGTGTGTGTGTGTGTGTGTTCGTTTCATAAGCAACACAATTTGAAAGTGAAAATTAATTTAACGTAAGTTACTCATTACTTTCACTAAGTCTTTCCATGTAAGCACCAAACTTGTTTCCTCTTTGACCCCAAGCAAGAGGCTAAAAACCTCGGGACAGTCTTAACTGGCGCTCTTTCCACTCCTCCAGCCGCGTTGTGTTGTTTTTTGTTTAGCGGTACATTGTGAATTTTTATTATTAGAAACCTAGTTTTGCTTCGAAGTGCATGGTCTATCTTTTATAATGTGATTTGCAAATCAGTGGAGGCTTGGAAAAGCCAGCTACGGGCTGAGCGTAGCAAGCATGCTCTGATGTGACTAATGCAGTCAGGGACGTGTGAATAAGCATTAATTGAATCCAGGCCTAATTGGGCACAGTGTCTGAGCAGAAGTTAAGGAGACAGATTGCAGGGGAGAGTTATGTTGTGAGTGTACCAATCATGTCATTAATTAACCATCCTCACTGTCCGCTCTCGGCTTCTATACCGTCTCTGCTTGAGGAAAATGCACATGTGCAGTCAGAACCTCTGTCTTGACAGCTCCTAGATATTGCAAACAAGAAAGAGAGGAGAAATGAAGAACAAATGTGGGAAAATGAGAGAGATGAAGTCATGTCGCTTCCACAATGAAAATGAAATGGCAGCGATATCTACAGTCAGCTCAGTAATTATTGGAACTTTTGGTAAATACAGGCAGAAATGAAGCATGAAATGTCTTTGTGGTCAATAATTTTACACTTGAAAATGTATGTTTAGACTGAGAAACCAAAAACCCTTGTCAAAAAAAGAAAAACACAAAACAATACTATCACCCTTGAATTAAATTCTGTGTTCAAACAGGAGTAAACATTTCTGCATTTGGCAGACCCTCTTATCCAGAGTAACACATGACATTACTGTTGGCGAGTGTAGTGTTTGGAGTCTTGCCCAAGAACTGCTATTGGTGTTGCATGCAGATAATTGAACCTCAGTCTACTGCATGGAGGGCAGCAGTATTTGCTTACCAACTTCTGTGTATTCACTTTTAGTGCCTTATGATACTGGAGAGTACAGAGCAATCTGAGACCACTCCATATTCCAGACTCCCCCCAGATACTCCAATGTCCTAGTTCCTCTCTTATGGACTCTCCTCTTTAACTTACCTCATAGGTTTCTAATGAAGACTGTGATGGTCATGGGATGTTGATTCTATTTAGTATTTGATTGTATTTTTTGGGGCATTTTTTTACTTAATGATCCAACCACTTTTAGCAGCTTTTAGCAGAGACAACTAGGTTTTTATTCAGAATCACAAACATGCATTCTCTTCCAGGCAAGTTGTTACCACTCTGGTTGTTTCGTTTTTTAATGATTGCCCTAACAGCAGATATGGGCATTTTCAGGCATGTGGGTTTATAGTCATTGCATGACTAATGATGCTTCTGAAAGGTTCTGAATTTTCTGCTCATTAAGGTGGACTTAAAGAGCTGCAGTGTAAATCAGAACATGATTCAGTTACATTTCAGTTGTATATTTGAGTATATAAGAACTTATGGAGTGCCAATAACTATGTCTTTTGGTTTCGTTAAAACATGTCTTCATAAGGTTTTCTTCCTAAACTTTACTTCAATTAGATATTAAAGGGTGCCGAGAATTATGGAACCAACTGTTTAGTAGAATGCAATGTCAGCAACCTGGTGACAGCGATAATAAAATGGCTCAGTAATTATGATGGGTTCATTTTTAATCATCTTCATGAATCGTAAATTAGGTTGTACAGGCTGCTTTCATCACCTCATAATGGTCACCGATACGTGTCGTATGGTGAGCAATTTATTAGGCTTTAGAAATGAGTTATTTAGCTCTACTGTAAGGTAATTGCATCTAAAATGAATGACATTTATATTTGATTGAAGTTGTGAAACAATGAAAAAATGTGACACCAAGGAAGTCCATATGTACAATAAAAACTTCTCATATTCATGTTATAATAAAACGAGTTTCTCCACTTCTTCGAATGGGCTATTCATATGAACTTGTGCAGTTCTTGTGTAGTTGCTTGTGAATTAAAAGTCATACTACATTAAAATGAGCTTCATCAAATTTGTCAAAAGAAGTAATTTTGTATTTTTTACAGCTACTCATCGTTTCAAAAAGACACATATCAGACTAGTCCAAACATCCTCTTGTTGGTTTTAGCAATACTGAGAATCTGATATAATTTTTTTTTTTTTTAATGTTCACTTTTTTGCCCAGCATTTTTACATAAATATGGTCTAAATCCATGTTATGTTTCAGACTCATATATAAGCCCCTTCAATATATCTCTTACTTAAATGAAGGATACACAAGTGGTGTTAAAACACATTTTTTGCTCCTAGTTGGTTTTTACTAATCTGAACAAGCTAGTAGTTGTTTTAGTTTCTGGCTGCTTTTACTTATGTGATACTATGATTGGAAAGCTTGGTATTGTTGTCATGAAAGTTACTGAACGTTTTCACTGTATCATGTTGAATCAACTTGGTGAAAACAGATCTAAACACTGATGAGGTAACACAACTACCCGTGATAAAATAAGGTGTGTGTATCCGTACCTGCGGGTGCTTTAGTGGGTGAAGAAGTTTGTACTGGCATTTGTCTTCAGAAATGCTACTGATACAGACCTCCAAAAACTCATCACAAGATTTTACATTTTCATTTACACATAAGCATCAAATGTATCCTTTAAAGTATCATCATTTTCATCAAAACTTTCCTCAAAAATTTACATCAAAATGAACCCGCAGAAAGTGAATACGGAGCAGAACGGATATCTGCTAGCACTGATTAATCGATCTTTCGTCCTTCACATTCCTTTCAGGTTTAATTAAATCTGTTTGTTCCCCCATCCAGACTTCTGTAGCTCATTTGAAGATGAAGGAATGGATTTAGGGCTTTAAAGGCTGTCTTTCCGTGGTCTGATTTGATGCATGTCAGAAATCTTCATCAACCTCCACTAAAGTATACAAGCATCCTGAGCCCTGTCTGAAAGCGGATAAAAGTTGTGTATTTTTTATGCATCTGATAAAAGTTTGTTATCGTGACTTTTTAATACGTTTATTCATCTTGCATAATTATATACATGTAATTTATAATTAATAACGTAATTAGTTACATTTAGATCAGCATCCCAGTACCAGTAATGCACAGTATGGCATGACCTCAACGATATTATTGTGGTTTTACTACAGGTTGTGTTTTTAATAGCAGATTTTCAAACAATGATGACACGAAAGTGGATTAAGTGGATTATTCAATATGTTCGCAATCTGTAATTTTAAATAGTTCAGAACTAGCACATATTAATGCATCCTATTGAAATGCAGCATTCCAAAAACATAAGGATTCTGAGACTGGAAATGTCAAGTCTGCTTGCCAAGTCAAAATGTAAGCAAACTACTGACTTACGAGCTGATGGTAAATTGATGAAACTTAACTACACATTTTTCATTTACGTAGCATATTAAAGCTTATTGAAATGCAATATCAGAAAAACCATTCATTATCCAAGCTGCTTATCCTTAACCAGGGTTGTGGGGTGTGATGGCGCCTGATCCAATGCTCATAGGGGTACAGGCAGAGAAACTCACTGGACAGGCCATCAGTCCGTTACACAGACAAACACACAGTCGACAATTCTACATTTCCAATTCACTTGATGTTCATGTCTTTGGACTGAGTGATTAAACTGGAGCATCTGGCAGAAACTCACATAAACATGGGGAGAACATGCAGATAGTCACTTTTCTCAGCTCGGAGAGTCACTTTTCTCAGCTCACTTTTCTCCACCTGGTGGATTCGTTTCTCCTCATCCAGTTTTGGTTGGTTTAACCGTGGTTTGACGGAAGCCATCTGACTTCACTGCAGTAATTAAGATGGAACATCAACGCGATGCACGTCGAAAATAGAAACAGGGCATTCATCAAAAACAGAGCTTTGCTCACACCTGGTGGAGACAGCTTTGTTGATTACAGTGGAAGCGTTTCCGTTTCGTAGCTGTCGCTCTCTAACGTAGTTCATTACAGCTCCTTTCGCATGGGATGTTACTTTTAATAACCTTTGTTTTTTTAACTGCTTTTAGCTGGGGGGTTTTTTAGCTGCTGATTGTGGTTGCTTGGTTACAGACAAGTTCATCGGAGTGATATTAAAGAGAGATAAGATCGGCGTGCCTTTGGTGGAAGAGTGACACTTCCAGCCAATCATAAAACGAGGTGGGACTGGACCGGTGTAATGAACCGCAAGTGAGAAACATGCTTATCACTGGTGATGACTTTTGGCTTCTAAGAGTTAAATTGTCATTCAAGCAGCAGTAAAAGGGCTGAAGTAAGAGGGAGGACAAGGAATACAGTATTGCGCAAAAGTCTTAGGCACCTGCAAAAATAATATTTAAATGCTGTTTATATGATTAGTGAGTGTTTTTACACTCATATTACTAAAAACCCTAAAGGAAAAAGAATAAATACAAAGAACATTATACAGTAAATAGTGGTTTTATGTATCTTAATGTGTTCCTTGTGGAAACCCAGTTTTTGCTTGTAGTTACAATCAGAAACCTGGTTTGACTAAATCAGTCCTTCATTAAATTAAATGAATTTCACAAATCCAAACAACAGCTCGAGGAACCGAGGAGAAAGCTGGATCAGAACTCCTCACCAGCTCACAGAATATCAACTACTTTTACAAACAAAACAAATCTCGACGAAAAAAGAAAAATGGCTTTAAACCAAGATTTTTGCACGGTAGTGTATGTTTCACATAATCCACCCCTATCTCCTACTCGTGCATGACTGTGCTCCACAGATTTGCATTTTGTCCTGCAGCTGTGTCACTCTTCTGCCCCACTCTCTTCCCATTTAAAGAATAATCCTCACAGTACGTGGCTTCCTAATGCTAAGAGCGAGTTATTCAAGCACATTTCCACAGTGTGTCTAAGAGTATATAAGCATGTTGTGTGAGTATGTGATCATTACTGTAGCTGTTCCAGAAGCCTCTGTATTATGTCAGTGTGTAGAAAAAGCACAAAGAGCAATTCTCCAGCTATTACCGCCTGGGTTCATGTCCTGCATCACTTACTTATCGCTTATCACTTAAGCTAGAATTTTCTAAGCGACATCTGCCTGATGCCATCACTGAGAAGACTAGTTGTTTTGCCTGTGCCTGTCAGCACCAAGCCATGGATTCTGCATCTCCTGAGATGCTTAAAGTGCACAAAAAAGCGTATTCTCAAAAAGACAGAGAGGAAATTAGTAGAAAACAGGATTCATAATGTTGACCAAGCAGTATTTCAGTATTTTTTTGAGGACAGTGACACTAGTGACCTCTTTTCTCAGAATCATTTGGGGCTTAACCCGCATCGCTGCCAAGATGAGAGAAGTGACATCATCACAGTAGCAACATCTGTCATGTTACTTTATACTTATTTCAAAGAGATAAAAAGAACTGAAAACACTACATTCATTTGTGCATACCTGCGAAATTGTTCTCATTTCTTAGAATGTGATGCAAATTTGTTAAAGGACCCATACCATGGAAAGTTTCATTTCAAACACTCAGTCCATGTGGCACATATATGGAAATGATGGTTACTTTAAAGGTGCATAATACGAGGCAGCCAATCAGAGCAGATGAAATTAAACTCTTTTAGAGGAAAGTATATAATAAAGTATGAAATTAGGACAAAATGTAGTATGAATGCATATGTGAGCAATATATGAAAAAAATCCATTTTGAAAACAGTTTAGAATAAAAGCATGAACATCTCAGAAAACATGCACCGTTTGTGTGAATGATTTTATTACATATTTTGTCATACATATTTCATCAAGCATATTTCATCATACATTTGTTGTGAATTTATGTACCGCGTTTGTGTTTGTAAGTGAAGTGATGCGCATGTCGTTGGATTTGAATCAGGGATTTTCGTCTGTATATGTTTGCAGGTTTTGTGAATGCTATTTTTATCACAGCCCCATGGACTAAGAAAGTGTACAGGCCTACCAACCTTAACCTTTCCACTTCAGATGAGGAATCAAGAGCTACTGCACATGAAGCAAAGCCATTCGACTCCATATTGTCTCGCGAAGAGGAGAAGGAAAGAGTGGTTCACCTTGACAACAGAAACACTCTAACTGCATCATTGAAACTTAATTGATAACAGATGTTACCTTCCCCTCAGTTTGTGTTACTGAGGACTGACTTGCAGTCCGCCTCTCAGGTTTGACAGTAACTGTATGATTGATAGGCACTTCCACAGCATTAGATATATGACGCACGGTTGTGATGTTGACTCTTTGAACTCTGATTATTCTGTCTGTTTACTAGTCGGTAAAGATGCTAGGAGCCAGTGTGTTGGACATGGCGGGTGTTTGAGGGGGGAGAAGTTAATGCTCTGATGGTGGGGAGCTGTGTGTAGTGGAGCTTGGGGTACTGGCACTGACAGCGGTTAATTTATGTGGACAGTCCTCATGCCCTTCCTGTCGGCTGTTAGTCTCCTGGAGCCCTGCAAGAAGATAGGCTGGAACACAGCCTTCATCCATAAGCTTCTCTTCCCCTTTTCTGTCTGCTGTGTGGATCGGGCCAGTGTCAGGGAGAATGCCCTTGTGTAGAGGCAGAAAAAAATGGCTTAGTAGCTTTTATTGGGCGTTTAGGTTTTCTCTGGAATTGACCCATCCATTCTCCACACAATGGCATTCTTTTTACGTAATGGTGGCGAAGATCCCATTCAGCATAATGAGAAATTATGATGGACAACTCTTTTTTAATATGGACATTTATTTTGTGTGTGTGTGTGTGAATGGTCACAACTGTAATCAAGCCTTGGCATGGTAGCCAAATTTTGCCATTTCAATTGCTTAGTTTCTGTTGGCAAGTCCAGCTTGGTGGCATACACTCTAAAGAACAGTGTCAAAAAGGGTCCTTCACACATTGCTGTAGAGGAACCACTTTTCACTAAAACAGTGTTTCTCAATCCTGGTGCTGGAGTGCACATTTGAGTGTTTTCACTGCTTCCAGCACACCTGACCCAACGAGTCAGCTCATTAACGACCCCTCACTGAGCCGCAGTGAATGTGATTAGGCAGGGAAAGCACTACAATGCGCAGAACAGGGGGCTTCCAGGACAATGTTCAATGGTTGCTTCTTGGAGAACATGTGAGTGTGAAAAAGTGTAAAGAACCTTCACATAAAATAAACATTATTGGAAGAATCCTTTAATAAATATAGAACCTTACATGAAGGTTCGTCGGACTTTAACAAAGGTCTTTTTCAAACATGATTCTTCAGGGAGTGAAAGGTGGTGGTTCTAGGACCTTTTTTGGTGGCGCTTACTTTAAGAGCATAGCGTTTACGACTGGAAACTATGTTACCAATCTAAGTTTATAAGGTTGAATGGGATTTATTTTCTGTGAAGCTTGTCCAATCTCTGTTGCTACATAAGACAGAGTTGCATTTGTGGGGCTGGGCATGGATAGGTCAGTTGTGCATACAGTTCTATTTGGGCATCTTTGATCATTAATTACACAGTAATCGCAGCAGAAGCAGCACCTTCTGTTGCTTTTCTGCAGTGTAGGAAACCAGCTGTACTGAAATCTTTTCATTGGTGCAACCTCAGCAATTGAAGTTTGTTTAGAGCTGTTGTGTGCTGTGGTACTGCAAAAGAAATAAGATTAGTTGTGGGCTCTTGTGAAAACACTGTTGGAGTGCTCCAGTGCTCCAGTGCGCTTCACTCTGCGAGGTGACCCAGCCTCAGTGTTGGAGCTTCTCTAATGAAGACTACAGTCATCAGTGAGCCCCAGGCCTGCCTCTCTTGGAACTCTCAGCTTTGTCTCTTTCTTTTGAGTACTTTTTTATCCGTCTTTTGTAGTCGATTGAGCAGTGTGTTCCCTGTGTTGGTTGTGCTATTAATGGCCTTTGTATAATGAATGGTGGGATGAAATTGGAGGTTGGCATATAGCTCAGAGGTCACTGTTTCTGGCCACAATCCTGGGGTATATGGTCAGTGTTAAATAGTGGACAATTAGTCATGACAGCAAGAGCAGCAGTAATAATAATAATAATGAGCCCTTCAGTCATGAATCTGAGGTGCATCAAATGTAACTTAAACTGTATACCAGCCAAATGAAAACATTATAAATAATAAAAATGAAAATCTATTTACCGTTTACAGATTTACAGCCAGTACTGCAGCCCTCTATTATGCCCTCTATAATGCTGTACAGTTTGATTCACAACCATTTTATACCCTGGTAACATTAGCTAATGGTTGAACAAAGCCGTACACCCCCCTCACGCACACACGCGATATCAAAGGTCGTCGCTGTTCTTTGAAAGCCTACAGCAAGAGAAGTTACAGATATGAAAGACAGGAAAATGGCAAACTATCAAAAACAGACTAACAAAGACAAATGCACATTTATTTGTTGGGCTCTTATTTGTTGGACTCTTTCGTGACATTCAAGTAAAGAAGCTGAGCTCGTTTTCTGTCACTTTTGGCCCTCAGAGCTGATGAACAGAGATAGCAGTGTAGCTGATTACGTTAAGACATTAACACTCATAAATCTGTTCAATTTTAGCGTAAAAGGTGATCTAAGCCCCAAACGAGATTATTTCACTCATGATGGAATTATCGACTGACTATGGAACTCAACAAACTATATAGAACAATCGAACATGGCTTATATATTATATATATAATGAATGACAAAAGGAAAACAATCGAACCTTGCTTTCATAAAATTGTGGTTAGTTATGTATGTAATATGTAATACAATGTATGTAATTACCGAATAAAATTACACAAGTAACCACAACAGGAACCAGTCGAGACTGAAAGAGTTATATAATAATTTAATACAGCATGTTTCCTCCCAGCAGGATACATTTCACCTGATCATCCTCCTCTCCTGCATCCCCCATGTGAACTATTAGAGTGTGCAGGTGTGTGTGTGTGTGTGATCAGTGGGCTCAGTGCTGATAGAACAGGGAGGGCAGAGTGTAGCCTGCTGGCACACTCAGCTTGTCGGCTGTTCGCTGATAGAATGTCACTGCGTGCCACGCGGCCGTGGACACACACACAGCCAGGCCTGCACACTCAGCTGTCTGCGCTAATGGTTTTGTCATCTGTAAACCAATAAATGAGGCTGATCCTTTCCACAGTGCTTTTGGCTTCCGCCTAATGTGTTGATGTTTGCACATCAGTGGTGGTAGCATTATATTGCTACAGCAGTCATTTCTATTGTTACGTACAGTTTAGCCTCCCTATTGTCGCACACGAGCACCAGCCATTGTGCGTTTCTTACAGAAAAAAAATGACACTGAAAATAACTAGGAAAACTGAGGCGACACAGCTGTCTGCCTTTGAAATCGAGAATAATGAGAGGGATAATGTGGCTCTCCTTCAGTTAAGTGGGATTTAGGCTTTTGCCGGGACGACACAAAGCACAGAGCCATAAACATGGCTATACTGAGAGAACTGAACTCATGCTCAAACCGTGCATCAGTTTTATTTTCTTCTTGTACAAACAGCAGTCTGTCTCAGGGGTCTCTGAGCTTTTCGGTAGTGGCCCAGTAGTTGACATCATGGCAGGGTAGAGTAGAAGAATGGTTTTAGGGCTTCAGGGAGTTCACAACCGCTCCCGCCGTCTCAGTCAGGCCGGCCTACTAGACGTCCTGCGGCAGGCACTGACTCCAGTCTGTGGGACGTGGCTTATCAACAGAGCCATCAAGGTGGCATGCTGCGTGTGTGAATAGCTTGTTAACGGAGCAACTGTGCTTAGAGCGCTGAGCTAACAGCTCCATAACTGCAGGAAAATCAGCAGCTGAAAATTGCACGTGACCCAAATCTGATTGTTGTCGTGCCTGCCTGAGCTTAGTGGAGGAGCCTCGCTTCACATTAGTACTGCCACTAATACTCGATTACATTTGTTTCACTTGATTAAAAATATCATTTATCTAAATATTTGTTTTCAGTGAACCAGTTTAGTGAGTAGTTTGAGTGACAACAGAACATCCACTGATCATTATAAATCAGTCTGAAAGTTCTCCTTAATAGAACCGAACTGTTACAGAACTGTTGCTGTTACAAATTGTGTGTATATCTGTCTTTTAATATTGTATTTCCACTCATGATTTTTTCTCTTTCTTGCTCTCTTTGCACTCTGTGTGTTCCTGTCCTGCACTAATATAGTCTGTTGTGTTGTTTTTTGTTTTTAAGTTCTTTGTGTTGCACCATGGTCCTGGAGAAACATTGTTTTGTTTCACTATGTGCTGTGTATATGGCTGAAATGATGCTGCCTGTAAGTTGTCCCTTTTGGGAGGTCTGCACAGGGAGGTCCTTGTGGGATAAACTGGTACACTGTGTTTAATATCAGGATCTTTTTGCTGATCATACCCGGCTGAGAACTGTTAGCCTAGCTGCATATAAGTTCCTCTCACTACTGCTGCTGCATGAAGAAATGCTTAACACACTTCAAGTACACTTACCAAAAGTAAAAATCCATTGGACCCTCTTACCATCTATGGTTTTACTGATGGGCTCATTCACCTGCTGCTCAAATGCCACACCTATTCTGAATGCAGCAATGTCATGAAGAAGAAAGAGTTCAAATGAGAGAAAGACAAGGAGAGAGAAAGTGTGAGGAGAGTGCTTGCAAGAGAGAAAAAACTACATACTCAGAAAAAATCCTGCCCCAACTCAAGCTCAGTATTGCAAGTGGTGCATTGGTCTAAACCCTTATATCTGGTTGTGGTCTGTTCAGTGGGTTTTTGGAGAACCTTTTCTGTTTGTTTCTTAGTTAGATGATGAGTCATTTGTCTTGATTTTGTACTGCTCTGTTTTTGATACAAGTGAGAGATTTGTGTATTTGTGTAATGAAGCATGTGCTTGTTTTTTTTTCAGGTGTACATGAGTTCCCTGATGACATTTTCACCAACCAAGAGCGAATGGAGGGAGCTGTGGTGCTGCATGTCATGGGCGTAAGTGTCTCCGCAACTTTGTGTGTGTGTGTGTGTGTGTGTGTGAGAGAGAGAGAGTGAGAATCTAGCTTGTTCTCTGACCTGATAAACTTATCAGCTGATATCTTACCGCATATCATTAGGAAAGCATATTTTTAGCTTATTTCCTGCAGCATTCATATTTGTTACTTCAGAGCTGACTTGTCTCTTGTGTTACAAGCTTCTGAATGACTTTTGAAATGTGCTTTGTTTTGAAGCTTGAAAATGCAGTAATATGGACACACTGGGCGATTCACAGAGTATCTGGCTTTCACCAAACTCAACACAAACTCAGTGTCACAGGATTTTATGTCACTGTAGCACAGTGATCATTGGAGCAAAACTATCAAAACTTACATACAACAACCAGGGTTGACACAATATCACTTGTTCAAGTCCGATACCGATAGTGATACACCAGCCTTTAGGATCTGCTGATAAGGATACCATCTTTTTCCCTCTCTTCAAAAATGAATACTTTCAATAATACTTTTGTCTGGATGCAATTTAGCTCAAAAATGGTTTGCTACTTCCTCTTATAGTGCACTATGTAGGTTATAAAATTTGATTATCTACACCCATATAATGCACAATTCATTCATTATGGAATTCAGCATACATGACTGAATTGCCAGAGGCTATAGACATATTATACACTATTTTGGTGCAGGACCTTAAGTTACAGGACCTTGAGAAAGTGAAGCCTGTTAGGGCCTGTTCTTTTTTGGCTTCCATTCTAAAATAAAATGCTCAGCCTTAACAGTCACAAATTAGTCAAAATGCAGAACAAAATAATTCACCAGGATTTTGCTTTGTAGCGCGGTCAATTTTACACATGAAAATATGGCAGTAACTGCTTTATTCCTGTGCAGTAGAGTGTAAGAGGGCTCTGTTAACTAAGAAACACTATTATTTTATTGGCTTGGAAAAAGCGTGACACAGGGAGCCCTCTGCATGGCTCCTCTAAATATAGCACATGTTGTACATGTGGAAAAGAGTTTGAAAAACAGCAGCACTGCGCTGGATGACCGTTCTATGACTAAGTACTTGTAATGGCAGTATTTGCTATGTCAGTGAAACAGCCTGAGTTAGCGTCTCAGTGGTCCTCATATGCCCTCCCACTGCTCTCTGATGTGCTTTATTTGAGATTTGGCTGCTGATTGTGGCTCTCTGCATTTTCATGGTTTTATCTCAATTGGCTTGTCCTTAAGCTCTTACCAGAAATACTATTTACAACAGTGCATGCAGGGCCCCTCAGAAAGAGGCTTAATTTAGCAGTTAGGGTGTGTGTTCTTGTCTTTGTGTGTGCGTGTGTGTGTGTGTGTGTGTGTGTGTGTGTGTGTGTGTGTGTGTGTGTGTGTGTGTGTGTGTGTGT
>JBBJLS010000148.1:18538155-18552160 GCA_037577275.1 Bryconaethiops microstoma | reverse complement strand
GTGTGTGTGTGTGTGTGTGTGTGTGTGTGTGTGTGTGTGTGTGTGTGTGTGTGTGTGTGTGCGTGCGTGCATGCGTGCACAGCGGGGGCATGCAATAAGGTGAAGTGGCTGTTTGCTTGGCCGCTGAGTCTGCTGCTGTTTTTGACTGTGCCCAACTGTGCCACACCCCGCTGGGAGCGCTGGTTCATGTTCACTTTCATCTCCTCGACACTCTGGATCGCTGGCTTCTCGTACATCATGGTTTGGATGGTTAGTACAATTTCTTCATGCTTCAGTGAATGATTCTTTGACCAGTGCTGGTTTTTTTTTTTGTTCCACCAAAGCCACTGACCCTGTATTCTCTCCCTCCTCCCAGGTCACTGTTATCGGGTTCACTCTGGGCATTCCAGATGTCATAATGGGCATCACGTTCCTGGCTGCAGGCACCAGCGTCCCTGACTGCATGGCAAGCCTTATAGTGGCACGTCAAGGTGGGCACGGCCAGGGACAGATAACCTCCAAAAACTGAATAGCTGGTAATAACTGAATGTAGTGTAGCGAGGAGGAGAAGTAAACAATGCATCATGCAGAAAAGAGAGGATTATTATGTTCTGAACCAGGGCAAAAAGTTGATCATGAGGAACCTCACTTGATCCCCTCAGCCCCAACCTCAATAAGCAAATACAGAACTTTTTCCTCTTATTTTAATTCTTCCTTTCTGAAAATATTTATGGTAGCTTAATGATACTCAAGGGCAAATTAAAACTCATTACTGTTTGCAGTGACCCAAATTCCTGTGCTTTCAGTTCTCCTCGTTTAATGTCTTATTTATATCAAAGTTCCCTCTCTTTTGTTTGTCAGGCCTGGGTGACATGGCAGTGTCTAATTCCATTGGCAGTAATGTGTTTGATATCCTGGTTGGGCTGGGTCTGCCCTGGGCTCTCCAGACTCTCGCTATAGACTACGGCTCAATTGTAAGTTACTGATATTGTAAAATCTCAGGGTTTTTTTAATTAAATCATCATGTGCTATTCTGTGCAATAAATTCTCATGTTTTCTCTGGGTAAATTTGCTACACCTTGCCTGATACAGGTCTATGCACATTTATGGCATTTATCAAATTCTCCTACCCAGCAAATTACAGAAGTGCATTGTTGTCTACTTGGTAAGCCTAGAGGACTATTTGGGTCTCACACACACCATCAGTCTCTGGTACTGCAAGAAACAGAAGTCAGGTCTGATACAAACAGATACACCGAGTGTTTGGAAAGAAGACTTTTCTGCCTGTCATAATGACAGCTTCTCTCTTGTTTGAAGAGTGCACGCAGGAACAGAGGACCTGTATCTTTCCACTCGCAGCAAACACACTGAGGGACGACACAATGAGCAGGGAAGACATGGGGCTGATTCAAGAGAAACATAGCTTTGTGTGCACCTGCTGGACAGCTTGAGTTCCTATCTGACCTAAATTGCACACACATGTTGTGAACATTTCACTGCCCCTCCTGGATGAATACAGGAATACTGTTTTTTTTTGCTGTCAGATGTTTTTGTATAAGCATTTCATTCCCTCTGTGAAAGAAAGCTGCTTTTGGACCAGCCTTGATACTCTGCTGTGTCTGCTTATCTACTTATCCTCCTGAAACTAGAAACCACCTTGAGCATTTGTTTTTCATTATTTTACCTTAGGATCACATAAACACTTTCAGTTGGTATGTTTTGTCTTTGGTGTCTTGTACTCTGTGCATTGGGCTGCAAACAGAACCCAGGGACTCATAATGCATGAACAAATGTCCTTCTGTCCATCAGAATTTCTGTCTTAGTTGATAGGAATTTGTCCAGTACAAAACAAAGTCTTGGAATTTGTTTTGTACTGGACAGAACCACTAGACCACTAGAGGGCAGTGCTATTTGCACTACCTTTAGGTCAGATCATGTGCAGAAATAAATGTTCGTAGAAAAAATTTACATATGTGGCTTATAACTTAAATACAGTATTAAAAAAAAGGTGGTGTTTCAGATGCATTGATTTGGGAATGTTAGAATCGAGGGTACCCCCTAAAGTTCTAGTAACTGTTTTGTTTGTTTTTTTTTAATTAGATTCATCTGAACAGCAAAGGTCTCATTTTCTCTGTTGGACTGCTTTTGGCATCAGTGTTTCTGACGGTAAGTCTAAAATGGATCATATTCTTTGTGTTGGCACTGTTTTTTGTGCCTATTGTTTATTTTCTGCAAGAGGAGGATTGCAGTAAAGCAGAAAACAGCCACAGTGACATTCCCCTTCTTCCTCTGTAGGTTTTGGGTGTGCATCTGAACAAGTGGACCCTGGACAAGCGTCTGGGCTTACTGTGTCTCCTGATGTACGCCGTTTTCCTGTGTTTCTCCATCCTCATTGAATTCAACGTCTTTATTTTCGTCAATCTGCCCACTTGCCAATGACATCATTCCCCTTTCTCACTGCCCCGTCTCTCTCTCTCTCTCTCTCGGTCGGTCCCATGAGGACTCAGGCGCCGGTCCTCCGTCTGAGGAAGATCTGATCTGTCCTTTGTGAAAACTTTTATTTATCGATCCTGTAAATCCTCTCTTTTTCGCAATGCCGATTGAGCCCTGGGTCAGTGGAGGTCAACGGCCAGTAGAGAGGGCAAAGGAGCGGAGCATGGATCTGTTCAAAGATGCAGACTTCTCAGACAGAACAAGAAGGTGAACCAAGATGACTACTGCCTGGTTTGATGTGAAAACAAAAAAAAGGTGTTTTTTTGAATATTTTCCATGGATAAGGAAGTACTGAATTATTATTGAAATATTATGAACATAATCTCTATTATCTTTTATGATTACATTTGTTTACTAGCTGCTAAACTGGCTGAGAAAAGGCTGGACTGACGATTTGTCATGATGTACTGAGTACTTCTTAAGACGAGAGTCAACTAAACTATGGTTATAAATATTGATATTATAATACGTTTATGATTTTGACAGATTTCTTAAGTGATTACTTTGGGATTAGCCAAAAAAAGGTACTGGTGACCTGTTGTATATACTTATGGACAGTAACGTTGTGGTTACCCAGGTGACTGGAGATTCCTCTCTTATCATGGGCATTATCCTTGACACCTAGTTCAGTCCTCCCTTCCCAGCTGTGTCTGGTTACCAGGGACTGTTTGGAGGGCAACGTTTTAAATTTGATAAATGTTTACTTTCTAGATAGAAAATGAGAGCAAGAATGATTGAAAGGTTGCTTTACACGAGAGGGTTTATATTAGATAATATTTCCAGTTAACGAACTCTGGAGAGTTTTTTTTTTTTTCTCTTGCAGGGTCTCGGGGGGCCACTTATTGAGTAGCAGTGGTACAGGCCTGGGTCAGGATTGTGGTCATCTGGCCAACAGTAGTGTATTTATGTTTAAAGTGAGAATATGCTGACCCTGGTATAGGGAACATGTAAAAAAAAATGTTTATGGACTATTTGTTTTGTCTCTATTATTCTGTATATAATGAAGCAGAAATTCTTCTATTTAATAATTTATTGAACTATTTATGCACATTCATTTCCTTTTTACAATCCTAAACAAACAGAAGAAACCCACAGCTGTCCCAAAGAAGAGACCATTTTGGAGATTCAGCCAAGCTATGTCACTTTATCTTTCAAAGCTTTGTGTCACATATTTTTTAGTAAAATCGGCATATCAGAGTGGTCAGGTCACCAATAGGAGTGGCCGGACAGTGTGTGTGTGTGTGAGATAATCCCAGTGTTTCTGTTTTTAATTAATTAATAAATAATAATAATAATAATAATGTTTTAAAAAGGGTGAAAGGACCAAGTGAATTGCGATCCCAAGCAGCTGATGATCAGGACCATATCCTGGTAAAATGAAGCTAGTGTCTTTTGACTGTTGGATTTTAGCAAAACCTACTGGAAGAATCCATCGGAAGTGTGTCTCTTGATTTTATGCAGATATGCCACTCTAGTCCTGAAGTTTTCTGCCATTATTAGACTTGAAGTTTTTTGGGTTTCAGAGAGCGCAGCTGAATAATATCCACAACCCTGTAAGTAATGGATTGTCATCTGTCTGGACTTCTTTCAAAGACCCTAACAGGAGACCTGCGTCCTATTTGGAGATGCCACTTGGATTCCCGATGAACATTTCAGATAAATATCAATACCGCATCCACACCTGGGAACTACAAACTGTGCTACAGCGTGTATCAGAAACCTTTGAGCTTTGACATGTGGTATTTGTCCTCAGAAGGTCTCTAGAGATCTGCTGTGGTCTGAGTTTAGAGGTTCTCAAAGCCCAGATAGCAACATAACACATAAGTCTCCATGTCAGAAGGCACATTTACATGAACCAACGTGTTTTATGCACTGACCAGTTCACTCGGTCTTACTATTCATATCTTGCCAGTAGAGTTTAGCTACTATAAACCTACCTGTAAAACTTGGCAAAGTATTTTTATCACAGAAAGAAAACTTTGTAATGCAAAGCAGAGAACAGTTCTCTGTTTAGGATGTGCATCAAATGAAGCGATATGTACATACTTTAGCTTATAAAGCGAATTTTCAACTTGTCAGCTCACTATCCGTTTTTGGTTTCTCTTTTTGTATATTTAGTCGCAGTTTCTGTAGAACCTTCATTTTGCTACTAGGATAGAGATTTAAAACGTATTCTTAGCTCCACTGAAATCACTTTGCCATGAAGATAAATATGTCAGTGTATGACCTTTATCATTCTGGAAATATACATGATGAGACGTATTAAGCATAATTCCCAAACATGCAACAGCAGTAGTAGTAATAGGATTGAGCAATGTGCCACTTCTACTTAATGTAAAACTTGGGTTTATTCAAGATAGAATGTATCATATAAAAACTGTTATTCTTGGATAATAAGGGTTGTTTAATATTAGTTAGATTCATTTTTTTTTTCTTGTTTTGTTGAAGGTTATGTATTTAGACGATTATTTTGGGGAAAAAAAGGAGGGAAAAACAGGGTTCGTGTTAGAATTCCAGTTGATTTATAATGCAATAATAATCCTTATTGATGTGTACATACTTTCTCTTGTTAGTCCTGGAAAACACACCACACCCTGCACACGTTGCAGTACTTTTGACATATATATTTCTGTCAGTAATGGAGGTGATTTTAGGCAAGGTTTGTTCACTCTTTAGGTGAGAGCAGCAGCTTTGACGTTCAAGAGCAGCACCATTGGCTCCCACTGAACCAATATAATCCTAAACCCTATGAAATGTCCCAGTAACACTATTCACTTTCTTACAGAGGTAGGCTACTTTGAAAGAGCTATATTGCTATATTCAGGTCTGGGATTTATCGTCTTGATCAGTTCTTAATGGCCAGTCTCAGTCAAAGAAATCATGTTCACTACTGGACTGTGCTGCTGTTCCTTTCTACGCACAACAATCACAATTCCAAGCAAGGACAAGCACAACCGATCATCCCACCCCGATTGGTAGAACCTTTTTCCACATTTACCCCATTCAGATGCTCGTGTCTGCTGGTGGTCTTCGAAGGATGAGAGCATTTTAAAACACAAATGTGATATTTACAGGGTGATGCATTGCTGATGTACATATATACATACATGTAAATGTATTTATACTTTTTGTCTTAACCTGTATATCTGTTGACTATATTTTCATAGATACTGTATGATGTTCGGGTCCTCTTTTTTGTTGTGTTTGAATTTCAAATGCCCTTCGGTTTGCTAATTTGCATGAGGATATTTTAATATAAGAACCTACTTATGTTTATTATTATATCATTGGTGGACACTGAAGAGACAGCTGTGAAATTAGACCTCTTAGATCACTGCATGTTTTTTTTGGTTTTGTTTCTTTGTTTTGTTTTTGTTTTTTTCAGGGGAATACTGCTGGATCTTAGATTCTTCAATGATGGTAACAGGAAATGTTGAAGTCAGTACTATTGGTTTACCATACATTTCAGAAATCATGATAAAGACGTGTTGGCATTATGTACTGAAATATTTTGTTCAGGTGTTCCAAGTGTATATCAAGAGTACATTTTTGCTACTCGAGCATCAATAAAATGATCTTTGCTAAGGCCAAAGATGTGCTCTTCTTCTTTTCCCAACATTTTATATTGAGACATTTAATTGAAATCAGTTTTCATACGAGCAATATCCAGATATATTATACACTCTTTTAAATTACAAATCTTTTAAAGTAGAGAAATGTGAATGAGATACTCCTACTACTAATAACAATAACAATTATTATTATTATTATTATTATTATTAGTAGTAGTAGTAGTAGTAGTAGTAGTAGTAGTAGTAGTAGTAGTACTTGACAGCCCAGAAAAGGCCCTGTTATATTCATTAGTGTTCCGATAGTAGTTACCAGACTTCATTAATAATACGTATTCAGTAATAATACATTCATACAAAATGCAAACAGAAGAAAACACATTACAAATGAGTTTGTGAACTGTTTAGTCTACATTCATGTTAGTATGTTATTATAGTGGAACAGGCTGCACGTTTGCCCTACAGACTGATAAATCACCTTGACAGCATTACACAGCCCCGTATAGAATAAAAGTCTACTTGTTCAAAAAAGGAGATAAAGAAACACCACAATAACAACAATAGAGCTAGCATAACTTTATATTCTAGGAGTAGAGCGTTATATTGGTCCGTGCGTCTGTGGCCCGCGGTGCTTGTGGGAATTGTAGTTCAAGCAGAACCTCCCAATGTTCTGCCAACATTGCAGTGACGTTGTGGTAACGTGATAACGCCTGCTGTCTGGAGGACCGTGTGATAACCATTTCCGCCTCTTTTCTTCGCAAGTATTTTCTTATGTGTTTCTCTAAAGACAGACTTTCCAGGACCGGGGTTTCTCCTGAACCACTCTGCAGTTTGCGTAATCCATGGAAGCGAATCACGGGAACGGCTCAAACTGGGCAATCCAGCGCCGAGTGGAGGGGCTCGTGAACAAACACATGGCAGACATGGCACTGGAGACACTTCAGCAGAGGCTTTCAGCCGTCTCGGAGGAGATGCACCACCTGGCAGATGGCCTGGCGAGAAGAGAAGATGTTCCGAAGCGAGTGGACGACGCACCGCGGCGCACCGAGCTGAACTTCAGCGTGGAGCCGCTCTCAGAGCCCTACAGCAGAGCAGGGGCGGGGGGAGAAAAGTTGATTCCAGACACATCATCATCATCATCATCACCCTCCTCCTCCTCCTCAGGTAGGCAGGGACTGGGGCCAGCTGATGGCTCTGCTGTTAAACGGAACTGAGAACTTTTGCTCGCTCTGACAATAAGTTACTTTCAGTAAGTGATGTGTCAAAGTGGCGTTGTTTCGATTGGTCGTATGTTTTTGTCTGTCTGACTGTGTGTCTGTGTGTATATGTATATGTGTGTGTATGTGTGTATATATATATATATATATATATATGTATATATGTATATATGTATATGTGTATATATATATATATATATATATATATATATATATGTGCATGGGGCTCAGTCATACTGGAATAGAAAAGGTTTTTCCCCAAACACTATCCACAAACTTGAAAGCATGGCGTTTCCCAGAATATCTTGGTATGCTGATGCATTAAAATTGCTCTTCACTGGAAGTAAGGGGCCTAGCTCAAGCCCTAAAAAACAAGTGTGTCCCAATATGTTTGTCTGTATAGTGTGTGTGTTTGTGTGTATATAGATATATATAAAATCCCCTACGAAAATACTTGGAAATTTGCAGGAATATCACATAAGTGTATACACATACACATACACATAACTTTGACTGTTTAAGAGATGGAATGAAAGCATTTTTTTCTTGTCTGAAACAGATACTGAAATCTTGAAAAAAAATTAGAGCTGCACAGTATATTGTCTATTAATCCTTAATCTCTACGATATTGATCTTAGAAGCCTGAAATATGCAAATGAGCCTCTAACCAATCACAGGCTTTCTGACTGCTTGACAAATCATGGCTCCGGGTGAGTTACTGGGTGTTTTATGAATCAATGGGCTCATGTAAATAAAAGTCAAATTATTTTGAAGACTTTTTAAGGGGCCCATGTTCTACATGATCTTTCTGCTTTAATTTTTCTAGGAGTCTCTGTACCAAAAATAGAATGAATAATTAACCATAATTCATGTTTACATTACTTTTGTTTGTTCCTTAGAATTAAACAGAGGGAAGATAAAATATTAATTTTAACATCAAAACATGATGAGTTTGCAACTGTTTCTAATATTTCTTGTCCAAAGTTATCCAGCTGAGTTGATGAAAGGACATTTTAGGCCTTGGTTATTCAGTGTATGAGCAACATAAAGAGCAACATGCTTTGTGGAATCTTTCGAGAGAGATATTTTTCTAAGAGCCAAATCATTACATCATAATTATTGTTAATGATTAAGATAAAATAAATAGAAAGTATGCAGCAACTGATTTTATTAATTATCTATGTAAAACATTCTCCTTTTTACAACATCAGAAACTGCTGCCCAGAGGAAAATCATATCGCTTTTACTGGAGATTAAAGAAGAGCAGCAGAGGCAGTGGGCTGTGCTGAAAGACCTGCAGGCCAGGGTTCAAGGGCAGACGTGGGAGGAGGAGGTTGAAGCACTTGACATAGATCTACCACTGCGGACGATGGAACAACTTGATGAAACTGAGAAGCATTTAGAAGATGCTGGAGCACAAAAGAAAATGGTAAAAAAAAAAAAAAAGGATTCATCATTTTCATTTTTATGGAGATGTGAACATGAGTTAACTAAGACCATAAAAGAGCATTTTGAGCCAATTTTTGTGTTGTTTAAAATATATTGATATTAATATAGTAATAAAAAAATGATAACATTACATTCAATGTTTTAGTGATCACATGACAAAGTTTTATGCTCTCAAATTGAATCTTTCCTTCTTCTTTACTGAAGTTTTCAAGAATGTGTTTGTCTCACTAGTTTATGCTTTACCTTAAGACTGGAATCACTGTTTTCAGTATTATAAAACCAATTTAGTCAAAGGTACATTCTGTTCCGCAAATTCATAGGTTTCCACTGAGCTGTAGAAAATTTACACTGAATAGACCAAAACACTCCCACTATCAACAGTCTAATGGTCTACGCCAGGTGTGAGTGACAGGTGGACATAGATGGATGCAGCGCACTGATGTTCCACCTTAAATACTGCACTGAAAGCAGCTTAAATACTTTTGTTCCACCTCTTAAACTGCAGTGAAGGCACCTTAAATACTGATGTTCCACCTCTAATACTGCAGTAAAGCCATACAAGTGGGAAATTCGATTAGTAACGGCAGAAAGTGGACAGTATAAAGTTCAGAGCAGCAGAATTGAGAACACAATAGAATAGAATAGAATAAAATAAAATAAAAAATAGGCCAAAGTACTATGTAGAAAATAGTATTAAATAAAAAATAATTTAAAAAAAATTCTCTCAATATTATACAAAATATACATGTATGTAAACTGTAAGCAGAAGAAACATTGCACTTAGTAAATTGCGCTTGGTAATAACATTGCACAAAGAGAAAATAAATATCCAAGAACTATAATTATTCACGGAGGATTCCAAACTTTTGAACAGTTCTTGAAGAACTTGTTAACAGTGTGATCCTTAGGTTCTACCTCACTTTGTTCCATGCCTGAATGTTATAATGATCACCCGATTTCCAAAACTACAGGTGTCCCACCTCTCAAGAATGGGCGGCGCAACAGTGGATGACGCAGTCAGACGCCTGATGCAGGCGGTTTTATCTTTTGGCGTGGGTTCCGAGCTAAACTGGGTTGGCAGAGGACAAAAAAGGAGCTTCAGAAACACTAGACTGCAAGGGGTTTTGTTCCGTAAGTAATCTTGAAAGTCCTTGACGTAAACATCCCCGTTCAGAAGACTTAAGATAGAATCAGAATCAGAAAACTTATTTAATGTCAGGTCTGGGGTCAGTGACGGTGAACGGCCACTAGAGGCAGTCCTTTTCTGGGTTTTTTTGGGGCTTTTATTACGTTATTAGTTTCAGCTGGTTTGTGTTTGTTCATTGGTTCTGAGAGTTTTTGGGGTTAGTATTTAAGTTCCTTTGTGGTAGACCTTAGTTGTCGGTTCACCGTCATGCAGGTGTAAAATGTGTTCTCCTTTCCTAAAGTTTGGTTTGAATTCTGTTAGGCCGTCGAGCCTGTTTTGGTTACCTGAAAATAAACGATATCAAGAATGAACATTGGAGTCTGCTTATGTGCCTGTCCTTACTCGGGAGAGATGGAGCGATGTGACAGAAGGGCCGACCCACCAAACACAGGCGCAGCAGACAGCGAGCCTGCAGGGAGGAAGCCAGCTCCCAAGGAACTTGTCCTTGGGGCTGTAACAACCTTCCTGCTGGAGAGTGAGGAGTTTGCCAGGAGTGAGGCAGGTTGGATCCAGCTCGGGGGTGAGAAGGAACTGAGGGATAGATTCCTGCAGCTCGTGTCGACGCTTCAGTAGCAAGCTGCCCAGCAGCTGCGACAAACGTCAGAGGGTCCTGGGACCCTGCGAGCTCTGGCCATTCGAGCACTGCCCAGGTGGCGTACGAGCCAAAGCACTGCATGTGCTGAGCGAGAGATCGCAGCAACCATGCTCCCGAGCGTCGATGAGGCTGCGCTCCCGAGCGTCGACGAGGCTGCGCTCCAGTGGCCTGTCCCAGCGCCGATACGACTACTTCCACCAGTTCCGGCGCAGAAACAGCTCCGGGTGGGTGCTCTGGAGGGGGATAACGTAGCAGTGGCTAGCAGGGTTAGTGTGGGGGCTAGTGCAAGTAGCCCAGAGCCAGTCGATTTACTAGGCTCACTAGAAGAACTGCTGGGCTTATCAGTGGAGACTCTTGAGCCTATGCCAGCCCCAAGAAGCCCTGTAGCCCAGCAGCTAATCCCGTTAGCCCAGCAGCTAAGCCCGTTAGAGCAGCAGCTAAGCCCATTAAAGGGGCTGTTAGCCACAGAAGGGCCATTTGCTGCAGAGGGTCCTTCAGAGGAGCCGTTAGCTGCAGATGGGCCTTTAGAGGGGCAATTAGCCACAGAGGGGCAGTTAGTAAGGCTTGGGTTAGCTGAAGAAGGGCTTGTAGCCACAGAGGGGCCGAGTGTAGCCGCAGAGGGGCCGAGGGTAGCTGCAGAGGGGCTGGTTAGCACAGTAGAGGGGCTAGATAGCGATGGCTTAGAGGCCCTGGGAGGGTTTACCAGTAGCTTGGAGGGCCGGGAAGGGTTTAACAGTAGCTTGGAGGCCCGGGAGGGCTTAACAGTAGCCGGGAGGGCTTAACAGTAGTAACAGTGGCTGGAGGCCTTCCCCAGAATTTTTTGGGGAGGTACTGGGGTCTTGGAAGGCTCTGGTGGAGTCCACGGAGAGGGCTCCACTCCAGAAGACAGCAAGGGGCTCCCTGAGGGCTCCGGTGGAGTCCACAGAGAGGGCTCCACTCCCGAGAACAGAGAGGGGCTCCAGTTAAGGGGCCCCGGCTCCAAAGACAGTGAGGGGTTCCCTGCTGAAGGGCTCCCAGGAGGGGGCTCCGGCCCCAAGGACAGTGAGGGGCTCCTGGGAGAGGGCCCCACACCTGGTAATAGTGAGTGGCTCCCGGGAGGGAGTTCTGCCCCTGAGGACAATGAGGGGCTCCCTGGTGGGAGCTCCCCGTGCAATGACTGGGACTCTCAAAGGGGAGAGTCCCATGGGACCCACCCGTGCGGAGCGATGGCCAGGATGTAGTCCTGTGAGAGACGGCCGGGTGGGGCTCATGGGACGCTTCCCTTTGCCACCGCCTTCCCCTCCTCCGCCCTTGGGATGGTTTGGGATGTTTGGGGAGTCTATTGCTACCCTGGTGGGCCGCTCTGGGGGAGGGTACTGTCAGGTCTGGGGTCAGTGACAGAGGTCGTCCTTTTCTGGGTTGTGTTGGGGCTTTCATTATGTTATTAATTACAGCTGATTTGTGTCTAGGTTAAGGGGTTGTGTTTGTTCATTGGTTCTGAGAGTTTTTGGAGTTAGTATTTAAGTTCCTTTGTGGTGGACCTTAGTTGTCAGTCCACCGTCATGCAGGTGTAAATTGTGTTCTCTTTTTTTTCTAAAGTTTGGTTTGTATTCTGTTAGGCCCTCGAGCCTGTTTTGGTTACCTGAAAATAAATGACATCAAGAATGAACATTGGAGTCTGCTTATGCGCCTCTCCTTACTCGGGAGAGATGAAGCGATGTGACATTTGATCCCTGAAGAAACTGCTTATGCTATGACTGCACAGTCACACAGAGACACATAGAATATAAAGACAAAATAAAATACTCTGTACTAAATACATTATACAAAATACTCTGTAAACACAAAATACTGTGGTCAGTAAGAAAGGTGGATGTAAATACTATAGATAAATAAAAGGCTGAAGTACTTTACCACTTAACACAAAGTCATTGGAGTTGTTCTTTATACACATGTTCTTATTGCACATAATAGTGACTTAAGTAGTGATACTGTACAAGATAAGATTATTGCACAAAATAAACTCGCACATAATTAAGATATTGCAGAAAATGATAGTGATTCAACACGTAGCAAGAAATACAATGTATATTCATAAGCTTTTAGTATTGTGTCAAAAACATTCTGGAAAATATATCACCTAGGGCCTCTATATTAAGTAAAATAAATACCTGCTTTATCTTCCCAAAGGTGCTTTGAAGAGGACCCCTATAGGAAAGGAGGCCACACACCATCAGTTTGCAGATGTTGTAAAGAAATGGCTACGATTTGCTCCATTCAGACAAGGTGGAAGTGGACGGAAACAGCATTACAAAGCTCCTGTCGAATTCATGTGCCCCAAGTATCCTGATACAGAGGGGTGAAGACAGCATTTACGTGTTCACAATCTTATTTTAAAAGCATTAAACCTATCCATTCTGTGCATTTCAAAATGATACTTAATGTTGAAGCTTTGTCTGATCTTTCGGATAAATGTTTCTAACTGTGACTGTAATGAATGTTATAAAGCATTAACATGCTGAGGTGTAATTCAGTATGAATGGTAGTTCATGAATGGCAGTTATACTCCATTGATAAGCAAAAAAGTCTATCAAAATGTTTATATTGTTTATCAGTTACGAGAGCTATCTAACCTTTTAGTGATATACAATTATTTAAAGAAATAAAGAAGCCCTTATGTAATAAACATTTTATCAACATATGTGTCACAATTATTGACACCCCTTGAAATTATTCCTATTTATAATCTTACTGTTAAAACACACCAGAATCTCTTGTATGTCTGAAGTGGCCATACAATTTCCTTTTACGCTGTGGTATAAACATGTGGTGACACACAGGTCAAACATTTTAACAACCTGGTCCAATGTTCACATTTGTGCTGTTGTGTGTTCATTCATGTGCCTTTTGGTAAGTGTCCAAATGACCCATTTCTCAAGCAAGCCAAACAAAACCGTTCTCTCGACCACACAAAACATACCCCTCCCAGAATATTGCATCAAAGCAGTATTGCACTAAGTATATGTCGCACAGTTCAAGGATTTTTTTAATTTGAACATTTTCATGAACATTAAAATTGTAAGAATGTAGTCAGCTGTCCCAGTAGGACATGATAATCTGGACACAGTCACAGCAATGAGTACTTACTCACTTTTGATACATTTTGGGGGAAAAAACCTAATGAGATCCTGTGTGAAGATTCTTTGCAGTGTTTACATTTGTGTTACAAGCTGGATAATTCTAATACAGTTCAAATGATATTCTTTCACGTTTTAATCTCATGATCATAACCCAAAGTACTATATTATTACTGTTATTAATATCATACAATAAAACCCCAAAATACCACTTCTTAGAAGTTACATTTCTAACATGTATATATACTAAATGGACAAAAGCATTGGAACTGTAATGACATTACATTCAAATACATAGACTTTAAAACGAAGTTGTATGCTTGATTTTTATTTACCTGTCAATGGGTATGATTGGAACATCAGTAATTAAGAGGTGTCCTAAAACTTTTGTCCATATATAT
>JBBJLS010000148.1:18518946-18538055 GCA_037577275.1 Bryconaethiops microstoma | reverse complement strand
TCCTAAAACTTTTGTCCATATATATATATATATATATATATATATATATATATATATATATATATATACACACACACACAAGTGTTAATCGACTGTTATACCGTCATACATGACGTTTTACATTATTGTTAGCAGTTTTGTTACTATTACTATTATGTTCAGCCCACGTACCGCAACACCTAAATAAAACTACAGACTGATGCTACTAGCCTCACAACTTTTTTAGGCTTAGGAACTCCATTAATCTCAGAGGACCCTCTTGTCTCCATCAGTATGAGGATGGTCTTAGGTGACTTTATTGCTTTGTTCGTAAAGTCCGTGTAAACGGGGAGTAGGAGGGACTCCTTCAGCTCTTCAGCTCTGGATCAAGCCGAGTAGCACCGCGGTGAGGGTCTCTGGGCTGAAAGAGTTTGTCCGACTAACAAAGACCATCCCTGGCCAAGACATTCCAACAGGAACACGTGACGCACAGACCGGGGCAGGCTGCTTTTGTTCTCCTGGGTTTGTTTTTGCCGGGAGAGGTCGCCTGAGCCGTGGAGCCGAGAAACAGCTGAGCTCTCCTCTCATCACACTGTGGAACAACAACAACAACAACACCTCCTGCGATGTAGGACAGGAGATCTTCTCTCAGTAATGGACCGAGTTGGGAGAGCCAGGCAGATCAGCTGTGTTCCTCTTCTCATGGACTAGCGTATCGTGAGCGCGTAACAGCTTCGAAACCAAGTCTTGCGCGCAGCTATTGTCGAGGTGAGCAGCAAACCTTTAACACTGAGTCAGGAGTTCTAAATCTTCACGTTTGAGGGTTTACAATGTGAAGATCTGCACTGATTCGATCATATGCGCCCCTAGTATTCCTAGGGGTGCAGCATGAGCTTGTTGTAAAACACCTCTGTTTTGTCAGTGCTTTTTAAGATTTCTAGCAATCTTGTCTCACTCTCTACACCACCGAAAACACAGAAGAACTGGATAATACCATGATGTCCTCCCGTACGGGGGTTGTTACAACATGCTTGTTTCTTTATTTCACTCTCTGAACCAGCACCTGTTGCTTCTCTGAGCTTTGCAGCTCTCAGGGCTGGTGGAACCACCAGCCTGTCCAGCAGTGAGTGTCAACACTGAGGGGCTGAGGGTCATTTCAGTCCTTCTGACAGTGCTGTTTGTTGACCAAGTTGAGTACCAAGCATAGGTATATTGTGAACCTCTGGGATGTCACTTTTACTTGATTTTTCCAGAGGGAAATACATAATAAATTACAATATGTATTCTTGAATCAATGCTGATCCACTGTATAATGATTAGAAACTGGAATTAAGAGTTTCCTTCTTCTCAAGTTCCAAATGAGCACTTTGTGAACTCTGTTGGTGTAGTGTTTCTCCTGGAAAAGGCGAGTCAGGGTGGAGTTCAGCCAGCCCAGGTTGGGATGACTCAGGCTCAGGGCATTGTTTTCATATTGTTCTCTAGACTATTGGCCTGCATTTTGATGTCACATGATTTTTTCTAAGGTCTTACCACAGATGACCTGAAAAACACATTGTGCTTTGTAAATCTGTGCCTAGTACTACTTTTCCCACCAGCCGAATCTGACAGAGAGAAACACACACCTATTAACACCAGTGGGTCAGTATCATTTTGCCTAACACCTTTACACCTGTTCTTTGGAAAGCTGTCTCTGATGGGAGCAACTTAAGAGATTTTGTGCAAAATTTGCCTAGGAATTAAGGGGTGTAAAGTTGACTGTCAATATTACTTTATTAGGACCATGTTTTTATTGGTTTCAGTGGACTCCACAGTCAGATGTTCCACATACACATCATTCTCCGACATCCTCTCTCTATTACTTGCAGCTGGTTGAATATGTTGTGTAAGTCTTCTGTCATTCTAATGCGGTGAGAAAGGAGAAATGTGATTGTTTTTGTGATTCCTAAGAGGTCAGTGCAATCTGTTGGGCCCAAATGTGGGGTGCTGGGACTGTGACTGACCAACTGGCTTGAAGTGATTGCATGCTTTGCAGCAAATGAAGGTTTTGAAACATGATTGGACATTGCTCCATGATTATGCCTTTCCAGACACTTGATTTATAGCTGTGACTAATCATTTCAACGGGTGTTAAATTAGTGGTGTTTAGTGGTTATTAGTCCTTTTTGCTTTCTTATTTCGAGATGTTTGAACATGTCATGGAAGAGGATTGATTTATTTTGAGAAGCAAATTCTGAAGTGGTTTAATGGATAGTGCTGGAGAGCTGCCATGCAGAATGACTAAATGCCGTGTCAGCATAGTGTCCCATCAAATCTGGCCAAACCACAACTTTTTTGGTATGAAGCCATTCAGTTACACAGGGAAATGGATTGCTTATTTGTCACTGTGTTCTACAACAGATAATTTATGCATTTGCTGACCAGATATTTTACATTTTCATGCTGCAGTTGTGTGAATGCATCAAATATTCGATCATTAAAAAGGACACAAGCACATCGTCCACATAAATGACAGAGATGTTAGTGCTTTTGGCACTGACAGTATAATCTCAGTCTGCTGATTCATCTGTGTTTTTAAAGGAGCACTACTGACCTGTACTGAAATTCTATGGGTATCATTTGAGGTTCAAACTCAGATCCTCATATTTTGTTTGTTGGGATTTTTCAAAACACTATGATTATTCGAAAGAGTTCGCTCCCCCAAACTGGAGTTGGTCATACTTTACTAGTATAATGTTGGACTAGTGCTGGAAAGTGTTGTTAAAAAATAAAATATCATGAAATATTCCAAACGTAACTAACAAAAGTAACAGTGTCATGTAGTTAGATGGTATTTAAATTTGCATTAAGAAAGTTATCTTATGTACTGGTACTCTATGCTACAAAAATTTCATACAAACTTGTTTTGATTGGATTGATAACATTGATAGCAGAATCAGAATCAGAAAACTTCTGAAATTGCTCATATAATGACTGCAAAGAGACACAGAGACAAGAACGATATAAAAAATAATGTCTAAATAAGAATATGGGAAAATACATTATGCTATATGCAGAACACAAATGGTGGTTTGGAGTACGAAATCTACCAACACAAATGGTAATTTGGAGTAGCAGAGATAGAAGTGATAATAATCCATCATCCATCCATTATCTGAGCTGCTTATCCTTAACCAGGGTTGCAGGGGGTACTGGAGTCTGTCCCAGTGGTCACACAGTGGTCATAGGGTAGAAGATAATAGTCCATCATAGGGCAGACACACAGGCAAACACATACATACACACACACGCACACACTCCTAGGGGCAATTTAGCGTCTCCAGTTCGCCTAACATGAGTGTTTTTGGACAATGTTAAGATATCAGAGTACAGAGTACCCTTCAGACCCAGCGAGAACCTGGAAACTTTACACAGAAAGGAACCTCAGCTGTCCTGAGCTCTGGATCTTTTTGCTGTGAGGTGTCAGTGCTACCCACTGTGCCGCCTAGCAATCTATCAATATTGTGAAAACTAAAAAATAAATACTTCTGTGTGAAACCAATAATGGTATACCAGTTACAGTGTTGGATTTTTAAAAATTTTTTTTTACATTTTCACTGTTTCATTTACAAGCAGTGCTGAAACCTTCCTCATTCCTCAGCTTTTTGAAATCCTTCCAGTAAAGGAAAATTTCGGGTTCTCATTTTACCAACTGTGTTGCTATGAGCTTACAATGTACAGTTGTGTTGGCATTACTGACTGAATGATACAGAGCTAAGTGTGGTGGTTCCAAAATGCCAGAAGACCCTGTCTAATCAGTTTCACCCATTTTTGTCAGACTGCACTCTTTGAACTGTCTGCCTCTGAGATTTGTTTTGAATGATTTCTAAGAGCACCGAGAGCCTTGTCATTTCCTTTCTGTCCAGACAGGATCAGTATGGGCAGGCAGTGCATCACTCCACAGAGAGGCACATTAACACAGAGGAAACCACACAGATTAGGTGAGGGAGAGCCAGTTTCTTAGGTCAGTGCTTTAAAAATGACTAATTGTAGAGATGTAACAGAGGTCTACTGTTATTTCCTCTGATAAAAAGTATGTGATTTCCTCTTAAGTAAAACTGTATTGCATCATTTTAAAAGTATGGAGTTTTTACTTTGAGTTTAAGTCTGATCATGGCAGTTGGTTTGTTCAATTCAACTGCAGTAATAGGACTGAAACATGTAGACAGTGCCTTCAGCCATATGTCTGTTCCCCTTTCCACTCAGTCCCTCACTTAACAAAAACGGTCCTGTTCACACACTTGCACTGGACACTTTAATACTTGATGGCCTCTTTCTTTGTCAGTATCAGTACCACTCGAGGACTATTCATTACAATCCTGATACGTCTTACACTTCTGTTTGTAATGATTTCATCACTTGCACAATGCTGTGCTGATGTTACAGTTTAAATATAATATCTAGAGTTGATCTTTGAAGTTGACATTCTTGTACAAGTTGTTTACTGAAGCCTAAGATTGTATTGTAGTTGATATTGTACATTTATGAGTATTATACGTGGTCTGTGTCTTCCTAATGTGGGTGTTCCTATAAACACAGGTCATGTGTGTATTAAGAATGAGCATTTCAAGCAAAAAAAGTATTTGATATTCATTGATGTTCACATGTTCTTCAAAGATCACCACTAGTGTGTAAAATCCCTGGTAGTCAAAAATTGTGTTGAGGAGAGTGAGGGCATTCGCCAAAAAATAAATAAATAAATAAATATAAATGTAAAAATTTGTGGGTGAGGGGTGAAGATAAAAAAGCAGATTTTTTGTCAGTGGGGTTGTTATCAGGTGTCAATCCGGAGGTTTCACACCCTGATCACTCCTCCATTCAAATCCCCCCCCCCCCTTCCATTCACACAAACACACACCCAGAACTGTTTGTCCTTTTCAGCTCGACTTAATGGAGTTTGCACCTCAATTTTTGTGTGTTCCACACAATTTGATGGCTTTGCATGTTTCTACTCGTTGTAATTTCACAGGGTCACACACGGTTTACTAGTAGCGCCTGGTAGTAAAACTTTATTCACCATTTGTTGTTCAATGGCTGACCAATAGCTTTTAGGCACATTGCCACCACATTCTGGTGTAGTAACAAATCACTGGTGGTAGTAATGCTTGGTAAAAACAAGAAAAAACATGTTTTTAACACACACAAACTTCTTTATTTTATAATGTAATGACTTTTAGAATATTTGAAAACCATGACCCATTCTTCGTATGTCTTCTTGATCTAGATAGTCTGTATTTGGTCTTGTTTATAAAGAGTAGGCCACAGTAGTGTTTGTTGGTTTTGCAACCCAAGCCAAGTTCTGAATTTACTCTTCTGTAAAGCAGAACCACATTACAGTTAGACAACAAAGAAGAAATAACCAATATGTATTGTATTACACCTCTCATTTAGGCATTTTCACCATTAATCAAATGCTTTTATTGTGATTGACTTCTCAAAAGTTGCCACTGGTGTGGTGTGCCAGATGTAGACAGCTGTTGCACATGTAGCCTGATTAAAATATGGCCAGCATACACACATCAAAACATGCACAGTGGAAGTACTAGTGACATCTCTCTGCTAATGCTGCATTGTTACCATATGAATCCAGTATTTGCCAGTTCATGTAGCGTGTGAATTGTTTCCTGACCTGAATCTTGATCGGATGGGGCTGTGTTTGGGAAAGGCCGGATGGGGTGGAGCTGCCCACATCCTGTAGAGTGTTGGCCTAGACCCCGTTCAGTCTCTCTCTCTGTCCAGTACACACACTAACATACAATTTCATGCTGACAATGCAAGTGCTTATGCTCTTGCTGTCCTAAATCATAGACATTGCATGATATGTGTGACTGTTTTGAGTGAGATGTGTAGGCCTTAGATTACACCACATCTCAATGTATGCAGGACACTCTGCCCTTAAGTAAGAAGAAAGTATGTGGTTGGGACGTCTGCAGCAGACTGTGGTCAGTAGAAGCTATTTTGAGCTTGTTTTCTCGCTCGTTCTTACCACTTTTGCTGCCTTGTCTGTTTATGTCATTCAGAAAGCTCTCTTTTTCACTCTCCATACACAGAGGGAGCAGAGGCCAAGTGAAAGCCACAGTAACGTATTGGTGGGACTAATGTTTTTACATTATGTGTGCGAAATTCCAAGTTTCAAAAGAGAGGCATTAATTGACTGAGGGTCTGCGGGTTTGTTGATGATGTATTTTCCCGGGTGATTTGTCTGGCTGCTGATGCTACGTTCCCCCGGTCTCGTCTTTTTTCAGCTGCTCCTGGCTGACACCCCCTACCATCTCTCTGTAGCCGACGGAGGTTTTATGGGGGACACGGAAGACTGTATAACAGCACGATCCTAATGAGTGGACACGCATAATGCCAGATTTCATCAGGCAAAATCTGTGTCATACCCACTTTCCTTGCTCTCATTATCAAACTAAAGTCTGGATGTTCGTAGCCAATTTGCACAGCTCTCTCTCTCTCTCTCTCTCGCTCTCTCTCGCTCTCTCTCTCTCTCTCTCTCTCTCTCTCTCTGTTTTTTTTGTATGTCTCACATAAATCTGTGCATGTCCAGACATGTGGAATGGGTTTCTGTGTATATCAACTCTCTGGTGTTGGTCAATAATGAAAATGTTCAAGATTGCCCAAGCTTGTGGGGCTTTCGTCTGGTTTCATATATTGGTGCTAGAAAATGGCTTCTAAAAGCATGTGATTTCTACATGGTAGTGTTGTGTTTGGTAAAAAGAAGTCAAAAAGGTGACTCAGTGTTCTGTGGGTTTGTGTATGCTCTCAATGACTCAGTTACCACACGTAATAAAATTGTGCAATGTTGTTACTTACCAGTTTATGCTGCGGAAGACTTCACACTACACCATATGTCACCAACCAAACAAACCAAAATTACAGGCGCAATAATTTTCATTCAACATTTCACACACTAAAGTCAATTAACCAGGACTAATTGTGCTAAACATGCAGGTGGTCAATGTTCTTAAAGTACTGACATTTGTGTGTGAAATAATTTCTTTCTAGAATGGGTGTGCGTGCGTGCGCGCGTGTGTGTGTGTGTGCGCGCATGTGTGTGTGTGTGTGTGCAGGTATGTATATAAGTAAGTGTATACATAATGTACGTAATATATTATTATGATACACACACAAGCTTTGGCTTCACAGTTAAATAGTTATATGAATGTTAATGTCTCTATCTTAATTTCATAGAATATCAAAAAGAGTAGTTCTATGGTAAGAGGTAGGAATAAAAGCAGGAATAGAAGGGTTAGATAGATGAAAACCTTTAGTATGCCTTAGGTCAAAGAGTTGAATCTTACCAAGTTGGAGCGCTCTGGACTGATCATCTGAATAAAGCAACAGGTTTCTTTGGGACATTGGTGATGAAGGAATAAAGCAACCTAGATAGATGAATCTAGTGAGTGTTAAGTGGAGTTATGTACTTTGGGTTAAAGGCTTAAAAATACAAGCAGTGTCAAAGTCACTTAATTTCTGTTGGGAGAAATGGAAAAGACAGAGTTCAGTCCAGAGCACATCTGTGGCCTTACCACACCTAAATTATTGCTAAAGCCTCAGTTGTATTTATGGTTGAAAATTATCACACAGATTAGATCTGACCATTTCCTAGTAAAAGCAAACTTAGACTCCACCGTCTGATGAACTTTGTTTGTGAGTCACTTGATCAGGAGTTGCAGGTGGAGCACAGGACAGGAAGAGGTGGGGACCAAATTGGACTGTATGTACTTTCCAGCTGATTTTATGCATTTATACTGTTGGTGGAAACTTAAATATATACATAATTTGTGGTGTTTTATCACCTATGTTTTTTTTAAATCTTGGTTTGGGTTCTTTTCACACATGGATAAATCCAAGCAAACCAAAATGCATCATTTCAAACCATGTGCGAACATTTGCCGCTGTATTGGTCAGATGTTTGGGACTGGAGCAAGAAAGAAAGAAGTTCCCATGTTCTGAAGTAGGGATTTCTATGACCAAAACATTGCAATTAAAAATGGAGTAACAGCACAGTTGGTCATAACTGTGGTGCTGATCAATATACTCAGCAGAATGTCAAATGCACTGCAAATAAACAACTTAAAAATACTTAACTGCTTCATACTTTGCAAAGACATGCTGCCTTCAGATGACTGAATAGAACAAGTGAGCTAGTGTTGAGCATGTACAATAACATGCCAACTGTCAACATGTTCTGCTTTTTGGTAAGCGTGATATATTAACAGTTTTTTCTCAACATTTTTTTTAGTACACCAGGTACTTGCATCAACTCATGTTCCCACCCCAAACCAGTTTGTTTGAGACCAGACAAAGTCCATCTCATCTCAAGGGTCTCTGTGTGGTTGTGTGATTACTGTGTTCACACCTGCCCGGATGACTTGCACCAAATATAATGCAATATACGGATATAAACTAGTATGCCACTCTCTGATCTTTCTCAAAGACTGAGGTGAAGTTTATTAACTTTAATATAGAAGGAAACAAAATAGGAGAAAACGTTTTTCCTGATCTGGTCCATACGCCAAAAACAGTGTGGTGCTTTAGACAAAAAATGGTTTTGTGGGTTACTGGTTTTGTAGGTTTTTAAAAAATGATGTTTCTGTTTTTGGGGCAGCTGGTGACCTGGTGGTTAGGGAGTTGCCCATGGGATCAGTCATGGGTTCGAAATCTAGGACCACCAGTGGCACCACTGAGGTACAGCTGAGCACCTTTGAGTCTCCATACACTGCTCCCCAGATGCTGTGTTGGTGGCTTTCCACTGCTTCACAGTTCACAGTGGGATAAATGCAGAGAACAATTTCACTCTCTTCACACTGTGTGCTGTGGTGAGGTGTGATCACCCGTGACATAAAAGGCCACTTTATACAACATTTTACACTTTAGATTAAATCTTCTCAGGCAGGATTGTTCATGTTGTGAAGGTGCCAGTGACTCCAAACCTACAAGAGAATCCAATCCCTGAAAAATTCCCTAACTTTCTCAGTTAATACATTGAGTCTGGTTTTGGTTCAGAGGGGATACAGTCTGTTTTTTTTGTTTGTTTGTTTTTTTATCTCTCTGTCCAACTCATTATGGTATACAGGAACAACAGGAAGTCAGATGGAACAAGCTATTTTTCACAGCAGTGTCTGTACCACTGGTGAGATTAAGTCACAATTAGGTAAGTGAAACCTGAGGAGGTGGTGCGTGTTGTTTTGACTAGTCTCGGTTTCTTATCTGCCCATGCTTTACTGTTGCACCAACTTCCACATCCTAATTAATGAGGTTAGCCAGTGTGGTGCCTTAGGAATAAGGCATCACACGCACACTAATGTTACCTAATCTCACAAGTGTTCATGACATCAATGAGGAATATTATCTCTGGCTTGCTGCGTCCCAATTCAGTCTTTGAATTACGTTCCAGCTCTCAACTACTCTTTCTGAGGAGTTAAAACAGTAATGACAAACAGGGGTCTCTTCTAAACCATGCATTTTTTAGTACTGATGCATCGCCCTTCAGAAACACTGCAGCTGCGAAAACATACACATACACACACAAATGTGTATTTGCTTAGTCTCATTATTAACTAATGCAGAATGCCTGAGTTTGCATTTTCACTTTATTAATGTGTTTTTGCCAGACTGTACAAGAATAGTAAGTGTCCCTAACTGACCGCCAGGCTGCCTGTTGTTGTTTATGATGTGTTTGAGTTTAAAGGGTCCAGCGGTTTAGGAGGTACAATTTTGGGGTCCAGTAATATCAACAATTCCTGTTTGTTTGCTGCGGCAAAAGACAAAGTGGATTTGCATTTCAACCATAATTAGCAGTAATAAATTACCCACTGCCTTTAGGGATCAGCATCCCCCACTAATCTCTTGGGTGGGGGGTTTCACCAAACATTCATGCATACCTCAGTTTCTTATTGAAAATGCATGTTTTACTTACATCATGGAGCCGCAGGCTAATTCTGTGCTGGAAACACAAAGCATATTGCTTTGCACGTGTATAACATATGTCAGTGTGAGCAGTTCAGAGAGAAGATTCCACTCAGTCTACAAAGCAGCTGTTGTTTTCCAGTGTGTTTCAACACCAAATTTTGTACCATATATGATGGGTTTTGGATGGGGGGCAATGTGGGAACAAAAAGTCATGGTGAAGGAACTTGAGTTCTTTGTGGATCCAGGCGATTGAAATGGGGCTTTAATTGCTCTGGAAAGAAAAAGAATGATCACAACACTCCCTTCTTTCTTTTTTTTCAGAATGAATGGGTGCAGAAACAACAGCAATGATAAATCATGTCCCACTTTGGCAAAATCAGTTTTCAGACAGTTCTCATATTATCATGAGTCAGCAGGATTGGGGATTATGAGCTCTTTTTTTCAAAGATCCCTCAGGGGATCCTCTAGTCTCATTGTATAGATAACACTTAGTGAGTTTAAGCCCAGTGAGAATCTGCACAATAGCCGTCAACAGTGTGAGCAGTTTAAAAGATATGCCTTGTTTCATTTTTAACGCATTTAATGCTGCTACAACTATACCAAAATAGGACATAATTAAACATAATGTAACATAATTAAACAGGTTTTGTGTTAAATGTTCAAGGACAAACCTCGTTATACTTAACAAATTTTTTTGCTGTTTATTTTGAAAAGGATGTTTGAAAACTTTAAAGTTTTCTATTAAAGCACCTGTCAGAGATACAGTATATCGTCTCAAAACCAAATCCCAGACCTTGTAATTTTTAACGTAATTTGTAAATACCAGCTGTTGTTTTCTGTCAGAACGACACCTGAACCAACAGAAAAAGTAAAATGACATTAACATAAAGAGACATGAGATTTTTTCCCATCAGTGACTACAGATCACATACAAGAATGAGGATGTTATTGACCAAACCATTGAAGAGTGTTCCACAGGCTGCATTTGGGGTCCGGTTAAACCAGCCTCACTTGTTCTTGCATTCTACCATAAGAGACAGGGATATGGTGTGATCATGTCTAGGAATGAGCATTGAGAACTGGTACTAAATTGGCACTGGTTCCTAACTGAATGATCAATATCTGAATTCTGAGATATTCATAAGCTCCTGGACAAACAGTGCTGCTATCAGTATTAATGCAGTGCTAATACATTCTAGTATAGCTGCATTTTCAAGTTAGTATATGAGTCCGTGGGCAGGATGGGAGTCACACTCTGACCAGACACTCCTCACTCATTATACATGCAGGAAACTCAGACAATAAAAAGGTCCTAATAAAAATAACTTGAATCTTTTTAAATATTTACATGTGACATCTGTAGTTTTTACACCGAATTGTGGAGAGTAGTATCAATAAAAGTATTGATGGGTATCGGTATTGTTAAGTAGTTTCAGTAAAATTTTAACAATACCCATCTCCAGTCATGTCTCTGTCTTGCTCTGTTGGGTTTTTGTGTCCATTTATAAATTGTCCTCGTGCTAATTGTCTGCTCTTTCGACTGCCTTGCAAGCCTCGCCAGTGTTTCCAGCCAGAGACTGGGCGATGGCTCTCATTGGTTCCTTTGCACCTGGCGTGTGTGTGTGTGTGTGTGTGTGTGTGTGTGTGTGTGTGTGGGTGTGTGTGGGTGTGCGTGTGTGTGCGTTTCTAAACACAGAGGCACTCTGTGATTCACAGCTCAGAAGTGTCTTTGTATGGTTCTGAACAGAGCTGTCCCTTCGCGTTCGTGCACACACACGTTTACACACTTGGACACACATACTGCTCAGAGTGTTGCATGCGGTCTTTAGAGACAGCCTGGTCCATGGTACACCAGAGTAGTGTATTACAGTCCAGGGCATCACGACAAAGCTTTTTGTGGCACTTTTGACTGACTGTGGCAGACACTGAAAAACTGTCACACAGACATTGCGAGCTAGACTATTTTCCTTAAGACAATATATTTAGAAAGAATGTCTGTATTTGGGGAAATGTCATAATGTTTTCCTCTGTGTTTGGGTGAAGAAAAAAAATTGGTGTGTCTCACTTTATGTCTGCACCCAAATCGGTTAATGGCACTCACAGTTAATGGCTTTCTCTGTGTTTATTCTGCCTGGCGGTCGCAATGACCTTCCTGTTTATCCAACACAGAGGGGTTTGTATGTGTGTGTGTGTGTGTGTGTGTGTGTGTGTGTGCGTGTTTATTTTCATGAAAGCCTATTTGGATAGCACCTTTTGAATACTTCATAGTTGTTTAACTATCCTTTATTTTAACTTGCATTAAGCTGAAAATTTCTTGAATTCGCTCAAATTTTCCTTTTCTCCAAAACCCAGGCCTAACTCCAGGCTTATGCACAAGCTTAAAACCAGCACAAAACTTAAATCTCACCCTCTTAACCTGAATCTTAGTTTAAACCCTCCCCCTAACCCATATACTCTGGATTCACTAGAGAGTGTGGTAATGATTTCCACATCTGTAGATAATCCATAGGGAGGTGTATTGTACTGTCCAACTGAAGTGAGACTCAAAAACATCCTGATTTTTCAAGTAAAACCAGAGAAAAGCACAGCTAGCCTGCAAGGACAGGGCCAGCAAAATGTTTTGCCTGATGCTACAGGTTTTATTTGTATAGAACTGAAACGGCAAGTAATTTCTTGGTGTAAAGTGACCATTCTGTCATGTGTGAACAGCACAAAATTTTTCTCTGTATTTAACCCATTCACCAAGTGAAGCAGCGGGCAACCAGGAACACAGCGCCCGGGGAGCAGGGGGGACGGTATCTTGCTTTAGGGTACCTCAGAGGTGCCACTAGCAGTCTTGGGATTTGAACCCATGACTTTCTGATGGCAGAGCGAACACCCTAACCACTAGGCCACCAGTTGCCCTAGATTGAGGGTTGAGTATAGAGATACACATACAGCAGTTGGTGTAGTCAGTAGGTAACACTGCAACCTTCCGTGCCGCGGTCTGGGGTTTGTTTCCTGCCTGGGCAAGAGTACTTGGGCATATCTAACATGGTTAAATTGTATTAACTCATGTCCTGATATTGTGTAAAAACAGGCCTGTGTGCCTGGGAACTTAAAAACTTGGCACATAATAAACTGCAGCTTTTCTCTCTTGCAGGCTTACAAAGGAAATGTTCTTAAATAGATCTTGGCATGGGCCTTTGGTTCTAGGAGAAAAAAATATTAGGACCTGTGGATTGTGTGCAAGTTCTTTAAACATAAAAAAAAAAAATGTTTCTTCACACTCAGAGTGTGACGCTAGTTGTGTGATTCTTTTGTAGTAAAGACAGATGAACATTTAGATGCCTTATAATACCAGAAACATGGGGTGAAGACCTGCATAGTATGAAATAGATTAAAATGTCAAACACAATCTGTCTGCCACCAGAGGATCGCTGCTTTTCAGGAAACATATCCTCAGCACAGACAGACCTCTTTATCCGCTCCTTTGCTCCACAGTAATTTCCGGAGACACGCACCAAAACATTGCAAGGTTCACCTTTGTTTTTGCTGGCTTTTGTAGAACAAATGAGAAGTCAAGCGGCAGTGCAGCTTTGATTGACTCCGACTTCATGCTGGATGACTTTCTGGCAGCAGGAAGAGGTGTAAACTTTTGGAGAAGAAGATATGAGAGTTTGGGTAGAAATATAGGGAAGATACGGATGTTTTATAGAGGAAAGCCAGGGCCTATTTAAAGCCTCTAGTGGTCACACCAAAGGCACTGTGAACCTCTGATCCAGGGTGAGTATCCAAACACCATCCCACACACACCCACAGGCACCCCATACCTCACCCCACCCTGACAGCAGCCAACGGCAGTGCTAACTCAGCACAAAAAAACACACCGGTTGAAGGAAAAAAAAAAAGGATTTTCTTTTTCTGATGTTGGCAATAACACTCAAAGCACACTGCCGTTACGAGCGTGAGCAGCGGTCTGTCTGGTTCTGGAGCCGAGGAAGGCAGGAGGTTGTTGTGCATTTCTCAGACAGCTGTGCTGGATCAAAGCCTTCTGGGTGTCAGGATTTGGAGCATCTGGAAGTGGGTCAGAGCTGGCTCTCTCTCCAGCTGATGGGGATCACATTTGGGGGCGAGTGAGTCCCATTCATCATGAACAAAGCGGTACACAAAGTAGAGGTGGGCAATGTGGCAAACACTGAAAATCATAGCACTTCAAGATACTGTTATGATATTTTTTTCTTTTTGACACCTGGTTGGTTGGAACAGGAAGATAAGAAGCAGTGGTGCCCATTTGTATTTGACATTTAAGACACTGTGTGAAATGCATTAAATGGGAATAATCAGTTTTGTTTTAAATGTTACTGACATTATCCACCATATGCTCAGAAAAGTTATCTGTGGTGTAATTTATCACTGCACTGAGGAATATTGTCATATCACCCAGCAATGTGCTGATTACTGATACCGATTTATTTTTCTCTTTACGTTTTCATTTTCCAAAATGGTGAAAGCCCTGATAAGTCTTACATTGATACCACAAGAACATGAGCATTGAATAAAGAAGGTATTTTTAAAGAGACTTGAATTGTACTTAAGTCTTAGCTTATACAAACCTTCATAAAGAATCATATTGTGGCTAAAGTATTGTGATAATCATGGGGCAGCTGTTGGCCTAGTGATTAGGCCGTCACCCCTGTAATCAGAAGGTTGTGGGTTTGAATCCCTGCTAATGTTATCACTGAGGCACCCTTGGGTAAGGTACCGTGCCCACACACTGCTCCCCAGCCCCCCCTTATTGAATGGGTTAAATGCAGTCAAAGAATTTCACATTGTTCACACTGCGTGGTGTGTTCACGCCTGACTATAAGGGGCCACTTTACTAAGTCAGATGGCATCTTGGCTGCGCCGAATCTCTTTTATGTCTCTCTTCAACACAAACTGCTGATGAGAAATGACTTGTGATGCCTGACAGTAGACAAGTGCTCAGGCAGGGTTTAGTTTCAGTTTACATTCCTTTCAGTAGGGATTGAAGTGTAAGCATAGTGGCTCCCTGGAAGGTGTTTTATTGAGGAGGATGACAGAGGTGCAAGCTGAAGCAGACTCCTGCTGGAGCTGGATCTGATCTTCATCTCTCTGACTTGTCCTTTTCTTCAAAAGGGCTTCATATAAACGGTGTGTTTCTTCCCTGCAGAGGCCTGGCAGTGCCAGCTGCACACAGCAGAGCACCCGGGACGCCAAAATGGCCACTGACGCACTGGTGCAGCCATGCCAAATGGACCGCAGTGGCAGCTTCTTTAAGGTACAGATTAAGTCTCATTGTGTATTTTGCAGTAGCTTCCCATTCAAAAATCTATTTTGAAAATGTCCAAATAATCTGTTTACATTCTGGAATATTTTGGTTTATTACAGCAGGCTTCATTTTTCTTTTTTCACCATAATGCTTTATAATATTTTAGAATGAGTTAAACTGGTGAATATGATCTCAGTCCATCTTATGATGCTTTGCTTTTGGATAAAATAAAGCTAGAAGCAGGCAAATCGATTTACAGGCAGCGCCATTTACAGTTATGCAACAGAAAGAAAAATCTGATCCTTCCTGATGAGAAGCCGCCTCTTTTATCTTCTGTTACTGCCGGGCTTCCATGCCTGGACTTCCAAGCTAGCGAGAGATACCCAACCTCTGAACAGACGAGGCTTCAAAGCGTGCTCCACGAGTTCCTGCATCGTACATAAATGTGTGTATTTGAGCTCTGATCTATAATGAGCTTTGTAAAATTACATAATCATCTGTTCTGAGAAGCCGTCTATAGCACACTTCATTTAAACATTACGCCATGATTAAAAGCTTTTCTTCTGTGGAATTGATCTTAGTACACAAGATCGCTCCTATTTTTGGCCTGAAAAAGAAACACTTCCTTCTGAGAAGTGCTGGAATGCTGTTTCAGCTACAGAGAGCTCCAGCATTTCAAAGATGTCAGACACCACAGGCTGCTGTTTCCTTACTTATCTATCTTCCTGAAGACCGTCTTTGTGGATCATTAATATTCCAAGGCCATATACCACAAATGCATACTAGTTTTAAAATTTTTGTATCAAAGCAGTGATGTAATGTTTATGATGGAAGAGGTCTTTTTACTCGTTGGCTTTCCTTCAGCTGAATGTTTTTGCTGCTGCCAAAGTCCTGAATAAATCAGGCCGGTACACTTGCAGATTTTTCCACGATTACTGTGGATTACTGCTAGGATTATGAGCATGAATGAACAACAGCTTTTATTACCTCTTGTTTCCTGATGTCGGATCTGCTTTTGGCTCCGAGTGAATGCTGATGTCTTGAGTTTGAGCAGTTTTTATCTTTTTTTGTGAAAGATTTAAACCATCACCACACAGAACGATTCCTGGTGCTTGGATGTACGGTTCTACAAAAAAACCTTTTAGAACCTTACACAGAGAGTGTCTTTAAACTTTAACATGGTGCTTCACTCTCACGTATGAATTTCCAAAACACCCTTCTGGGCACCTTTATTTTTAAGAGTGCGGTGTTGATCTGTCGGAGACTTCCTCATGCGTCTGCTCAGTGTTAGTTGTATGTCTAGCTGCTGTTGGTTCACCAAAACTGAGCTGAAATACATAGTTTCCTACCGTCTGGGTTTTTTTTTTTTGGTTTTTTTTTTATGTGAATGACTTAACCATGGAGCTCATTAGACTGGGCTACAGAGGGCTGTCTGGATGAGCGCTCTGACCTTTTGAGAAGGCTGCAGTGCCAGTTTAGCAGCAAAGCCAAACTTGCAGGCATCAGACTTTCCTTAGAAATCAGTACAGACTTAAATACTCACTTTCTTTTTCTTCCTTGTTGACATTTTTTTTCTCCAAAAACTAAAATGCATCAGGGGATTTCATCAGCTGTTTTAACATGAATGTTTTATTCATTAAACATTTTTCGTCTTTTCATCCTCTCTCTGTCTCCGTGTCTCTCTTCCAAAAGTGTATTTCTTTTATTACTTGTGTTACTGTTCTCTTTAGCTGATGTCAGCCTGATGGAATGTGCTGTATTCGTGTTAAATCAGGGGTTGGTCAGACATATGACTTCCTTCTTTCTTCTTAATAGTCTTTACTTCTTAACTGTACATTGCCCATCGATTACACAGTACTCCTAGCAGCCAGCTGATCTTCAGGAAATCTGCGTTTTGCTAGAAACTCTGTTGCAATACCTGTCTTTCCATGACATAAACACAGGAGTAGTTCAGCAGCTGTGAAACTTTGACACTTACAAACATCCTCTGGTATGTGTTGCCTCGGGGTGTTTTGATGCAAAAGTTTCAAGTTTGATGTATTTGGACTCATTTCTTGCCTGCCTTACCCATAAGGCAATGAACAATAGTCTGTGATTTAAAATAATAACTGATAATAACTGACTTTATTAATAACTGAACTTTCATCTCAGAGTGTTTTTTTTCTTTTGGTCCCAAGGCCTTGTGCACACTGTGTTTTGCCGTGCATTGTCCTGGGGGTGCTTTTCTTGGCTGCCAGCTGCATTTTGAGAGAGAGAGAGACTGTGCATGAGTGTGTGCATGTGTACTTGTGTGTATGAGAGAGAGACTGACTGGGGTGTAATTGTGGTTTGCTGACTAGGTCTGAGTCGGGGTTAGCGTAACAGCAGACTGCTTGCTCGGGAAAACTGAAACGCAACGGCAAGAGTGGCTAGTTTTATAGAAACTTGGACGTTTGGAAGTCACATCTTCCTCCTGTGTGCTCAGAATTCACACAATCCAAGCTCTACACAGAGAGATTGTGAGAACACTGCCCTCTGCTGGTGATAAGCGAAAGCATGCTATTCAGTGTCTGTGTTGAAAAGTTGACATTATGTTCTTTCAGGTCATCTTGGGAAGTTAACAAATTGTCCATTTCTTACCCTTTCTTGGCTTTCCTGTTTATGCAAATTGCATAATTTGCATAATGACCCATTCTGAAGACCATCCAAGTCAGTGGAGCTGAGCACTAATCAGAGGGGTTGATAAAGGTATGGATATCTGTTGTGTTGTTTACAAAGGACATGCCTTTGTCCACCACTCTTCTGGCAGGTGTAAAAGCATGTATTGTGGATTGTGATGTATTATGAGGTATTTTTTGACACCAGCTTAGTGTATTAACTTCTAGGTTTCACTTGTATTTGTATTACATAATTTTTGAGGACTTGTGGCGTTGTCTTTGCTTAAATGTGGATTGTTTGCAGACAGAGGCTGCACAAGTTCAGAATTACTACTGTTGGTTTGCATCTGTTTGCTGTTGTTGAGTTGCAGCGTAAGCACAAGCTTGGAGTCTGTCTTTCTTTCTTTGGGGGGCATTTCATTTAGAGCATGTCTGGAGCACATGTTTAGGCCTTGTTTGTTTTTGAGAGAGGAGGATGTTTGTGTGTGTTCGTGGTGTGTTTTTGAGTATGTGAAGGATGTCTGCGCGTGTGTGTTCTGTCTTACATCTCTTTTGTTCCTTCATATGCCCTGATCATTCCATAGCTTCATTACAAAACCCCTAATTACTGCTTTTTGTGTGTGTGTGTTACGGTCAGTGTTACCACTCAAAATTCCATAGGAATTCATATGAATGACCGCTTTAGTAGTGCTTCTAATGTGTCTTTGGTTTCGTTTCCTCATGGCTGGTTGTCAGTATGTGTAAAAGGGAAACAGCTCCTAACTGGGGTTTAGCAGGATAGTGACTAATGCTTTATCGGCATAAAATATTTCACTGGGACACACACACACACACACAAACACAGCTAGAGATCTACGATATGCTGAAGCTCTTACATGATGTGTCTGTGTTTCTCTCTGTAGCTGATAGACACATTCTCCACTGAGATCTCCGAGCTGAAGCAGGAGATGGTTCAAACAGCCAGAGAGCCTGACACCAAGCTCCTACAAGGGTACGTTCTCTGAGGTTCTCTGAGGGTATTTTGCCAGGGACAGCAAAAATGTAATTAAATGAAAACTTTTTAAAATTCACAGTTTCTTCAGGTTGTTTGCAAACCGTTATTTAAATATTGTGTCCTGTAGTTTTTGCAAGGCATGACACATAAAGATTTCCATTTTCTCAGTAGTATTTCCCCTTTTCACCAGGAGGAGGGGCACATCCTTGTTCATAGAGAACCTTTCATATTTAGAATGTTATAGAAATATTTACCTTGCTAACATGTGTGTTTA
>JBBJLS010000148.1:18500557-18517624 GCA_037577275.1 Bryconaethiops microstoma | reverse complement strand
CACACACACACACATATATACATATATATTTTGTAGGATCCATGCATTGCATACTCTAGTTGTCTTGTATGTCTTTTAGCATACCAAACTCATTCATCAGTGAATGAAACCTTTCTCAATCTTAAAGTAGGCATTGCTGAGGGGACATAACGTTACACTGTATTGATCAAATATGCAACAGAAATAAGGCAGTTTCCTGCAGCAGCAGTTTTAGTTACAGTTAGTGCCAGCAGATCAGTTGGAGAGTTAATTGCCTACGATTATCTAGCTGGTATCAGGACTTGATTCCACATTTTCCTGGTCGCTGGTTTGTGTCTCTTATTAATTGGATACCTGACTGGATTGGAAAACACTGGCACAGGCCATGCACAAATTGCTATTTTTTTATTATCGCAGAATTGGCCTTCAGTTTACTGTGTGCTGTAATCATCTCAATCAATCTCAACAAGCCGTATGTATTTTGATTAACCAACACATTCATTAGTTAACAAATGTTTATAATTATGTCAAGAATCTACTAATGTGTTTTTATATGTTCTTATTGTCACAGTTACATATTACTAATACACTCACTGTGACATTTTGTCTATATCAGTCAGTCCCACCTGGTCCATGTGTTTTTCTAAATCGGGTTATGTTATTTGCCCTTAAACCGCAAAGCACTAAAGGAAAAGAATCACTAATAACACTGCTTCTCTTGTACATTAAATATATGTTCTCCTCCCTTTCTGTGTAGGCTTGAGGGTGAAGTGAGTGGCCTTTTTCTGCAGTCTTCTATCTGTACTGGCGCTGTAGGGGTCCGTGACTCCGGCTATGACTCTCTGCGCCGGCGCATGAGTGTGTTGGACAGACTGACACACACGCACCCTGTCTGGCTACAGCTGTCGCTAAGTGATGAAGACGCCGAACGCATCCTGCAGTTGCAGCCGCCAGGGGTGAGAACAGCATATTCTGCACAACCACTGTAGACTGCCATAGATATTAAATGTCGCGATATTTGTCTGTTGTCATCTCTGACCTTTGAATTGGCTTTTAAATAGCTTGTTTAACAAGTGTTATTTTAAGACTGCTGATCTCAAGCTTGTCCCCATTGTGTCATCTGTGCTAATGCTGCATTGCAGGATGACATTAGTGACATTTCAGTCAACTTCAACAGAAGATTGTTTCATTAATGTTAGGTTTTTATTAACCCACCTCTCCATATGTATTGTATAGACCTTCCTGGTGAGGAGATCGTCTAAGCTCCAGAAGAAGGTAATTTCCCTGCGTCTGGACAGCAGTAGTTCTCCGCTCACTATTAGGGACTTCCCAGTCAAAGAGAGCCAATACAGTAAGTGCCACGCAATACCTGACTAATATACACATCTCTTTTCTCTCCTTTTTACTTCCTTCTCCTTGGCACAGTTTTTTGGACTGGTCCTATTTTACCTGTCTGTTTTCTGAACTTTCAATCTGTATTGATCCAGTGTGTTTATCCAAATGCAGCAAGAGCTTTAATGACTCACTGTGGAAGCTAAATTTGGCTGCATAGCTTCATGTCCTCACAATCTGCTGAGTTTCTGTGATACTATAACCTTTGTTCTTGTTTTTTGGGCTTTCATTTGTTGTAAGTCAAAGACACTATGCACTATATTAACAATGCAAAAGCAATGCATTGAATCAGTCAAGTAAAGTATATCAATAAAATGATGCTTGTTTCAGGCTTATGTATTATATTCTTAAGTAACTTTATTTGATTGACAGTATTATAAACACTATGGTAATAAAAGTGTGTGTGAGTGTGTGCCTAACCTAGTGATTGTGCTCTGGTACTCAGTATTCTTTGATGATATTTTTAGAAGAGAAGTTAGTTCTTATCGTTTGCCACACTGTGGAGTTTTTGTTAGTTCAAGTTGTTTGAAAAATACAACAAACACTACACACAAGTAGTTGATATTTATTTCAAGAGATATTCAGTTGTTCAGGTAGGCAGGTGAAAATTTCCCTCTAGTTTCCCTTTTTACTCTTTCTATTTCTATTAAATCAAAAACTGTGACAGAGCTTTAAAAATATTTGAATACGGATCTTTGAAGTAGTGGTAATGGAAAACTCCCTAAAAATGTATGAGGAAGAAACCTTGACTAAAATAGCTATATCAGCTCTTAGAGTATTCAGCACTTTTTGTAAGCACACGTGTGCATCTTTTTCACAAACGGCTTAAGGGCAAAGCATCTCTTCTTCCAGTGTGAGATTATGTCTGAGACTGCTGTTTGTCAGTTGTTGCATTTTCTTCAAAAATGGCAGAGATGGATGGTGGAAGTAATGGAATTTCCAAATGCATCTGTTTCACATTAACCCATTTTCTTTCTCTCTCTCTCTCTCCCCCTCCACCCCTCTCTCACTCTTTTATTTGACTCTCTAACAGTGGGAGGGACCTCCTTCAGAGGAAGTCTGAATGTATACTGCACATTATATTTGACCTTGTATACGTGGATTTCCACAGTGTAGAATACGTTTGAATGATTCCAGTTTTTCTGTGTATTCCTGCATGTAGTGTTTCAACTGCTGCTGTGTTTGTGTGTGTGTGTTTCAGCCTTCTCTCTGGAGGGCTCAGGGATCAGCTTTGTGGACCTTTTCCGGCTTGTGGCCTTCTGCTGCATAAGCAGGTATGAAAATCTCTTACAGTAAATAACAGAACAGTCTGGGTGCTGGTTCATTCAAAGAGGATCACATGGGGAATTTTAGAAGGAGAATAGACACACTGTGTAGAGCGTGATGAGTCTTACATTATTAGGTAGCTAAAGCATGCTTTACTTGTCAGTTATCATGCTCCGTTATCATGCTACCTCCATTATGTTGCTAACTCTGTTATTGATATTTGCTATTAAGAGACCTACTGTAGTATGATGATAAGAGTTGGCAGTATGTCAAAAGTTTCAGTAAACTTGAAGGCACTATACTTAACTTACGTTTTAAGCTACAGTGGAAATGGAATGGAAAAAATGCACCAGCAAACCATAGTAGCTATGGATTTCTTTCTGCATTCAAACATTTTCAAAAATGATATGTTCGAGGAGCAGAAGTAAAAGTCAAACAATTGGTAAAAAAAAAAAAAATACATTAATGGAATAAGATAATTGCATAATGAGCTGTACAGATGATTCCTTATCTAGTTACTGTGCTTCTATACACAGACCTGGTCTTTTTATAATACATTTAGTGGTTTGGTGTTATAGAAGTACTCAACCAGAACCGTGCAGTGAGGTCGTTTTTCTTAATTGTGGTACCGTATTGTGAAATGTTGCCCACGCCTGCAGATTGTTGGATTGAAAACATTCACTGATTACACCAACCGTACAAAACTACATATCAGAAAGCAATAAAAATGCTGGGGAATGTGGCGTGTGTAACTGGAAACATGGTTTCATTGCCACTGAATACAAAGAGCAGTAAAAATGCCTGCATGGTTGGTGCTGTGCCATTCTTGTTGGCCTTTATCATAAGTTTAGTTTGCTATGAAGCCTCTTTTTTCTTGCCCGCTTGAGCTGCGGCCAGATTTGCACGATCTCCTCACTTCGGCCAAGACTGCGTCTTTGTCAGTGCCACGTAATGGAGTCTGTGGATAAACACAACCCTCTGTCTTCCTGCCTCACCCACATGCTGAAATTTACAGCTGGAGCACTAGACACGCTCTGCCTGCTTTTTTTTTTTTTCTTTCTCTTTATTTCTTTCCCTTTAAAGAGTTTTGCAGTCTTAGTGCTTTGGTTCTTGTTGCTGTTGTTTAGCTTTTACCCCGTTTTTGACTGTGCCTCTTCTTCCTAGGGATGTACTTCCTTTTACGTTAAAGCTTCCTGAGCCGATCTTTTCTGCGAAGACCCCGTTGGATCTAGAAGAAGTCGCCAAGTTGGGATTAGGTAAGTAATTTATATTGCTCAACTTTGACTACATGTTTATTATTCATGCCTTCCTGTGTAGGCCAGTGACCCATGCAAAATATCATAGTTCACTAATTATGAGCGCATAACAATGTCAGTTACAAAGGAGCTTAGTTACACATTTGCCCAGTGGATAAGCCTCAGAGGATTATTCAGGGGTAGTCTCATGTTGGTTTTGGATGTGTCTGGCTTGGAAGCAATAGAGACTGTCACTGAGTCATTGGTGGTTCAACCAGGTTTTATGTCTTTAAGAGAATGATTCACCTGTAACTAGCAGAGGTCTGTAGGGCTATGTGCCACTCTGATTCACCTGTGTTTATTATCTTCAGAGATTTTATTGCTGTGGTTCTAAAACCCTTTTTAGTATCCATGCAGCCTTTCTCCAGCATTATGCTGTAAGTCTTGATTGATTACAATACTTGTTCTGCCTGATCAATTCCTTATCTCAATGTGCTTATAGAAAGATTCACTTGTTTAAAGAAACATTTTTTTTTTTCATCTAATGAATATGTGCAGAATCTGTAGGAGCGTTGACAAAACTCCCATAAAATGGTAAGCACTGGGCAATATGAAATATGTATGTGACACCAGTGTTAAACTGCTGCACTCAGTAATACAGGTGATAGGATGTGAGCCATGACAGAATATCTTATCAAAGGTGTTTCAGTTCAATTTTAAACGTGTGTAAATGTGTGATCAGCCAGGGATCTGTGGAATACTAGTGCTATCTATGATTATCCAGCTTAATACTTAAACATCTTACAATTTACAAAGGTTGAAGATCTTCACAGATTGATTTTTTAATTTTTTTTTTATGATTTACGAAAGTGATTAACAAAAAATGAGTTTTACATTAATGTTTACTGATGGACTGCCCATTGGGTTCTACTGTGAGTTTGTCTGTTCTTTTAACCGGCGCTAGTAAACGACAAAAATGATTTTCCATGGTAATTGACCGTACGTTACAAAAGCAGCAGACAGACATTAGGTTGAATGTTTCTTTAGGAATATGGGATGATTTTATATCAGGATCCTAGACTATGCTGGCTGCCTTCTGAAGTGTTGATATGTTTACTGTATGCTGAAGATCACACTAATTGTCTTAACTGCACAAGTTCCTTCTTGTTTTGTGGTTTCTAAACCTATCCAAGTGCACTAGCCAGAGCTGTTGTTCTGAAAGCAGAGCCATATGGAGAGAGTGTAAGACAGTGATACTCTGTGCATAAAGTGCGTCACTAACCCAGATGTTCACGTCTGTCAACAGTAAGCATCAATTGCACCGCTCATACGGGTTTAACACACTGAAGAGTGGGGGAACATGTCTCAGACATAGTTGTTACTTATGTTTCTGGATCAGGCAGGATTCAATCACTGCATCTTCTGACAGAATGAGACTAATACGTAATGTAAAAGTCTGGCATGTAATATAACGCTCTGCTTGACGTGTGTGTGGTTTATGTGATGACTGACTAACGGCAGTACAGAGAAGATAAAAATGCTATTAATTCATTACCTCTGCTTCTACCTGTTTAAATGTCCATACTTGGAGGATATTCTTCTTTTGATGCGAGGAAACTGAGATACAGGATACGTCATACTGTCAGAGACACAGCTGGGTGAGGAGTAGAGTTCCAGGCCCCTTCAGCACCTGCAGATTTAGGAAAAATAAGTGCAGAAATGACCTACTTGTACTGCAAACGAATTCACTTCTTTTGCGGCCAGACCCGTTCTTTTTTTTTTTTTTTTTTTAGTAATTAATGGCATAGTTCAGTGTCTGCTGCCCAGGAATTCTTTTTGAATGGATGTAGTTATAATTCTACCCCCATCTTCTATTTGTCCTAATAATAAACGGAATACTTCAGTGCTGATATTTTTTATATAAAGATGGATTTACAGTAACAGCACTCCCCTCACACACACACGCACTTATCTTAGTATTATCATTTTTACTTAATGGCTAGACTACTTTTTTTCTTCTATTAAATGGTGTTCTTGTTTTTTTAACATAAATTAATGCGTATATAGAGTAGTTGTCCCAATCCCAGTCCCCACACCCCAGGTCTGGAGACTTTCTTTGGGGAAACCCTGAGGGGGCTTTTAATACGGTCTCCAGTGATGCATTGCACATCTGTCGTGTAAAAGAGGCCTGCAGAATCTGGGCCAGCAGGGCAGGGCATGGAAATTCCACATCAGGACCACTTCCAAAACGAACCCCACCTAGAGGTTGCGATGAACTTCTGGCTTCGGGCTGTGGCGGTCATATTTCAATCTGGCTGACTGCTCTGATTAGGACAAACCAGGGTGAACCGAGGACACTGAGAGAAACCAGAGAGAACTGATCTGAAGAAATGGGAGATAGTGAGAGGTTTTGTTTCTTTATCTTACTACTAGCTTAACAGTGTGGGTTGACCAATAATGAGTGGAAGTGAGTAGTATTGCATATTCAGGTGTATACAACACACACTCATGTTTCTCAAGTATTTGTCTTCTGAGGAAATGACATGACCCAGCCTATCCGTCTTAAGCCTATCGGTGGAAAATGGACTATTGACATTATCAAAGAATGAAGTGTCCTTGCTTTCAGTGCCTGGTTATAAGTATGTTTTCTCCTGAAAAAAAAATGTATTCTAAGTTTGTCTGTTGGTTTGCCTTTGACAAAGCCTGAACGCAGCATTATCCTTTGCTTAAAGAGTGAGTGGAAAGTATTTGAAGGGGCGGCCTTCAGAATGAGTATTTGAGCAAGGAGAAGTAAGCAGGCTGCGCTCCTCCCACTCGCTTATTAGCATGTATGACTCACACCATTCAGTATGTGTGTGTGTGAATGCGTGTCTGTGTCACCATACGGCAGTACACAGTGGAAGTTTCAGCCACACACATCTAAAGTGCTCTTGGTGTAAATCTCTGAGAAGAATTTAGAAAAGAAGCTTCACTGGTTTACTGTAAGTGTGGGATGTAGCCTTTATTATTTATACTCTGGTGACGGATGTTTGCTTTCTCTCTCTTAATTACTGCCTTTGGGTTTGGTTGATCTTCTGGCTCAGTTCTTTGAGACTTTCTGAAGTTTTCTGTGGGACCATTGCAATCTGTGTAATCGTTTGATGCGTTGTGTGACTCATTGCATTTGTCTTCATGGTGTCTCTAAGTGGGTAATTAATCTGTCTTTATACTGAAGCTTTTTATGAAGAATTGAATGTTTTTGAGTCTAATTTACTGTGTGTATTCACTGTTCTGTGTTGCTTAATTTATTCTATGTTTTGACAGTAAATACAGTAAATGTTTTTCTTTTTCATTTTAGCTGCCATTATATTTTTTATTTTAGCTCAGTTTATCTAAAATTGAATTTGGTTTTGTTTTCTCTGTATTTCGTAGGATTTTGGGATTCAGAATTGTGCTGTAAGAAACAGACATCCGTGTCTGCTGAACCTGTTCAAGACGAGTCACAGAAGAGAGTGAAACAGGGGGTACAGAAGACATCCCTCAAAGACGTCCTACGTACTCGTAGCCCATCGCAGTTGGAGTGCAGCCTATCTAACGGGGCACTGTGCTTCATTAACCCTCTCTTCCAGCAGACACACCGCTCTGACACAGATCAGACACCAGCAGCCACTAATGAAAAGAGCCCCCTGCCAGAGAGCATCAGCCCCTTTAAACAGGGCACAAAAGACACAAGCCCTCAAAGCAGCGACAGTGTCCTTCGCCGCACCACAAGTACAGAACACGGTAGCAGAGTGAAGAGCACGTCCCGTTCCCCTCCACCACGACCCCCCCCTCCTCGCAGCATCCCACGCAGGCCAGCACCTCCACGCAAGCAGAACATTATGCCCAGCACAGCTGTGAGCTGGATCAAAGGGTCGCAGGAGAAAAGTAGCTTGCTGGGACGTTTGGGCTCCTCCTTCGGTTCCTTCTCACCTTCGTCTTCACCACCTAAGAAGATAAGTTCACCCATCCCCACACCCTCATCTCGCGGTAAACGACCTCCCAACCCACCTGACGCAGAGGTCCATCGCTGCCATCTGGCACTGGAAGATCAGACTATCGAGGAGGCGGTGTCACTCAGCCTGGCCAAGCTGTCCCTGAGGAACGCAGCACTGGAGGACGGCAGCGGCAGCCCCGCGGGAAGAGAGCGCCTCAGTGACATAAGCATCTCCTCTACCTCTTCTGACTCCCTGGACTTTACTCAGAGCTTCTCACTACCAGCAGCTGGCACAAGCCCCTCCAGAACTGGTGGGACGGCAGGTGACAGCAGCCCAGAGGAGGAAGAGGAAGAGGAGGAGGAGGAAGACTTTGGAGTGAGCGTGGAAAGCGACCAAGATATCAGCATGGAACCACCCTTCAAGTCCAAGAAGCGGCACAGCGCCGGTGCCTTTGTGCTGCAGCGAGCACTGAAGGGCCACCTGCGCAAGGTCAGCGGTGTCTTCAACTCTCTCATGACCCCTGAAAAGAGGGCTATCCGGAAGATCTTGGAGCAGTCGCGGGACAAAAGCACGTACTTTGGCTGCCTGGTGCAGGACTATGTGAGCTTTCTGCAGGAGAACCGCGGCTGTCACACCTCAGGCCTGGACCTGCTTCAAACTCTCAGGCAATTCATGACTCAAATGAAGTCATACCTACTGCAAAGCTCTGAGCTTGACCCCCCCATTGAGTCCCTCATCCCTGAGGACCAGATCGGTAAGGGTGCTTTACTCATTGTGACATGCTGACTCTATAAACATTTAATTCCACACTCATTAATGCTAAATGAGCAAAGTTTGAGTTGCAGCTTGTTCTAAGTCAGTATGCGCTTTCCTTTTATATATTCAGTTTTGAAATGTTTCAAATTTAAATGATAAAAATTGTGAAGTTGAACTCTTTCGTCCACCTTTTTTGTAAGGTGTTCAACCTTAAATTTTAGTGTCGAAAATACATGCAAAAAAGCTAATGCTAATGTCACATTTCTTCCTTATGTACTCCTAGACTCTAATAACATCACACCTTACTGCCTATTACCTTGAGTTTGCTTGCCCTTTATGCTGTCCCTGCTCTAAATTATGCCAAATGTACTTTGTAACTGCAAACAAGCAGTCAGTCTAAACAATTTGTATAATCAGTACCCGGAGCATAAACTTACAAGATAAATGAAGTAAAATAAATGTTCATTTGTCTTTGTGTGTGAGGTGGCAGCTTCTGTTAGCGTGAGATAGCTTATTACCATCACAGTGAAGCTGTAGAACAGCACAAAACGTCATGGTAAAAAGAAACCATTGTGTTTATACTATACCATTCTTTTACCCTACCACAGCAGCAACCAAATCCAGCTTCTGGGAAATACTCATCTCTACATAAAGCAACAGGTGTCAGATTACTCATACTCCCACCAGTCTGTGTGCTTCTAAAGCAGAGTCTATTGTTGTTCTTGGGCGGCAGGTTTTGGTGCTCTGTCAGTGTGACTGGACATGCACAGAGGTATAGTGCTGAAAAGCAAACATATACATGTGCAGGCATATACCTTCTTTCTTTGGTAAGACCTGCAGCATCAGTTTGAGTGTAAACAGGTGTTCTGAACAATGGGACAGTGTAGTAATGAAGGCTGGACATGTGAGTGGGTAAGGTACATCAAGAGCTCTTGGAAAACGTTCACAATCTGGCAATTGTTTTTGATTAAAGTTGTTTTGGATCTCCAGGAACTCCGCATAATCTAGGCCCCTTTTCTCTCAGCATATAAACACTGCTCAGTTGTCTGCTGTAAGCTCTGATGAATGGATTTTACTCCAGATGTTCCTGTGCTGGGATCCAGCCAAGTGGGCCAGGTCCTCCTGAGCTCCTGAGTTCTCTCCTCCAATCCCGGCCAGGGCCTTTGAGGCAGCCCCACTAGCTTGTTGATGCCGAACAGTGAGCGAGTGGGCGGAAGTAAGAAGAGAATGTAGACAGAGGAGAAAAACAGACACTTGTTTTCTGTTTTGCACTATCGTGCTCTCGTGTATTTTGCAATTCCCCCCCCCTCCAAACAGCACAGAACAGCCTGCGTGCAGAATTTTTTGGCCCTAAAGTAGTTTTCACAGCCGGCAGTGCACACCAGGGTTGGCAAGGAGGCTGAAAAAGTTGTTTAAATTTGTACATAGATTGCAAAGGACTTCATATCAGCTAGAAGCCAGGAGTTGTTGACATTTCAGATAAAGCTGCTTCCCTTTGTGGTCTTTTAAGTAGTCAAGAAGGTAGTCACACGTTCTTGCTTATTTAATGCCCTTCTTACTGATAAGAGAGGATAGATATTCCTTGCTGTCAAAATGTCTCAGGAAATCATTGCTTTGAGAGGCTGGTACTTGCCGAAAAATGCAGAATTCAGGAATAGAGAACTGAGTTAGTGGAAACTTTATGGATTTGAGGTTTAATTTCTCTGGGAACTGAAAAAGTGATAACCTAAGGATTTTTACACTCTTTGTCTGTCTGTGTGTTGGAGTGACGCAGTTTGTGGCCATATTTCACTATGATGGCATGTCGTGTGTCCATGTGTGTTTGCTGTGTGGGAGGCATCAGTGGATTCACTTCTCTTCTCTATAAGCCTGTGGCTTGTTTTCCTGGTCTGGACTGTGGGGCTGGGTGGGAGGGAGGGTTGTTGTTGTGAGGAAAAGGATGTTTGCATGGAGTTGAAGACAGACTTCTAGACTGGGCCTGGCCTTGGCTGTTAGCACCTTCTGATCTGTGCTCTTGTCTGGGAAGCCCCGGCTCCTTTCTGTCTCCGGGCAATCAGTCACTGTCCTCTTCCGACAAGGGTCCCCTTATCCACTCACCAGCACTATACTTGAAGCTGAAATGGCTCTGTGACACTGATTTTAGACACTGTTTTATGTTTCTGTCACCTTCCTTATATCAAATGATGCCACCAAAACAGTGCAGTCAAATGCAATGGGTTGTGTAATGTCTGAAGACGTTCGGAAACTTACAGTTGCCAACTGATGTGCCTGTGGAACTTGTTAAGGGCACGGTATGCGAGAAAGATAAGCCTCATTGAATATGGAATGGCCTCCCTGTTGTTTGCCACCCTCTAATCCTTGAGCCTTGTAAATGTACGGCATTCCAGCGCATAAATTGCTTGAGTAAAGCAGCACCCAGCTCTGTGTAGCTTAGCTTCATGTGTTAACCCAACAGAGACGGCATTCACACTGAAGACAGGCAGCGTGGAGGTGCATAAACATATTCACGGTTCTCTAGAACAGCGTATTATTGTTAGATTTTTATTATGTTGGAGTAAAGGTCAGCTTTGTAAATATCTCTCTTGTCAAATGTTAAAATAGTTGGTTTGGTCTAAGACCCCTGAAGGCAGGCAGTATCAGTGAGTCTAAATTGTTAAAAACAGCTATAATGTCTTCTTAGAAAATTCCGTGTTTATCAGTCTCCTGCTACTACTACTTTAAACTGTGAATGTTTTTTTTCCAGTTATATCCTCAGGCAAACTGAAAAAAAAAAAGAAATATGTTCAATAGATCATGTGTGGTTTGCATAGAACCAGTCGGACGTGTTCATTTTGGAAAGTTTTTCACTGCCATCATTCTCCAGGTTGGGTAGGGTTCTCTCGTTACCGGAATTACTTTGGAAAGCATCTGAGGCAAGATTGTACAGATATTGCCCCACCCAAGACTCCTGTAGTGGACCTCATTCATCATCTTTATCACATATTTTGTTTTTCATAAGAACACCCTGCTGTATAAACCCCCAGTTTTTAGTTTTTCAGGGTTTCATTGGGAGTACAGTTCCGATAACTGATGATATACAGGACACAACATTATCCATAGACAGGCCACCTACAGATTATTCGTTGCCAAATTTTTCCATTTACTACCTCTGTTCATGACAGGAATGAAAGCTTCTTTAGCTTTGGCAGTTGATGCAGTTTAATATTTATCCTATTTGTATTTCAGTTTGCAAAAAATTATTTTCTTTAGTAGTTTTATTGCAGTACCCTGATCTTTAACAGCTGCTCTTGGCTTACTTTGAAAAGACATCCACATTACACAGATGACATCAACTGGTTCTGTGCACAGTGGGGAAAAGAGGGAGGCTAAAGAGGGAGACGGAGAGTGAAGCACTTTGCAGATGGAGCTCACGTGTCTGATGACAGGCAGTTTAAGAACAAAACATCACTTCCCTCAGCCGATTCTTATGCTGGCGAAAGCACATTTTGCTTCGCAGTCAGCATTTTTAACCACCCTGATGCAGAGTTAACCATTAAGTTCTGCTCCGAGGATCATGTGATTTTTACTTCCAAGACCTAGATGCTTCCCCCATTTCACACATGTTGCAGTTTAGTCCTGAGCTTTGAACCAGGTTAACAAGGTAAAACCTATTGAAGTCAAATATGCCTGGTCTGAGATTTGCGCTTCTGCTGTTCTATGCAGTGTTTTGGAGAAGCAACTGTGGAAATATTAAGAGCAGGTATTCCCCTTTGTGAAGAGGAAATGGAAATGTTACCACTATGGGAGCCTGTTTACACACAGTCACAGTCATTTCTGTCTGTTACTCTTCTAAATACAGCTCTTGGGATCATAGCACTTTGTAAAAAAGAAACTGAGTTGTTTTTAATCATTCGGTCGATTTACATGGCATGCATAAAAAGTATGGTCTGTGATCACTCTGCTGACTAATTCTGCTCTCTTGTTATGTGTGGAATTGAATCTGAATGATTTTGTTATGGAGCTCTGCGTGGCTTTAGTTGATTAATGTCGGTCATTTCTTAATTTTTTCTTTAGATCAGGTACTGGAAAAGGCCATGCATAAGTGTATACTGAAGCCCCTGAAGCCTGTGGTGGAAACAGCCCTGCAGGACTTCCAAGTGAGTAGTGGTGCTTGGCAGCAGCTGAAGGAAAACCTGGCACTAGCCAAAACCAAGCAGCCAGCAGAGATGGGTGTGGATGGAGCCATGCCCCCAGATCCTATGGCCATAGAGAAGATCCGTCACAAGTTCCACAACATGATCAAGATGTACTCACCTGAGAAGAAAGTGACTTTCCTACTGCGTGTCTGCAAGCTGATTTACACTATCATGGAAGACAATTCAGGTATGAAAAATTGTTTGTGGACTGGTTAGGGTTCTTTAGGGAACCGAAGAAGTTCCTCTGTCAGCTGAAAAGGATGCTATAGAAGAACCTATTTGGTTACCTAAAGAACCTTTCAAGTTTAAATTTAAAGAAGCTCCACATAATATAACGTTTTACATTTTCTGTACATCCAAGCCAAGAAGCATTTGTGAGCTGTTATTTGTAACATTTTGATCTTTAGCTGGATAAATGTAATTTGTTTATGCACACTAGGGCTTCTGTTCCAGCTCTCATTGTATCTTACAATCTATTTGTGTTTGTTTTTATGATGGCAGGGAGAATGTATGGGGCAGATGACTTCTTACCCATGCTGACCTACGTGTTGGCCCAGTGTGACATGCCTCAACTGGATACAGAGATTCAGTACATGATGGAGTTACTAGACCCCTCACTGCTGCATGGAGAAGGTATTTCAGCCTCCATTATGTCCCCCTCATTCAAATTACAGAACGAGAACCACACAGATAAGCTATCTTATCTGTTTAACAGTTCATTGAAGTTTTAAATCAATGATGCTCAAACAGCTCTCAACCCTTCTTTGTTTGTAGGTGGATACTACTTGACCAGTGCATATGGAGCCATGTCTCTCATTAAGAACTTTCAGGAGGAGCAGGCTGCGCGGGTGCTGAGCTCAGAAACCCGTAACACACTCCATCAGTGGCACCGCAGGCGCACAGCCCAGCGCACCACACCATCTGTGGATGACTTTCAGGTGAGGTTCTCACCACAAAACATATGTTTTATGTTCTTGTCGTTTTGTTTAAGTCTAATTCAGGTCAGACCAAATCAATACCTGACATTCGAAAATCCAGGACCATTGCAACATTTATTACATTTGTTTTGTCAGTGAAAATGGAGTGTCTCACCCCTAAATATAAGGGCCTGGAGATAATAGACATTGGAATTGTCTGTCATCTGGCCTCTGCTGTTGTGGTTATTTTTGCACTGGTAAAGTCTCTGCACTTGAGATAAACATACATTCATGATAGTGGCCTCCCTTCCATTTCCCGTTTCCATAGAGAACACAGTGTGGCCTTCACTGTGGTTGTTGTTGTTCTGCTTGTTCCCTGAGAGTTTCCTCTCACACTCTCATTGGCTATTACTCATGGTTGTTTTTAGTCTACATATATTTAGGATGCACTTTTCATGTGCTGCTCATGCTACAATTTCGTGCCTTGATCATTTCAAACATGCTGTAAAATGTGCTCTGTGGGAGAGCGTTCTGATTTGGCAAATTGTGTCTTTGAACTGCTTTTGAACTCTGAGCTGTGGTTGTAAAGGGCATGATCAACCATTTTTCTGCAGTCCGTGGGAGGTTGTCACAGCTTTAAAACAGTTGGTCTTCCGGAGCTCAAATCATGGTGTGTGCTCTTGGCCTTGGAGAGCCAGAGTTACTATCACAGGCTGATTTGTTTCTTTCTAATAAGCTGTGTCTGGATGCAGACAGCTGAACTCATTTTACAAAAAGTGTGCTGGTATAAGAAAGATCTCTAAACCTTTTGCTCAGTGTACCATTTTACAATGTGGATATTCTGTGAAATTTATGGGAAACCATACCCTGATTGTGTCCCTTCTCATTGTGTGCAGAACTACCTAAGAGTGGCGCTGCAGGAGGCAGACAGTGGCTGCACAGCGAAAACCCTGCAGGTGCGGCCGTACGCCACCACGGAGGAGGTGTGTCAGATATGCGCTGAAAAGTTCAAAGTTTCTGACCCGGAGAATCACGCCCTGTTCCTGCTGACAGAGGAGACCACGCAGCAGCTGACCCCGGACACACACCCGCAAAAGATCAAAGCGGAGTTGCACAGTCGCCCCCAAGTGCAGCCCTTTTACTTCGTGTACCGCCGCATCCAAAACCGCAACTTCACTGTCCCTGTGGATCAACTCAACGGCAACTCTGTGCCGAACTGTGCCTAAAGTGTCTGGAACCTGCAGGTCATCTTCCACCTCTCTTGTTTTGCTGCTGCCCATCTATCCACAGCAGCGCACAGCACAGAAGTTCGTGTTTGAACTAACAGAAAATGTCGCTGGGCTGGCTGGAAAGAGGGAAGGAAGGATGTGTCTGACAGATGCAGCGTTTTCTTCTCTCCGTTGTCTTGGTTATTTCTGAATCTTTTTAGGAAGTGGCACGCGACCATGACATGTGAGGGTAGCCATGTTTGAGTCTTAAAGAAGTTTACTAAGGAGGGGCAGTATGAATGAGTGTTTTCAGGCCTATTTAATATCTTTTCAGGAAGTTTTTTCTGGGCATTGCACTTTCCACACAAGATGCTTCCTCTCATATTCAGTAGTGCCATTTACATATGATGACAAATAATGCAGTGCTTCGTACGACTGCTCTGCCATTAAGAGCAAGACATACTGTGCATGTGTTAATTGGCCTGGTAATGCTCTAGAGTGAATGGCTTGAGCCTCACTTTCTGAGCATGCTCAGTAATATAAGCAGCTCCTTTAACCATGAACATACAAACATGGCTTTTCACATCAAAACGTACTGTTTTTTTACGTACCGAAAATGTACATCATTACATTGTTTCCTTTTGAGCAGTTGCTGGTAAACTGCTTTCTTTTTTTATATAAAGTTATTCGTATAATATTGCATGTGTTTATTCGTTGATGAGAAAAGACCAATTAAGTACCAGGCATTATTGCCAGTGATGTTTCATCATATGCCTTTTTTTTTATTAATGAAATTACTCAGTGCTGGTAGTCACTCATTATTATACGCATTGTTCATGTTCTTCTCCATGTTTTTGAATGAAGATGGAAAAAAAAAATCATGAGACCAAGTTCTGGAAAGTACTGTACTACTGACAAGCTGAAGGCTTGTGTGTGAATATATCTGATATGCATCTCAATTGTCAGAAGTCTTCTATGGCAAGTTTCTGTAGGTGTGCAGTGAGATACAAGAAGGTTTTTTATGCAAGTAGGATTACTGGAAAAGGAGATACCATGGGAGAAGATGGAAAAGAAGAGAAGGAGAAAAGGAGAATGGAATTATGTTAGTTATTCGAAAAGCATCGAGTAGTTTTTCATATGTCACTGTAAAGTATCAGGGATCAGGGAATGATAGAATAAATGGAGGCTTTTTTGTTTTTTCATAACAGTATGCATACCTACAGATATCACAAATTACCAAGTGTATGGTTTTCTACTAAAGTGCTGTGGGTTTGTATGCTCTGACATGAACTCAGGACACTGAGGAGAAAGAGAGAGAGCGAGACAGAGAGCGAGACAGAGAGCGAGACAGAGAGCGAGACAGAGAGCGAGACAGAGAGCGAGACAGAGAAGTAGTCAGTCTGTCCAATGTCCTATGATACCCAACAGTGAGATACTCTAAACTCTGTAGGATTGTCTGTCTGGAAACACACTAGCAGTAATGTTAAATTGTGTACTTTTTTTTAGGTGTGTAATGTAAATAATTAATGAGATATTTTAAGTATGTTAAGTATATATTTATATGTGATCTGTGCAGGGATTTTCACAGATTTATGGAAAAAAAGAGAAAACCTTAATTCAGTTGTATTGAAGTGTATTCTTTGGAAAATTCTCCACTACTATCGCTCCAATATGAGTCAGTTTGTCATATGTGGCATTTATTCATGAAATTACTCTTTTGCACACAATAAATCAAGAATATGCCTTTTTGTCTGGCTTTTTTGCATCTGTTATTGCCACATATTTTGAAAATTATTGTTTCTGTCTGCACTCTGATTCAGTTATTCAGCTGTAGAGATTTTATGATAAATAGTGCATCATTCATTGTCCACATGCAAGTCTGCTGTAGTGTAAAATACAGAGGATATCATTTTTTCTACTTGGTATATAAGGTTATTTTGAGGAGTTGTCTGGAAGGATGTGCTGAAATGATCAGCTTCGATTTTCATGTATTAGTTATGAATGCAGTACAGGCCTCACAAGGGTGTGTTGTGAAAGTGCTGTGTGGCTGAATGAGCTGAAGGAATATTCCATAGCCTGAAGCAGAAGTGAACTCATTATGCACGGTGAATTGTAGTGTATAGTGCTGTATAGTATAGTATAGGAGTGCTGTTTTGTTTTTTATTGTTTTTTACCCATTGAGA
>JBBJLS010000148.1:18477820-18491137 GCA_037577275.1 Bryconaethiops microstoma | reverse complement strand
TTCATTGTTTTGTTTTTCTGCAGATGTTTATTTAGATTTTATTTAGACTTAATTTTTTTGTTCTTTGTATATTGTTCTTGTCTCTGTATGTCTTTGCAGTCATTACATGAGCAATTTGCACAGGGATCCAAATAAGTTTTCTGATTCTGATTCTGACAGGCATGGTGGGGCCAGCTGTGTTCCTGGTGGCAGCAGGGTACACTAACTGTGATTATATCCTGGCTGTTGTGTTCCTCACCATCTCCTCATCCCTTGGTGGTCTTTCAGCATCTGGCTTCAACATCAACCATCTCGACATTGCACCATCGTAAAACAATTTGATTATTTATAGGAGACAGTGCAGTATTGTTTCGTAATTATACACTTTGCACTACTTTTTGAGTTTGTTTAAAGGTATATAATGCACTTTCAACACAACTACAACACCCTCTCTTCAGATACGCTGGAATCTTACTAGGAATCACAAACTCCTTTGCAACTATACCGGGGATGGTGGGTCCTGTGATAGCAAGATCACTAACCAAGTCTGTGAGTCTTTTTCCCCTGTGCATCATTATACATCAGTCAATAATGATACATCATTCTATCACATGTAATATAATATAAAGAGCATCACATTATACCAAATCTCAAATAAGTATGTTTCTCCTAAAAAGAATATTCGTAGAGATGAGAAATGGTCTTTTTGACTGTGATTTATATCCCAGGCTTAATGTTTCAAGAACGCTCCATAGTCTGTCAGTTTTTACTGTTAACCAAAGGTGTGGTAATTGGTTGATTCACATAAAGACAATGTCAAATCTTGCTAACTGACCACAATGACTTGGGGCTAATATCTAACTCTTCCATTTCACTTTGGACAGCTGCTCCTGTTTGCTTAATTTTGGAGAGTTGTCATATTTGTGGTTTTCATTCAGTATGAAAATGTGTTGTATAGCCTGTAGATACTCTCATTCTACCTGGCTGCCTTTGAATCTTTTCAGTACAGAAGTTATCATTGTGGAATTTAACAAGGCATTTTAATTTTAGTTGACTTTGGCTTAATTCTTGACTGTTACAGATTTTCTTTAAACAAACCATGTAAACCTTCTAAATAGTGCATTTCATGGTTATAATGGTTTTATGCAGAGGTACCGAAATCTGCACAGGTGGTCTTGAACCTCAGTAATCTGATGTAAAGCATCCAAGCCTCATCTTGTGCAGTTCTGGTGTGAAAGTGTCATCAACTGACATGAAGTGCTTTCTACCATGAACCTCTCTTGTGTTCTGCAGTACTCAAATCGCAATAATAAGATAAGAAGATAAGATAAGATAAGAAAGAACTTTATTCATCTTGAGGGAAATTCTTATCATAAATAATTTGTCATTCTGTTTCATCTCAAACAAAAAAGTGCTACCAGCATTGCCACTAGACTCTAAGTTTAGGCTGTTGTGTACTAATTTTCTGTTCTGTTTTTAGAACACCATTGCAGAGTGGCGAACTGTTTTCTTCATCTCAGCTGGGATAAATGTTTTTGGAGCTGCCTTCTACACACTGTTGGGAAAAGGTACAGTACAGCCCTGGGCTGTCCAGAGTGCGCACATACAGTGAAAAAGACTTTTCAGGGGACTAAACGAATTCCTGGACTTAAATAAGATGGTACTCCTAGAAGACTTTTTTTCAGGGAATGGTAAACATCTCTAATGCTTTTTACTTGAATTTATTTTTATAAGTATATTGCGCATTTAGAGAGAGGGACCACCATTTAGAAAAGCACCCTCTCGAAGGTTTTTGAGGGATCAGACTAGTTCACTAAAATGAGCTTCTGGTAACACAAATGGAATACCAAGCCAGCTAATTTATGTCTTATTATTTTTGTTTGTATCATCTGATTGTTCCACAAATCAAGTCAAATGAAATTATGATCTTTTAAGTTATCTTATCTATTCTCTCCCTTTCGAGAAGCCACAGTTCTAACCAGATAACAGTAATAAACATTTTTATGAATAATAAATGTCATTAAATATTCATGACACAATACTTTTATCAACTGACTGATCATTTATCATACCAAAAATGTGCATGTAGGAATATTTAGTGCCAGCTGTAAATATGGAAGGTGGTGGGAAAAGGGTAGAAAGCAAAATAATGGACTATTCTTTACATCTATTATAATTTCATTGACCTGCCAGTTCAATCAAGATAATGGTGTGTTAATGCCATAGACTGGGTGCCACAGTTTAAAAGTGTCATATGAGAAGCCTGTTTCATGGGTGTCTTTCTATAAGCTATGACTGAATTAAGGCCTTATTGTTTCTTGATATTGTGCCTTACGTTCATGGTGTAAACTCCTGTTTGTTAACTTTTCACAGTGCAGACCTGTAATGTGTTCTAAAACACTGAGCACACACTTCTGAAATATTTACTTGTTTTACATTTTAATTGTTTACATTTTGTTCAAAGCCATAGAAGGAAGAGTGGGTGTAGTTTGTTTGTTTGTTTGTTTGATTGATTGATTGTTAATTGTCTTATTTTTTATGCAATATAAATGTTTCAGCTCATTTGTAGTTCATTGTTTACTTATGTCATGAATTAAACTCTCAGGAATAAATGAGATAAAAATAGTCTGTGCTGAATGACATCGGCCCTTAAATTACTAAATAAAAAAAAAAATTAAAAGACAATAATTTCTCCCCATGCATGTAGTGAAAAATGTTCCGATGCATTAAGAGGAACACAAGCTATCTGTGAGCAGAGGAGAGTGGCTGTTTCCCTGTTTATTCAAATAAATTAATAAACATGTTGATGATTCGTGGACTAACCTCTTTCTTTCTTGGAGTGTGATTTGTTTTTGTAGTAGCGAACATCAATGAACTGCTGATTCCAGTTGGAGTGAGGACTGAGTGGTACACCACTGAATATAAGGGGCATTATTGCATCCCCTGGCGATTGGTTGCTGTTACTTTGGAAGAGATCAGCTCCAAATTGAGGGCTTTTATTGTTTTGATGGTAATTCGTAATAGGGATGCACTGATCTGATACTCAGTCTGTAGAATCATGTAAGTCCTTAACTAATCTTTGAGCAACATGCCTTAAAGAGAGATGTAACACAGATTAACAGCAAGGTCATGTCTCAAATGGCTCCCTATGCTCTACATAGTACACTGTGTAGGAATTAACATGCAGGTTAAGGCTATACAAAGGTCACCCAAACAAAGGTTTTGTTGGTATCAACTGCTTCAGTATCTGCAGTTTCAATATCTGTATCATGAAAAAGTGGAATCAGACCACCCCTAGTCATGATATGTGTGTCTGTTTCGCTTATGCCATTCAGCCTATTACTGCTGCTACACTGTATGGACAAAAGTACTGGACGCCTGACCATTACACCAACAGGTACTTTAATGACATTGCATTCAAATGCATAGGCTTTAATATGGAGTTGTCATCCCCCCCCCCTCATTTGCAGCTGTAACAGTTTACACTCTTCTTGGAAGGTGCTGGATGGGGTTGAGGTCAGGGCTCTGTGTTGGCCAGTCAAGTACTTCCACAACGTACTCAACCAGCCATGACTTTATAGACCTTGCTTTGTGCACTGGGACACAGTCATGCTGGAATAGAAAAGGGTCTTCCCTGGACTGTATCCACGAAGTTGGAAGCATGGCAAACTGTCTTGGTATGCTCAAGCATTAAGATTCACTGGAAGCAAGGGACCTAGCCCAAAGTCTGAAAAACAAGGGTCTTAATACTTATGTTCATATAGTGTATAAAACTGTCAATCAAGAAGTATTGTCTTTGCAAGGAGGAAGGCAACATAGAAATGAAGCCATGGTTGGTGTGAGTACTGTGTGATTGTGTGTCTGTTTGTATGAGTGTGTATGTATGTATGTGTGTGTATTGCCTGTAGGCACTGCGCAGCCGCTGTGGAGCGGAATATAAGCGGAGCTCAGTTGCGCCTCCGTCTCTCCAACAGCAGCGCGGTTCTGAGCTCCAGCACAGGTACAGTACCACCCGGCCCGAGCCTCACTGACCTCTGCTCGGACACGGGCCTCTCTGCTGCATCGGGCGGGGGGGCTCTGGATGTTGGTTTGAGGGGCTGAAACGGTTGATTTGGTGAGAAATTGCGCGCTGATGCTCGTTGGGACCAATCTGCAGAATGAAAGACATAGACAGGGAATATGGCGGCAGCTGCAGGGGAAGGGATTGTGCTCTTAAATCCCCCCAGACGTCTCAGTGATCCAGTCTCTCAAACTGTAGCTTATATAGCAGAATATTTCAGAATCGAGTTTTGAAAAAGACACGCCTGGCGGAACGAGGCGCATCCCGCTGCGAGCCTCGTCATTTCATAACCTTTCTAACGACCGAGCGCCTGTTAGGTAACCTCTTCAAGAATAGCCCTTCTGTTAAGCTGGGAATTAGGGTACGAGCACTATCAGCGTTACGCATTTACTCTTAAAGCGAGTAGCAGAAGAGCCTACTGTCTGCACCAGCCCTTAACGCCTCCAACTCATCCCTCTACATTACACTGCACCATCAGTGACAGGCTTCTCCTATAATAAACAGGAGGGTTTTCTTCATTTTTGCCTCCTGCTCCTCCTGGAAGCAGGGATGGCTCTTCTCATTCGATTCAGCCTCCTTTTTTCCCCATCTCAAATGGCTGCTCCAGTCTTTTAACTAGGAATAGTCCTTACAAAATGGAGGTCTGCACAGACCAGTGATCTATCAGGTGCTGAAGAAAGAGACAAGCTCATCCAGTTACATCAGCCTGCTGAGGCTTGGATCAGCTATGTGACCAGGCCAGCAGATGTCAAGCGTTTGCAGGGCAGGAGGAGCAGAGCAGGGTCTGGGGCAGCACAATGAGCGGAGACGTGAGAAAGCAGGGCTTTTGTGTGCCTCACTTCAGTCAGCCTGGTGTCAGCTATCAGGCTCACCATTGTGCAGGAAACATGACAGTATAGTGAAAGAAAAGCATCCTACAGGCTTAAGTTAGAATGACCCCAGTTCACAGTCTGCTCATTTGTTTAGAAGAAATGGATTCTTAAATGTAGCTTGTCTCGCTGTGGGTTCGGCCCTTGTCCATGGTGCTGTACAGACATTTTCTCTCAGCATTCAGCAATTATTAAATGCCCTATTCGGAGCCTAATACAGCTTTGTGCTTGTATCTGTCTGTCTAAAAGGCTATTTTGAGAGATCAGTCTCAACCGCTGAGCTTCAAACATCAATTCAGCATACAGTGGTTTCACCTTGCACTGAGTCATTCACTTGTGTTGAATTTTATGAGGCAGGCTTTACACCACCACTGTCAAGCTCAATATAACCAACCATGGGCAAGGAGAAGCTCCACATCAACATTGTGGTCATTGGCCATGTCGATTCTGGCAAGTCCACCACTACTGGCCACCTCATCTACAAGTGTGGGGGGATTGACAAGAGGACCATTGAGAAATTTGAGAAGGAGGCTGCCGAGGTAGGATTGTTATTTCATAACATGGTAATAATAACATAACTAATTTTAGAATGCATTTATGTGTATGTACATTCTATATATATATATATATACCTGACAATTGTGTTATCTTCCAGATGGGTAAGGGGTCCTTTAAGTATGCCTGGGTGTTGGACAAGCTGAAGGCAGAGCGGGAACGTGGTATCACAATTGACATTTCCCTGTGGAAATTTGAGACCAGCAAGTACTATGTTACCATCATTGATGCTCCTGGTCATAGGGACTTCATCAAGAACATGATTACTGGCACCTCACAGGTGAGTCATTTAGAGCAATAAATTTTTTCTGTTTTCTTTTTAAAATATACCATTGTTTTACTTTGTTTATGTAGTACATAGAAAATCTGTATGTAGTATATACAAACCTCTCTTGATGTTTTTGTGCTCCAGGCAGACTGTGCTGTACTGATTGTGGCAGCTGGTGTTGGCGAGTTTGAGGCTGGTATTTCAAAGAACGGCCAAACCAGAGAACATGCTCTTCTAGCCTACACACTGGGAGTCAAGCAGCTCATTGTAGGCATCAACAAGATGGATTCCACTGAGCCTAACTACAGCCAGAAACGTTACGAAGAAATTGTGAAGGAAGTCAGTACATACATCAAGAAGATCGGCTACAACCCAGAAACCGTGGCATTTGTTCCCATTTCTGGCTGGAATGGTGATAACATGTTGGAGGCCAGCCCCAATGTGCGTTCACTTCTTTGATAAATCCTCCGTTTTAGTTTGTGCCTAAACAACATGACCAGAACTGAGATTGATGAAATGTTTGTCATTTCTATAGATGACCTGGTTTAAAGGTTGGAAGATTACACGGAAAGAGGGGAATGTATCCGGGACTACTCTCCTAGAAGCTCTGGATGCGATTCAGCCCCCAACCCGTCCCACCGACAAACCGCTCCGCTTGCCCTTGCAGGATGTCTACAAGATTGGAGGTGATGCATTCCAGCAGACTACATGAATTTCCCTTATTACTCATGAAATCCATTTTTAGAGCCGACTATATATAGCATTGCTATGGAGATACTGGCTTTAAATTAAAAACTTTTTTTTTTTAGGTATTGGAACTGTCCCAGTGGGTCGTGTGGAAACTGGCATTCTGAAACCAGGCATGGTGGTGACCTTTGCTCCTGTTAATGTAACCACTGAAGTGAAGTCTGTGGAAATGCATCATGAAGCTCTGTCTGAAGCCTTGCCTGGAGACAACGTGGGCTTCAACGTCAAAAACGTCTCTGTGAAAGACATCCGTCGTGGAAACGTTGCTGGGGACAGTAAGAATGACCCACCTCAAGAGGCTGCCAGCTTCACTGCTCAGGTTAGTTCAAATGATGCTTTTAGAAACCTACAGTATTTTTTCAGAAGTCAGTGAAATATCTTATACAATGATGTCAGTGAGTGATCAGTCCTAATAAAATTAGCATTGTCTCTTCAGGTGATCATCCTGAACCACCCAGGGCAGATCAGTGCTGGTTATGCTCCAGTGCTAGACTGCCATACTGCCCACATTGCCTGCAAGTTTGCTGAGCTGAAGGAGAAGATTGACCGTCGTTCTGGAAAGAAACTGGAAGATAATCCTAAGAACCTCAAGTCTGGAGATGCTGCTATTGTGGACATGGTTCCAGGAAAGCCCATGTGTGTGGAGAGCTTCTCTGAATATCCTCCCCTTGGTGAGTTTCTTGCTCTTTTTGTCTGACAAATCCATAAAACAAATAGTCTTTAATAGAGAAAGAAAAGAAAATGTATTCTCAGTTGTGTATGTGTGTATGTATATATAATTTTTTTTTTTTTTAATATTACATTATTCCCCTGAGTCACTCAGTGCAGGAATAAGTGATGCGAAGCTTTAGGTCACAGCATTTAACTCCCATCATTCAAAAGGTTTGCCAGTCCTGTTTGTTTGGGAATGATCAAACAGTTCAATCACTGATCCATATTAGAATTATTCGATATTATTTTGGGAGCACTGAAGTCGATTATTGCTGTATATGGTTCTTATTGGCTCAATAAAACCATTACATTATTTGCAGGAATGTGAAAATAAACAGACTGATGTATTAACTGATTTATTTGTGGTTCACAGGACGCTTTGCTGTTCGTGACATGCGTCAGACTGTGGCTGTTGGTGTGATCAAGGGGGTTGAGAAGAAGGCTGCAACTGGTGGCAAGGTCACCAAGTCTGCCCAGAAAGCCCAGAAGGCCAAATGAATATTGTGTTTGACTGCCAACTCCAGAGTCACATATGGCAGAACAGAGGTCACCCAACTCCATCCCGTTGGCTGCTTGAACTCCATTGTCAGAGACTGGTTAATTGTTCCAATGCATCGTAAAAGTATCAGAAGGAAAAAACAAACAAAAAACAACAGTAACAACTAAGTGATACTTCAGACAAGTTGTTTGAGTTTTCAATCCATACAGTGAAACTTGTTTTTGATATTAGCTTGTCACTATTGTGAACTTTTAATTCAGGTTACGACCATTAACACCATGTGTGATATTAAAATTATCGAGAGGAAATGTTATCCTGCCCTCTCCTACTCTGGAGTGCAGTTTTAGTCTAGTTCCCACACTGTCGTTTTGCTTCTAGTGTTTGTTCGCAGATTACTGTGTTTTCTGCTGTTAATAACTTAAATGACATTACGTAGTGGTCTTATTGACCACTTTAGCTTTAAAGAAACTAAGAGGAATTACTAAGAGTTCATCTTTCCGATTGGTCCATGTCAGGCGCACGTGAACCTTTGGGACACTGACTGACCCTCCAAGCACTTTGATTGGCGTAAAGCTGGTCCTGCACAGGCACTTGTTAATTTAATTGGCTTTAGCTTCTGCACCTTATTGTTCAAATATTAAAAATATTCCATGTCATATTAAAGCTATTCCAACCATAACAGATGCTTGAGCTTGTTTTCCTTTGAAATAAAGGTTAACGAGTGATCTTTCTTAATTGGCAATAGAAAAGCAGACATTACAGTTCTTTAGGAACTAAGATCTTTCAGTGTTTTGACGATATTTGTCACTTAGCAAAATGCTCTTAAGTGAAAGGCCTCATAAATGATCTAGTGCTTTTAAAGATCACATTATGAATCTCATAAAGCACACGTTTGAGTGTAAAACCACACTTTGCCAGAAGATGGAGCCAGAGGGCCTTTATGGTTCCCAAAACTCATTAAATGCAGAAATGTTTGCTTTTCAGTGAAATAACTATGAGAACTTCATACACATACACAAATCTGTGCTATACAATGATGAATCTGATAGAAGAGAAACTAATCTGATACTTTCACCATTTATGTGCAGTAATCAAGTGCGTTTTGCAATAAAACTGCATCCGTCAAAACCACAGACCCACCAGCTTAACCTTGTGAAGACAACACGTTTATGACAAACGCATTTGCATTAATTTTACATAACTGCAAGCAACGTAGGAAGGTGATAGGGAGAAGTGAAAATGAAATTAGACGAAGCCGTGGGGCAGGGAGTGCCAAAACTGGGTTTAACCTCCAATGACCCAAGCTTTATAAGCTCGAAGACAGGGAAACCAGCCTCTTTTACGCACGATGAGTGGCAGAGGAAGACCAAAGAAAGTCAAGGAGGAGAAAGTCAAGCAGAAGACCCCAGGAGAGACCCCTGGAGTTAAAGATAATGGGTCTGTCCGTAGAAAAGGCTCGAAGAAGGACGAGAAGACCGGAGGGAGAACAGAACAGGTCGAAGCACCAGAGGAGCGAAAGAAAAATACGAGTAGCAGACCAAGACGCACCACGCAGCCCCGTGACACACGACCACCAGCTCCCACCTCACCTGAGCGCGCGGAGGACGAGCGCCCGAGCTCCTGTGCCAAAACTGAGGAAGATCAAAAGGTCCCCCGAGACCCATCGAAGAGAAAGGGCAGCTCCGACGCGGATCCGAGAAGGGTTCTCCTGAACACACTCGAAAAGCTGAAAATAAAGCAGCCCCAGAAAAGCGAGGCCACGAAATGCGTGAATGAGATCCAGGACGCGGTGACCAGGCACGTGAAAGAAAGTTTAGACTGGTGCAAAGACATCTGCGTGCTCAAGACTGGAAGCCACTACGAAAACGTTAAAGTGCGTGACATCTGAGATGCAGTGAGTGTCTTTAGACCTGATTTCCTATCACCCACTCCAATGCTGAATGTAACTTTTGCAGATCTGCGAGTCTGATGAGTTCGACCTGATGATGGCTGTGCGCGTGGAGAGGGTGGACATCTCGCCTTTTGGAGAGGACGGCGCCTTCTACAGCGTGGTCATGAAGCGTCATAAGAAACATCCTTTAGACAGATTTCTCGACGAGGACAAAACCATCAGGGCCTGTGACATGCTCACAGAATTCCGGCAGACGGTAAAGAAGGCTGCGGACGCACTGCCATGTAAGTCATTAAGAATGAAAGAGGCTGAAGGCCAGGTTTGGAGGGTCACAATAAATTGTTGCATCTGATGTTAAGAGAAGGACAGACCTGTGAGCTGCATGTATAAGTTGCGTGGTTAATGTTTTCAGATGACGTTTCAGTGGAGAGGAAGAAGAAGGGCTGTCCTGCCGTGACCCTGCTGGTGAAGATGGACGGCAGGAGCATCTCCCTGGACTTTGTCCTGGGGTTGGAGGTGCACATCTCAAGCTGGCCTAACTTCACAACGGACGGGTTCAAAATCGACAATTGGCTTGGCAACAAAGTGAAAACGGAACAAAAGCGCAAACCCTATTATTTGGTGCCCAAATATGAGGGCACTGGCACGAGGGAACAGGATGGGGTTCGGGCCAGGGGTAAGTGTGTAACAAAACAAGTATGTAACGAGAATACCAAGTTATAAATCCAAGTTAGAAAAAACGCTGCATAGTTGTGGTTGCAAAAGAAAGTGTTAAAAATTAGGATGCTGAAAATCTCCTGGACAGACGCATGGCGAATCTCTTTCTCACACGTTGAGAAATACATCCTGAAGAACCACGGAAATGCCAAGACCTGCTGCGAGACCCGGACAACGTGCTGCAGGTAACTTGTGTCTCAGATTTCTCATTCTGACCTTTAACATCCTTTGAGTTGGTTTATTGGCTTTTTCACCTTATGTGACAGAATTTATTCAACTTTACTAACCACTATCTTGACCACTATTACATAGGCGTAATGGTAAGTTTGACATTCATGAAAATTTGAATGAAATATGGGAATACTATAGAAACCCATCACCAGTCTTGCATAATTTTAGGAAACAGTGTCTGAAGCTGCTGAAGTACCTGTTGAAGAAGCTAAAGGAGAACTACCCGAAGGAGGCCGAAAAGCTGTGCTCGTACCATGCCAAGACCACCCTGCTCCATGCCTGCGCAGCCCGAGCGGAAGACAGCCAGTGGGCAGAGGATCAACTCAGTTACTGCTTCCAGCAGCTCCTACAAGACTTCGAAGAACACTTGAGAGAATGCCAACTGTCCAACTTCTTCATCCCCTCGCACAACCTACTGCAGTCAGCCGGCCTACACAAGAAAAGCGGTGAAGCACTGGCGAAATACATCGAATATGAGCGCAACAACGGCTTCCCTCTGTTCCGCTGAATCAGGCTCGCTTTGAAGTTTTAGATACGTTAGTTCCCATTTCAAAACGAAGTCAGAAGCCACATGACCAAAAAGCAGCCTGGACAGTTAGGGCTATTAAAAATATTCATACATTCTTCACAGTGGGTTAAAACACGGCATTTCAGTTTTACATACTTAATATTTCATATGAAATAGTATCTGTTTTTTGTCATCTACACAGTGGCCTGAAACCATACCCTGTCATAGTTAAACTATGCAAACTTGATAATCCTACTTCAGGGGGAAACATTTGAACTATCTTAGGCTAGAAAACAGTCCTAACTAAAACATAACATTACATCTTTATTACTGAAGGTTGCAATAAAACAGCCTAAACTCTGAAAACACTGAAGCCATTTCCTGTTCAGAATTTCTTTTAAGCCATAAAATGTCTTGATTATGGTTAGAGATACATTAATGCCATTTTTATTATAGCATTATAAACTGAAATGTTCATATGAAAAAAAGGTTTATTTCGATTTTTCCTTTTGCTTACTGGGGACTTAATAATCCAATATGAGTTAAGTGGTAAAACCAACTGTGGGACATCGAAGACCGTCTGATTAAGCATCTTTAAAACCAAGAGCAGCAAAATGTCTTGAGAAATAATCCAAATCCACTACAAGTCCATTCAGAAAGGAAGCTAGTTTTCCCCCTCATTTTTGAATAAAGTACAAACTACAGTTTTTTGTAAACAAGACAAAGTATAGTTGTTTACATGTTTATTTCAATCTCAATCAAGAAATTATACAACAATAAACTGAAAAACATGTTCTCATTAAAGAATATATGTTCTGCAAAGAAAACCCAAAACTGGTAGGAGTTGATGAAGATTAGCCTCTTCTTTCTAAAACAAAAAGTCACACATTTTAATAGAGAACGTACACTTGAATGTACTCTTGAGAATTAATGTTTGTGAATTATGTTCGTATGAATGCATAAAGATCATGTCATCTCTCCACATTGCCATATTATAGTATGCTTTTTTATGAACTAGAATTGGTCTAAACCAAGTATTTGGAAGTGTTGGGTACATTCATAAGCCAATTGTAAGCATTTTTCCCTGTACAATAAAAAATATAGAACACTCAAAATTCCCATATGTGTCCAATATTATTATGATAAAAAAAAAAAAAGATACTGGTGGTATTGGTTAATGCTAGAGCTTTGTTTGGATGGAATACAAAAATGCAGCCTTCAAATGTCCATTTTAGAGGTTTAAGATCAACTAATCTTTGAACAATTTAGTCATTTTAATTATAAAAATCCATTTCAATAAGAAAATATGCAACAATCCCCCAAGGCTGGCATCAAAGGAGTGCTGTTCTGAGAGAGTAACAGCTCTCCTGCTCAGATTCCTGCCTGCAATTAAGAGTGAAGCTCACATAAAGACAATGCACATAAGTCTGTATATCTGGACTGCTATAAAATTTTGAAGCTATACGAAAAACACAGCGGTTTCTATACATCATTTTTTGCCATCAAGCTTGTCAAATGTGGATTAATCCCCTTCTCTTCAAAATGTACATAGACTCAAATAAAACACACCATGCTGTATCAAGAGCACAAAGATAATAGTGACCCATTAAATGTTATTAGGCAACTGAAGTCTAATAAATGCCTGATCAATAAGTTAGGCTTTATATAACATCTAACTGTAAATTAGGCTTTTAATTGTACAATCTCATTTACATACACAGACTCATTTTGGTTTTGACTGTTCACTGTCTAATATTTCCCACACCTTGACAAGTGTCATTATAAATATAAGTTTTAATGTAATAATCTAACTGGTGTGTGTGTAAAATATTATATATATACATATATACATATACTTATATAAAATATAAATAAAATAAATACCTTTCTAAGATCAAAAGTGGCAATTCAACTCTCCTCTGAAACCAGCTCTTTCTTCTCTCCCTTTTCTCCAGCCCCCACCTTCACTTCCAACATTTCTCTCTCTTCCTCGACCTCTACCACTTCCTATTCTGGGTTTGCCTGAGAACATCTCTTTCTCCCTCTGGTGTTTGTCGTAGCGCTCTGCCATCAACACCAGCTCTTCTGGTACCTCCTGCCACACAGTGGAAGAGACAGATACTGCTCATGTGGAAACAGGAGGTGGAAACAGGACGTCCACCTTATAATGGCAGACCGATGGCATAGACTTTGCATTCATAATAGAGGGGTGGGTGTGTGTGTGTGTGTGTGTGTGTGTGTGTGTGTGTGTGTGTGTGTGTGTGTGTGTGTGTGTGTGTGTG
>JBBJLS010000148.1:18450949-18474196 GCA_037577275.1 Bryconaethiops microstoma | reverse complement strand
GTGTGTGTGTGTGTGTGTGTGTGTGTGTGTGTGTGTGTGTGTGTGTGTGTACCTGAGCAGCTCTCTCAAGGATGTGCATAAGCTCAGCTGCCACCTTCCAGTCTCCCCTGGTAACCAAGGTTATAGAAGTCCCAGACCGCCTGACAAATTAAGTCAATTTTGAGCTTTATATTTCAAACATTCCATTTATTATTCCCTATTTCTCTGAAACATACACAGTGGAATCCACTCACCCTGCACGACCTGTCCGCCCAACTCTGTGAACATACTCTTCAATGTTTCGTGGGAAGTCATAGTTGAAGACATGTGTGATGTCATGTACATCTAGTCCCCTAGAGGCCAGGTCTGTGGCTACCAGAATACGTACTCTTCCTGCATAGCACCAAGGCAACCATACCATACCATACCATACATTACATGCATCTCAACATAATTTCAAACAAGGCCACAAAAAACAGGTGGATTATCTACAAACAATATTTTACTGCAAATAAACTGCTATGCATTGCCATTGTTATAGGTCTTACAATTTTCTAAAAACACTGTTGAATTAACAACACCTCATAGGTAACAATTCACTAAAATAAATACTCAGAAAATCCCATTTGGAATTGTGATTGGTCAAAAAACTCAAAGAAACAGCATAAAAACTCATTTGCATATTGCCATAAACTTAGCACCGGGTTAGGTTTATCACTGTCGTGTTAACAATTAACAAAAGGATAAGGTTGGGCAGCTAGTTCTCTCTAGGTTGCATTTTGTGAAATGTTCCTATTTATACCTGTTTACCACACTCATGCCCTCTGTCCACTGCTCTACAAGCTAAATTTGTATCATTCCATATATTGACTTGAGCATACCATCTTTAAAGTCCTGTAGGGCCTCTTCACGGTCACGCTGCTCTCTGTCCCCATGCAAGGACTGAACTGCTATCCCCCGCAGACAAAGATCACTAGACAGGTCATCTGCCCTGAGTGTCACATGAACAGGAAGGGTCAATTGCTTTTATAATGGTTGACCAAAACATTATTTTCATCTTTGACATACTGGGTTCTTGAAATGTTAGACGTTTATTCCCTGTATTGTAACCCAAACCTTCTCTTTTATTTTGTGCATATGATCAAAATCAAGGTTGCATTATGCTGAAGCTTACAGTGTTCAATCACAATAACATTACATCTTATTTCTTTTCTGACCGGGTCTAACTGAACTGGAATATTGACTTTTTCAGATTACAACAAGTATACATATAAACTATTTGAAGGCAAATTATGCATAGCACTTTTAGAAACTTTAAGAAGTCAAGACTAACTATGGTCTGGTGTATGTTACTAAGTTTTGCAGTTTTGTGCAAGAGCGTAGTCATTATGTTTATGACATTAAAGCCATTTCTATTTACTCAGTATGCTGTTAGATTATACATTGAAGGTCAACACTACAGTGTACAATCAGCAGTTTCTGAAGCCCCACCCAAAAAAAACAAACAAAAAAAACATACACAACAAGAGTTTCATTTTCCAGTAACATTAAGCCATTTCTCCGGAGCTCTGATGGCAGGCCAAACAGATGGGAGGGTAAATGGGTAAACATTCCATTTTCACTCATGAGAAACTCACACAATCTTCTTCCCAACGAATATCAGCACCTTGTCCTGAGGATCCATTTTGTGGATAAAGTCAAAAATGAAAGCTTTCTTCTCTTCTTCCTGCACAATCAGGACCACCTGCTGCACTGTGTCCACAGCCTTAATATGAGAGAGAGACAGAGAGATATAAAAGGGGAGTTCACTTGGGATTTTTTAAACTTACCTAGTAGTTATTTCCATATGTTTAGACATGTGTACCCATATGAAACTCCATCGTAATTGAAGTGGAAGCATTCAAAAATCTACTTAAGAGGCAAATTGTTGCCTGACTCCCAAACCTCTGTAGTTAGAAGTACGGAGTTTTATTTGCTGCAAAATGATGTGAAGTGATGTGCCACCTATGTAACGTCAGACATTCCAGACAAGTTAGTGTCAAACAATAAAGAAAGGCCAGAATCTAGTTTAACCTGTTTAACAGAAGCTTTAGAAAAACATTCATTTTCTTATTTTTCTTTGGTCATGTACTTAATTTTTTGACTAGCTTCAGATTAAATATGATCAGAATAAACCCAGAAATAAAGTAACTATGCAAGTGACTCTTGGTGTGCATTAAACTTCCCATTCCAGGACACCACTCAGTGCAACACAAATTCATCTTACTCTTGTTTCAAGAAAATACAATTAGCAAAACATGTTAAAATGTTAAAAATACTGTTAAATACAAACATCCTTAAATGTATTTTATGACGAACTATAAGAAGAACACTGTCATTGCAATGTACTGCCTCGTTTCTATGTAAAAGAGCAATAATTACCTGTTACAGAGATCAGTGGCTGTAATAACGGAAGGGATGTCTGCCTGCATTCATTGTAAGGGCTAAAAAAAATATATATTGCCGCACTAACCATATCCACAGTTCCTGATAAACCTAAACTTAATACTGAAATTAGATAGTAAATGTGAAATCAGAATCTGAGGATGACAGCAAAGGACAAAAATGTGGACCCAGCTCCAGGCTTAGTCTAACTGTCAACTTACTGCCAGATCTAAGGTGCCCACATACACCATCATGGGATCTTTCAGGTAAGACCTGGACAAACGTCTTACACCTGCTGGCCAAGTGGCACTAGATTCACAGACAAGAGAATTCCAGAAAAGTAAGAAAGAAAGAAGGAAAGAAAAAAAAAAAAAAAAGGTGTTAAATGAAGAAATGCCATTCACAGAGTATATACATACAAAACCAATGAGGATCATTTTCTTTTTGGAATTCATTAGGACTATAAAATATAATGAATACAACGTACAGACATGTACATAAATTACTTTAATGTATTTAATTCATTTAAAAAGCCATTTATGACATGCCATAACACCACTACAAAAATTTCAGTCTCTGACCTGGTCATAACTGTTTGTCTGTCAGGTCGAATGTCCAATATGATTTTCATGATTTGAGGCTCAAAACCCATATCCAACATTTTGTCTGCCTCATCCAATACCTGTCATCAGAGGAACGACAAACAAGGGAAGAAATAAAGGAAGAAAGCATCCACGACACAAAGTCTTTAGGTATTTAAACCTGCTTTCTCTGGATTATGAATAGCACAACAGGTTCAAAGTGACAACCACTCAAACTGTACATACCAGGTCATTGTCTGTACATACCAGATAGGTGATGGAACGCAGGTTGATGAGCTCGTTCATCTGCAAATCGTTTAATCGTCCTGGTGTTGCAATCACTATGTCAACACCTCCGTTCACAATCTTAATCTGTGCTCGTCTGTCACCTCCTCCATAAACACAGACACTGTAGAAAAAATGTTAAGCACTGCCAACACTGGAATGGATTATATATCCTTCAGCATCAATATGCTTTTTTCACCAAATGTATTATTTTTCATATACAAGCAATTGAAGTGAAAAATTGTTTACGTGGTTAAAAAAGTCTACAAAATGTAATGTATATATTCAAAAAAGGAACTTTTTCCATAGGCCCCCAATGGGAAAAATGCCCCCAATGTGTGTGTGATTATGCATTAAATCTTACATAAGTGTGTTCATAGCACAGCACTTATGTTCACTCAACCAATAAAACATATATTAAATCGGGGATGGCCAAGCGTTTGCATAAGACAGTTTTGTATGCACCTTTTGAAGCCTTTGTAACTATACTTGTTACACTCTACTTCAATCTGGAGGGCCAATTCTCGAGTAGGAGTCAAGACCAACATTCCAGGGCCTCCACGTTTGTCCCTGGGCCTATAACAAGGCACAAAAAAGAAGAGCTTGGAACATGATGAGTATTCATCAGCATGCACAAGTCAGCTGCACCTGGGATCAAAGATAGTAAGTTGGCACTCAGAGTCACAGTATAACTTATTAAAAAAATAACCACTAATATGACAATCAGTGGTACACACCCGTGTTACAACATACATTTTCAGGTAGCAAATATCTTTGTTTTCTCTATGGAAAAAAGACTGTCCTTACACAGGCTGCTGGTCCATGTGGATGAAGCCAGGAAGCAAATAGGACAGGGTCTTCCCAGTGCCAGTCTGAGCAATTCCAATCAAATCTAAGCCTCCCAGGACTATAGGCCATGCCTGGGACTGTAGCAGGAAACATAATACAAACTGTTAATGTCTATGACATCCTGATTTTCCACACTATTTTGGTTCTCTCACTAAAGAGCAAAAGGGCAAAGACAATGCCATGGTTCCACAATGCACAGTAAAAAATAATCCATAAAACTATGTCAATATTTCTAATAAACTAGCAAACACATAGCTTATGCAAGAATTTCAGGGTGTGTGAAAACCTGTCTGACGACTACTCATGCTAGGCTATGGCTATTTTTACATCATTTCCAAACTATCCATCACTACCTATAGTTGAAAGATTTACTAGTCCCTTGTGTACAATGGCAATCTTTAATACCACCTAAGCACATACAAAATATCTGTAAAGAGCAGAGCAGGGAAAACATTTGTCACTTCTTTGTTTACACATTTCCAAAGCGATCACATATTTTGCTTACTGATGAAACTAAACTCTACATTTAACAGATGCCAAAATATTAATCATTATTTGGGGTGTGAACCCCAACAGACAATAAAAGCAATACACCAACAAAGACTTATTAACTTTTTTTTTTTACTTTTGAACATAGCCCTAAAATATTTGACAGATCAGTCAGATATACTGAAGACATACACATACCACTTCCACACCCTTAAGCAAATCACACTTGACAGACACCCATTATGCTATTCTGAAGTCGAGTCTTTCAATCCCATGCTCAGTGGAAAAACAGGCATGTTAACATTGGAAGTCTGACTTTAAAGAGACCATGAAGGCTTTTGCTCAGTGTTCAGAATTTACTGTTGAATTCAGTGTTCAGTGGTAGCCTGTTTGTAAAGACCTTTTGCAATTCAAGTAACTGAACATGAGTTGAATTGCAAAATCAACAGGGGTTCCACCCCAGTGATAGACTGCAGCCCCTTGATTGCCCAACTAAATACATGTCAAGCTGTATTGCATTTAAAAATATCTAGTGTGTTTTAAAATGAACTACTAACAATAAATACTTGAAACAACATGCTCCAAATACATGTTTCCCACTCAAATCAGTATTGTTGCTAACAGACTGGACTTCCCCTAAACATTCTCCTAGAAATACACTCTTTAATCTATCTTCTTCTTGTTATTTGAAATGTCGCACTAAGATGCCATAGGACTAACCGACTGAGGAAGTGGTTAAAACTTGAAAATCTAAAACCGCTACCAATCTTTCTTTAACCACTCGATGCCTCTCTTGTTAATTAAATAAATGATTTTGTGCACTTAAATTTCCAGTACCTGAATAGGTGTCGGCTTTAAAAATCCCACTCGGTCTATGTTCTCCAGTATTCCAGGATAGTGTGCAAAAGCCTCTTGAAAAGTGTATACTGGATTAGGGATGACCCTTTTTTCTCCCTCTTTCAGATCATCCACAAAAATATCATTATTCTCTTTTCTGTTGGAGAAAGATTCAAAATTGTAATTTGCACATGCAAACCAGAATCTCTGTAGCTAAAACAGAATTTATACTCAAATAAGGAAATTGGCCATGTCTGCTAAGTTACTAAAGTGGCTCCCCGCAGTGCTGGCATCAGAAAAGCCTACTGTTTTCAGTGCCACAAATATATGGTGAGTGGATGGCTGAATATTTGTAAAATGGAACATCTTTTAAATCATATCAGACAGTAGCACTTCATTACTAGTTTTTTTCCCCGCTCAATATGACTCAGTCATTTCTTTGAATATACATTGTTAAAGACAGCCCTCTGCTGGATGAGGAGCAATACAACATCAAATACACAAAAATGCAGCTTTATAGCTGGACAAGAATAAATAAAGAATAAAAATCTTGTATCATATACAGCAGAAACACAGTTATTCAGCACCCTTTCAGTGACTAAAGCAGGAGTGTCAAGCTCCGGTCCTGGAGGGCAGTTTGATGGTTCTCCTCCTCAAACACATTCACAAAACCTGATAATTAACTGGCGATGTGAACCAGGTGTTTCTGAGCAGGGAAATCACCAAAATGTGCTGGAGTTTGACACCCCTGCTCTAAAGGAAGAAAAATACTGATTTTTCCACCAATGTGTAAAGCACAGCAACTTTTTTAATATGTGCACATTTTTGACCATTATCTCACTACATCTGTAAAATCAGAGACAATCATTTCATGACAGTCCTCAAATAAAAGCAAACCTTTGAGAGTATTTTCTCTGCTATTATCAAAGTTAGAGAAAGCCCTCTGATGGATGGTCTGAAACAGCACAGATTCACTTGCCTCCATGCTCTGACCTCCTCTGCAGTGCGCCTGGCCACTGACTCTGCCTCAGTGTAGAAATTCTTCTTCACAGGTTGCAGATCTGAACAAACCAACAGATTATTCTTTTATTATGTACCTCTACCTCAACACAGAGTAGAAAGATCAGCATGATTTGCAAAACCATAATTAATTGAAAGCAGAATAAGGACTGATACAGAAACTGTATTGTTCAGTGAAAATTACATGCACATTTTGAATTAGATATCAGCAACAAGTTAAAAAAAAAAAAACTTGGGATAGGGGCAACAAAAGACCACTAAAGTTGTGTAATGTTTAAAAAAAAATTTAAAAACCTGCCGAAACATTTCATAGCTAATGTTTTTTGGCAACAGGTCGTAAAGTAACACGAGAAGGACTGGGTAAAAAAAAAAAAAAAAAAAAAAGCATTCCAGAGAGGCAGAGTATTTCACAAATGTAGATTATGAAAAAAATTAAACACAAGTAAAGAATTTCATTATCTTATGGTATGCAATACTAAAAATGCATATTCTCTTTTAAACTGCCTATATTTTTTATTTTTCCAATTATGACATGGATTACGTATAAATAAAACATCTTTGTCCACAAGTTTTTAAAAAGTGTTTTCAGCTGTATAGTATTTGAGATTCTGCAATCTGTGAATGTCTTCTGTCAGGCAAGCACCCAACATTAAATACTGCCGTTACCAAACCCCTCCTGAAAAATGAGAACTGTGGTCTGAGTATTTTCTCTATTTTCATGATTAGGGAAAGCCCTCTGCTGGATGGTCTGAAACAGCTCTGAGCTCCTCTGAAGGATGGTTCAGTTTTCATGCAATTCATATAGTGTACATAATAAACTAGATGCAGCGCTATGACCATCGCAGAAATGATTAGCGACGGTAGATGGGCTCCCAGCAGAATATGCAAACTGGCGTAGATAGCAAGAGGATGAATCTGACCACTTTAATGGGTGAAAAAGGACCATTTGAATTTTCTAAATGTTACATAAGGACCTTGCCATGTTGGCAGAACAGAGAGAAAATTATTTTACTGAAATTTGGTGCGATGTTATTCACTAGGTGGTCCTATTCCACAAATAAATCATGAGCTATGATCATGCACCACCTAGAGGCCATCTTGCCACACAAATTTAATAGCTTTTGAACAACATGGTTTGTTTATTGTTCTTGTTTTATTCTATGGTTTAACCCATTTTAAATCTTACTTTCACTATACTGATTTTATTTTTTACTTTCTTTTATGTTTCTTCACCTCTGTAAAGCTTACAGATTGATAATGTGCTATTGAATTTAAATAAACTTTGCCCAATTAATTTTTACATGACCATTACCAAACCTCTCATCACCCATGGAGAGACTTAAACTTCAGGCCATCATGGACAATGTAGAGCACCCACTCCACGATGTGGCGAGCTTACCAGCTTAAAGCGCTCCACTGAACGCCACAGAAAATCCTTCCTTCCCACCGCCATCAGACTCTACAACTCCTCCCTTAGTCACAAACCCACACAATAATCTGTGCAATAGCCTGCTGCTTCTTCTTTCTGTATATTTATTACAGGTTTAAAACACTATCATTGTGGGAAAGACTTTGTGCATTATTTTTGAAAGTGATGTGCAACAGTCTACTACGTGCAATATTCTGACCATGTGCTAAAACATTATGTGCAATATCATATGTTGTTCTCTAAATGGGTGCTAAATCACTTAATTACTTGCACTTTTTTATGTGCAATAGTCTTCGTGTGCAATATTACTACTTGGTAAATATTACTTTTGATTACTTAATATTAATTACTACTGATTTTCTAAAATTGCAATAACTTATTCCAAACTACCATTTGTGTTAATAGTTTTTCATTCAGCTGCATTACTTATAGATATTATACCAAGCATTTCTGTATGTAGAATAGTCTATTCATATTGTGGTCGTTTTCTTTCTACAGATTTTTATTTAGATTATATTTTGACTATTTTACATTATTCTTGTGTCTCTGAGTCTCTCTTTGTCTTTGTGTGTTGTGGTAGTCACCAAATAAGCAATTTCCTCTGGGATCAATAAAGCTTTCTGATTCTAAACCCTTAGAACAGTGGCACTCAAGCTGGGGACCCAAATATGTTGAGGAGGCCGCAGAACAATTGCAGGAGTGGAATCTCTATATTTTAATTACATTAGTTTATTTGATCTGTTTTTGGCTATGTCTAAAAATTTATACATTAATACATTAGTAGACAGAATAGGCAGATACATGCAAAGGTGTTGTTTCTTGACCTCACAAAAACAGTGAATAAAAATAGTGTTTAAGAGAATTACTCTAAAGACCAGTACTATCAGTGTACTGCTAGGGACTGCTGTAGTTAAACTGATAGGGCTTCTAATCAGATATGTAAATTCAACAAATGAACTGTTGACATTAATACATACACAAATCCATACGTTTTTGAATTCACAAAACTTGTATTTGAATGCAGTGAACAAACAAAAGAAGAAGAAAAAAAAAAAAAAACCCACCACACAAGGTGCTGCAGGCTTCACCTAACTCACCTTGCCATTTTATAGACTCATATTTCTGCCTGTTCTCTCTTAGGGCAGCCCAGTCTATAGGTGCTGAGGCGCGGGCAGTAGAAGTCTGCAGTACAGACGCTGGCCAGCATGACTTGCTCTTTACTTTTGAACCCTCAAAGCCTGCAGAAAAACAAACGGACCTGAAGACACACTGTAGGGGTCCATTTTGTCCTTTTTGACTCCAGCAGCCACAGCAAAAAGTGTTGTTGAAAGTGCTCATCACCAAAATGTCAGCCCCCGCCCCCACACACATTTCAACAATGGGGAGTCTGAGTCAGTCATTTAGGGACATCAGCTATTCTTGGTCAAAGTTTGCATATATATTCTGCATAAATATGACCTAAATCATCCTCAGATTTTCAACATCCTAAAAGCAGATAAAGAAAAATCAATTAAACAATTGAGACAAAAGTATTATACTTCATTTGTTTATTGATGGAAATGAACCAGAATTACATACCTGTAAGTGACAAAAAAAACAAACAGATAAGTACAAGGTGAAATTGGAGTTTTCAATCTACGACAACTGACTGAATGACTATCATATGTGAGTGGGCATCCTGTTTCCTTTAAAGAACGGGAAGTGTATCTGTTTTTGGAAGTGTATCATGGCACAAATAAAAGATTTCTGAGGTGAAACTGGATATGACTAAAATTGGGGGCAATTTTGGCAACATGTGTTACATATAATCTTGCAAGGAGGAAAGCTAATACAGGGTAAAGCAGAAAGGACATTTATGGCTACTATCACAAATTCTAGGCATGTATGACAATACTGGAATCAGCATCAAACAGATGCTTGGATTTGACCACTGTATGAAACTTATAATTGATAAGGTACTTAATGTACATATTTATCAAATTGATTGTACTGTTTTGGTGACACCAAGTTACTGCATCAAAGTATTTGTATTTCACTCATGTTTACCATGTTAATGTTAATCCAGGTAGATTTAGTCCCAATTTCTACATTTTATAACAGTTTGTGTATCACATCGGTAGATACGTACATTTAGCAAATTTTTACAGGAGATACGAATGGCAGAAAACTTTGTTAGGGCGAAGCGTCTCTCCTTGGGTCAAGAAAATATAACATGATCTGCTGCCTAATTGCAAAGTAGGGGCAATTTTACCCTTTTGGAAGGCACAGAAGCCCCCACTTTCTGTGAACAACACACTGCACTGACTAGAGAGCCCTAACATTTTCAAAGACAGCCAATAAGTTTGCATCAATGTCATTCAAAAGGCCATAATTTACTGCCCAAAATACTCATTCTCCTACCATTGCGAAGCCGAGGAACACTGGATGGACTCCCTGATATCAGCTTCTCGATCATATCCTTGGCTTTCTGCTGAACATCGTCACTTCCAAAGATGAGCACCTCTCCCTCATAATCACCACGGTTAATCTATCCAAACCACCAAACCATAATCAGACATCAGCTGTGGACTGTTCATAACACCGCAAATGTACAGGGGTCTAACTATTACTACACCAGTCTGTTTCTCTTAATGGCTCTTTTTATCATATAAGTTACTAGATATTACAAGGCCTTTATTTCTCTGATCTCTTCCATAGACTTCCACAGGTCATAATGTTATATCTGGAGTGGTATTGAAAATCACAAAATATAAAACATTTACATTAACATTTTAACAAACTCAAATATTTTAGTCTACATTTTTTAGCTATTAGTTTGACAGCTGTGCTGGTATTTTATGAAAGAAAGTTAAAAAAACAAATACGGCCAGGTATTACCACAACACTTACAGACCAGTTAAAAGGCTCCATGTATCCTGTGCATAGCCAGCTTTAACAAGAAAATGGAAATAAATAACTAAGAATACTGTAGTGCTGCATTATTAGAGTATTAAACAATGTCTCCTCAACTCTAGTCCTAGAGGTCCACTCTCCTGCAACGTTTTCCTTGCACCAAACACACTTGACCCAGCTATTCAGCTCATAAATGACAACATTTTGCTGAGTTGAAGAGTGTGATAAAGTAATGAAAGTGATCAAATGTGCTCGGTTGTGGGTTTCCTGGACCATTACAGCTTCTACAGGCAATGATTTAATCTCCTATGTCCAAAAAGCCCATAGGGGGTAACTTTGGTAAAATACACTATATGAACAAAAGTACTGGGACACCTGACCATTACACCAACGGGGATTTTAAAATAAAAAGAGCCAGAAAAAAAATAAAAAGAGCCAGAAAAAAAATAAAAAGAGCCATTGGCTATTGAACACAAAATATTTGGGAGCCAAACAATTTTTTAGGAGACACAATCTCTGTCAAATGTGATAGAAACAAAAAAACATGCAAAGAGCGTTAAAACGAAACAAGAAATCACGACATGGAACAAATTGCTGCCAGAGTAAAACATTGTGTTTCTCGAGTAGTTAATGATTATTTTTCGTATTATTTAGAACGCGCCCTGCAACAGGTTGCCAGGTCGTGCGAATCGTGTTAAACGAAACTCCATCTGTCAACAGTGCTCTTGATGTGTCGGTCGCGAACGAACAGTTCTTTGACTAAATTTGGGAAAACGAAGAGTCATTTGGGCATAGACATAAAATATTACTAGACTGACCATAGTCATACAATATTACTAGACTGACCACAGATATAGATTACTAGACGGACCACAGATACAGAATATTACTAGACTGACCATAGTTATAGAATATTACTAGACTGACCATAGTTATAGAATATTACTAGACTAACCACAGATATAAAATATTACTAGACTGATCACAGATACAGAATATTACTAGACTGACCACAGATATAGAATATTACTAGACTGATCACAGATACAGAATATTACTAGACTGACCACAGATATAGAATATTACTAGACGCTGCATGACCAGCTGCATTCAAACCAGATTCCGGGGGATTACATTTTATAGGTAAGGCTGAACAAATGATTTGAATTTATTTGTCCATTTTATAAACCTCAACCTTAACTAAGTCAGGCTAAGCTAGCAACGCTATGCATTCCCGTGTTCAAGACAGCCTCCAAACAATGTTTTGGCTAAACTTAAGCACTATAATATGGGATTTTATCATGGCCAAATATAATCAAACCAATTGTTCAGCCTTACTAGGGGTTATCATGTTGCACATTTTGAGTGCCGTCCTGTGACGTGCTAGTTTGCTAACTTGCTGAACCGGCATCATGTGGTCAAAGCTACCACTTGCTGTCTTTAAAACACAGTGGAGGTTTAATGATTCCTTCTGAGAAGATAGTCGAGGTGGTCAAAGCAGCGGAGTGTGTTATCCGACAGTCAACATGAGGGCAAGCAGTCAGTGCATCTTTGATCAATCAGTTTGTCCGAGCCACATTTTGGAATTGTCAACAATCATTTTAAGCTCTTGTTTAGTTAAGCTCTTTAGTTGTGTCAGCCTTCCACAAACTAAGGCTGCACCATATTGGCAGACTGAACACTTAAATTACAGAGTGGCAACACAGAAAAAACTGTAAGGCGCTTCTGTTTCAGGGATTTTAGATCCTGTCCTGTATTTATTTTATACCTAGCCACTATAATGATAACACAGTAATCACAGTGTGTGTGTGTGAGAGAGAGAGAGTGAGAGAGATACATTAGTAAAATGTTTTCAGAAATTATTTTCATCCACTTTACCAGCTCAAAGAGGGTTAGACTTTAATGGCGGGAAGCTAACAGTGAACGGTTAATCGTTAAAATCAGGTATGAATTAGCTTCTTTAAGACAAGATACACTAACTTGTCCTAACTGTAGAAAAACTTGCCTTTATTCTTGCTCCACTAGACTCCTCCAACTCTCTTATTTTGGCACCACCTCGACCTAAATGTGATATATGGGTTTTACACCAAAACCGTTAAACAAAAGCCAAGCTAAAATCAACATTAGCCTAGCTTGACAAGAAAGATGGCTTACCTATCACCCTCCCAATCAAAGAGGTTTCAACAGAAAGAGACAGGGGTGGCACTGAACCCAATCTATCACCTCTCTTTACTCTGACACTGCTGGAGTTACCCCAGGTCTGCAAGGTGGTCTTAGATTCTCTTTGGTGGTCTCTGAGCTTTAGCTGCTCTTTCGCTACACCAAAAAAGCCCCCTTTACTATCTTTACCACACGAGGGAAACATCTGGTCTGGATTTGTGGCTGTAGTAACAGGTGAAGGCTTTGAAATGGGCACTCCATTTTCATCGTATTCGTCTTCCCAGTCTGACATTTTTAAAGTGAACAACTTTACCGACCCGCCACTTCCCACTTCAAGCGATTTAAATGAACGGACGTGTCCTTCAACATCCGCTGACGTAACAGTCACGAGCACGAGAATATTTATGTTCTTTCATCCATTCACACATTTCTAGATATCTCAGAGGTACACCACGTGTGCAAAAGTATTGGGACGCTTGACCATTCCACCAACAGGGACTTTAATGACATGGCATTCAAATACATACACTTTAATATGGAGTTGGCAGCTATAACAGCATCCACTCTTCTTGGATGGCTTTCCAAAATATTTTGGAATGTTTCTGTGGGAATTTGTGCCCAATAATTCTGTAGAGCATTTATGAGGTCAGACACTGATGCTGGATGAGAAGGCCTGGCTCACAATCTCTGTTCCAAGTCATCCCAGAGGTGTTGGATGGGGTTGAGGTCAGTTCTCTGTGCGAACCAGTCAAGTTCTTCCTCACCAAACTCATCCAGCCATGTCTTTATGGAGCTCGCTTTGTGCACTGGAACATAGTCATGCTGGAATAGAAAAGGTTCTTCCTCAAACTGCATCCACAAAGTTGGAATCATGGTGTTGTACAAAATGTGCCCCAATACTTTTGCCCATATAGTGTATTTCCAGAGGTGAAGGAGCTGTCATGCTCTCATAAACCAAATTTAAATACCAGCTAGTGACACAACCATGACACTGTTTGTGAGTTCAAGTCTTTTGTTTATTTAAGTATGATAAAATTTCATTTTGCATTTTTTTCTCAATACCAGAGCATCAACTCTGTCATGTGCACATAGTTGAAATAAATTAATCTGCATGACAGAACTCTAACATTTTCAAGCATGTATATTAAAGCCAGTTTTTTTTTGTGTAATAAATTACTAAATTAGTGGCAAAAACAAAAATAAATGCTGCTTTCAACAGAAAGAAATGAGCTAAAGTTCACAGCCAGGCAGAATGTTCAACTATCTCAGCCTAACCTCCATTCAGTTTCCAGAAAGAGTCTTTATGGAAAGAAATGAGACCTGTAAAACTGTAGTTAAATGCAAAAAGGCACAGTCAAGCATTTGGTTAAAAAAGATCTTTAAAACTAAAAAAAAAAGTGTTAAGAAGATTATTAATATTATTAATATTACTACAGCATTATTCTGCAACTCAGACATAGAGAATCGATAGACAATGGCTACACAAATCAATGCTCAGAATGTTACGTACCATTCTTCCTATGTATCTGGATTACAAATAATAACATGATCATGTAAATAACATCCATCACATTCGCAGGTTTCTCTTCAATCTCTGAACAATTGTGCTTCCAATTGTTGTAAGCTACAGTGCCAGGATCATCTTCAACGTGTATCCCAGAGGCGTTGCACAGTTTCAGGGAAAAAAAAAGAAAAAAACTTAACACAGCTAAGCATGACTTGTAACGTACAAACAGATACAGACTTAACCTACTGATATACATATTACATTCTAAGTTATACAGATAACCAGTCTAGCAAAAGCACTTATGATCCACTCAGAATGAAACTGAATGGGAAATTCATAGAAAGAAAGGAGGATGAAAAAACATGTTTTGCTTAAGACTGTTGTGGGATGCAGAATTAAACCGAATACAAAGTAGTGATAAACTGTGTACTATGTGATGTTATATAATAAAACAATTAATTAAAAAATAAAAATAGACTTTTTTCGTACGAAATCAGTGTTGCTGATTATACTGGTACAGGTTACCAAAAATTAAAGAAAAATAAAAAAGTCATTTTGACTTGTTAATTAATTGGAATAGTCATGGTTTGTTATTTCTAAATGGAACACTTTTGGTCCAAAAGTTTGTAGACACCTGCACATCTAGCATTTCTTCTGAAATCAAGGGTATTATTAGGAGTTTATTCTCACAGTTGCTGCAATAGCAAACCTTACTCTTCTGGGATGACTTTACACTAGATGTTGGAACATTGCTATGAGGATTTGACTGCATTCAGCCATAAGCCTTGAACTAATCCCCACGGTATGTGATGGTCTTCAATCACTTCAGAGAATGCAGGTGCACTGCTCCACAGCTATAGGTCTTTATATCCCTCAAGCTGATGCTTGGCATTGGGAAGGGCAACTTTAGGCTCCTGTAAGAATGCTCTAGACCATCTAATTCTTTTGACAATGCTTTTCAATGGACATTATACAAACTGGGTGTGCGTAATTAACATCTGCAGTGGGCACATCTTAAAGCAGCAGAATTCAGAAGGGGTGTCTGCATAGATTTGGACACAGTGTATGTGTTTATGACCTTGTACCTGTTTTGCCTTCAAAGCAGCCTAAAGTGTCTCTTTGTGTAGTTAAGCACATGAGACCTCAACCTTGTAGGATGTTCAGTAATGTGCTCCAAATTGCATTTGATCTGATCAAAAGAAATTCCAGTGAAACTACTTCTATAGGCAGCTACGTTATCTGACACAAATGCAGTCACTTATGCTGGCGTTCCTGGACTGGTGAAACATTTGAATGGGCAGTCAAGTAAGACAATGCATTTCTGCGAAGATTACAGTATAAAGAAGAGACTGAATTATGAACCCTAAAATGGTGTAACAGAGGTTAATAGCCATAATGCATAAACACTTTCAATCCTATGTGCTGTTGCATTTTCAACATGCAGTGCCCATGCAAGACTGAGAGAAGAGCTCATTCAGTACCATAATCCTTCATTTGGTCACCCTTTCTGACACATTGTCCATGCAAATGATATGTGTGTATGTATAAATATGAACGTTATGATGAACACAATGTCTTCTTGTGAACTGACATTGAAAACAAAAAAAAAAGGGTGGGGAGTGAAGCTGGCATTCCCTTTCCTTTGGGAAAACAAAAGCACGTAAGGGACCAGAGGTGATGTCTAGTCTCCGGAGTGAGGCCGCTGTGCATTGGAATCACTTTAGACGGACGTGAGGCAGGCTGAGGGTCTCTGAACTGCCCATGGGTCCTGTCTGGCTTTGAGCTGGCCCCGTGGTTCCTGTTTGTATGAGCTCAGAGGAGAAGCAGGTGTCCGTGCTTTGCTGGGGAAGAAAGTTGAAATTCCCCTCGTTGGTGGCCAGCTCTTTGTCACTGATGAAGAGTTCTGCATCACCCCAGTCTGGCAATGGCTCCCTATCATTGGACTCATTGTTGCTGCTGCCACTGCTTCGAGCAGAGAGATTAGGGTGGCAGTCTCCACCAGAGGGAAGCATGAGGTTTTGAGCGGAGAAAGACTTCCCTAGTCCCCGATCCGACTGCAGTGGGTTGTTTGCTGCTGAAGACACGAGGCCCAGTGGATTAATTTCAAGACTCAAGTGTCTTCTCCAGGAGCCCTCTTCTTTGGGGCTCCGCTCTGGCCTGCTCCTTAGCTGTACTCTACTCTGAGAACATTTTGCCTCTCTACCTGAAACAGCTTCAGTCTGGGTGTTCAGCAGGCAGGTGTTAGGGCTCTCTGCCCTGCTCTCCTGCAGTGTATCTGAGATCAGTGTGGAAGGCGTGCCTGGAGCCATAGTGGGCAGCTGCAGAGTGTTTGTGTTAGAGTTGGAGGTGGGAAGAGGTCTGGTCAGCTCAGAAAAGTTGGGGTGACCTCTAGAGAGGTTGTTAGGGGTGAGGATAGGGGGAGGCGAGGCTGGGTAAACACTCTCTGGGCTAGAGGGTTGAGTATGCAGCAGTGGAGAAGGGGAGAATGAGGAGGCTGAGGTTGGGTAGCCAGTGCCCAGATTGAGTTCACTAGGGGCCAGGACAAGCTGCAGGCCGCAGGGCAGGTTGCCACTGGCCGATCGAGACACCCCACTGCCTGTGAGCTGTGTGGAGGAGGAGAGATCCTTACTCTGAATGGAGCTGTGGTAGTCAGAGGTCTGCTCCAGCTCAAACAGAGGAAGGGCTGATAGGCCCATCACTGAGGATGAGCCTTTCTGAAGAACCTGTCGGTATATGTCCAACAATGAGTCCAACTTTGACTCAATGGACTGCACCTGCATCACACAAAACAGTGAATTAGAAAACTTAGAATGTACTGTATGTTTTCTGTCAGTCTTTGTTGCTCAAACATAGGATAAACTACTTTTATCACATGCTCCTTAATGGTTCTTAGCTCCCAAATTTTAACTCTGTTTACAGAAGATTGGTTAGGAGTTAAGAGTGTGTTTATGCTCAGTGATTTACCAGCACATCTTTTGTGATAGAGGTGTGTTTAGCTTGGGTTAATTATGCCAACATACCCCATAACTTAGAGATGTTTAATAATGTGTAATGCCTGTGGGTTCAAACAGATATGAAGGGTGTGCCGACACATTTCACAACCAACAGGATCTTACTCTGTATAGTTCCTGAAGGCAGGTGCTACCCCATGTAATTTTGATTGCTGGTTTTTGGAAGTGTGGTTGTGAGCTTTTCTTGGCTGTCATCCCAAAGTGGTAGGAGACCAGATGTAAATGTCTACATATGTGAAAGTTTGAAACCTGTGTGTGTTTGTGTGTTTAGTGGTGAGTTTTAATAAATTAGCTTCAAATGTGTCTGTTACTTGCTCAATTTCCCCTCTTTCACTGGTTCAAATTCCTAAATGTCATGTTACAAGCCTGACTATTGCATCACTTTCTACTGGAAAAGGTCACAACATGAACATCATTATAATGCTCTTTAATGAGCCAAACTGGCATTTTAAGTTCGTTAATGAAAATTCAGATATTAAATAAAATGAATCAAATAAGGTAGAAGCGATTATTTCGTTATTTAGCACCATTCATTCAACATTATGCTAGGACATTTTGGAACAGGTGTAGCAGCACCATTCAGATACATGTTATTTTATGTCATTTTATCTATATCAATAAATTACAACCCAAATTACTGCACAGGTCAGAACTGTGCACTTATTTGACACAGAAACCATTATAATTTATCATACATGGTTAAAAATAAAGGCTCTTGCAAGGTTCTTAGGTTGGATGTACAGTTTTTAAAAAGAACAACTGTAAAAAGTTGAAAAAGCTGCACATTTCATTACATTTTTTCAAGAACTATACAATCAAAGGTTCTTGAGGAAACTTAAAGTAGTTCTTCTTCACTCCAGAACCTTTGATAGCAACTGTATTTTTAAGAGTGTGCTTTATGACAACATGGTCAGGTAGACCATGCTTCGTTTCTGTCACCTTAGTGAAGACACTGGATGACTTGATCAGCCTTTGTTTGTCTATGAATGTCTGGTTATGTGGTAATTTGGGTGTGTCCGTATCTGGCTTACCTGTCTTTCTACTTTACATACACGCCCCAACATGCTCATGTCATGCTCTAATGATTCTCCTTCTGGAAGGATCCTGTCCCTTATCTTCCTGTCCACAGGTATTTGACCCTTCCCCAGGATCTGATCCACCCTGTGGCACAAAATCACTCAATAAGTACAGATGAAAGATAGAGACACCATGAAATATTGGATCTTCTCTAACCAGAGCACGGCACAGGACAGAAGGACAAAACCTAATTCCAGTTAGAGAATAAGAAAGCTTGTTAGAGTTTGATTACCATCTTGTACTACATTATTTAAAAAAAAAGAATTCTTCAAAAACACAGGGAACAGAAACATTGCAATGCAAGATACAGGTATTGTCCCTGCCTTCAAAAGATTAAAGTTATTTTTTTGTTCTTTTCTGGGATGTGGCAGCACTATATCTCACTATGTTAATGAAAAACCTTAATGAGTATACCTATTCTTTAATGTATCAGTGAGATGTTAGATATGATTCTACAGTCCTTCACTTACATAACTAACATCATGCAGCTCAATCTGAGTGGTGCCAAGAGGAACCAGGTGTTTTCCTTAGTTGGGAAACACTGAAAAATATCTATTGCCTGAGAGTTCAGTGCTGAAGCTGGAATAATCTCTCAAACATAATGTTTTACTCATCGACAGAATTTGCAAAAAGAATTCTGCTGACAGAATAAATTGGATTGGAGATCCGGAACCAAAGCAGGACTAGCTCAGCTTCAGCTTTGAACCCCAGAGAGATGGTGTTAGTTCATTCAGATAAGTATTTGCCCAAGCCCAGCACTCTAGTATATGTAACAGTGGCTAGGCATGAGTCTAACCCTGAGCTGGTGTGTTTCTTCTTGCTTTGGCTGTAATATAAATGCAGAGAGGAAGAAGACAGGTTCCTGGCTTTGGTGTTGAGGGTCTGCTGTGGACCCAAGCCTGTGGCAGCTCTGTGTGTGAGAGAGAAGTGTATTTTTTAACATTTCTGTGTAAGATAAGGAAATAAGTGCATTAATTCTAGAGAAGCTACTCCAAGTAACAGAAGCGCAAGCACTGCTCCAGATGGACCACACATGTCAATAGCATGCACTAAAAGTGACTCAGTACTCAAGTAAATGTTGGCTTAGTTTTAGGTTTAATCTAGAGAACACTTTTCAAAAACAATAAAATGTGTAAAGTATCAGAAGCATTCTGGAATTAATCTTAAGTTCAAAGACGTTTAAGGAAATAGTTTGGGAAAAATCTAATTAACACGATTTGTATACAAGCTAATGTTAATAACAAACACTCCAAGTCAACAATTATCTGATTTTCTCTGTAAATACAGGCCCAAAACTTCTAACAACCCACTTAAACCACATCCAGTTCTTCATTAAGGTGGTGCAGACTCCTGGAGGTGGTGGGGAGCCATAAAAATAAAGGAAAACTTCACAGCTATGGAAAGACATTTTGGACAGCACCACGGTCAGAAAGGACTGATCTTTAATCAGATTATCTAATTGCCTCAGCGTTCATTTTTACAGCTCACAGTAAATTACACTCCTAAACCACATCAGACTGGGGAACCAATGATTACACTGATTTGTCTTTGTGTTTTGTTTGAGCCAGTTGAGATTTTGGGATGTATTCACAGTAATAATTTGGGTGACTATGGACTTCTAGTGTGTGTGAGCTATGTCAGCCTTGTAGCTCCAGTTGTACCCTGTCTTGACTGATCAAATAAATTGTAAGTAAGTGGGGAATTGTGTAAATCTGATGTTCTGCCAAACTATTCTTTAAGGCACACCAACATGAAATCACACAAAGTTAGTGTTTGCACACATTACCAAAGCATAGCCTTAGACAAAGCATATCATAATCAATAGCTGTTGGCAGATTACAGAATGAAAATTATACAGAATGCTGATCTATCATCCAATGATTACACATCTAAATACATACATTTCAAATACATCAATCACAAGAAAAAATCTACACTATATAGGTTAGTCCCACATGCAAGATATTATATTAGGGTTAAAAGTACAGAAGCTTTCATTTTCAGGCACGTAAAGGATATTATGAGGCCTAAAAGCAGACTCAGCAGCTTAAGCTTATGTGTCTGTGTGCAATCACTGCAAATGTTTTCTTACGGGGTTAATTAAGCATTTCACACTGTCACTGTCATGTAATATTAATATTTTATACATTAATATATTATTTTTACATTATTTAAAAACATCAGTTGCTTACAACATTTCATGATAAATGACCAACAGAATGGTCTAAAATGTCCTGATATATTGAAGTATTTACATTTTTTTTTTATTTTTACATCTTACGAGGTTTTGTTGTAAGGAAAACAATGCGGTCATAGATGACTCAGACACATAGCTTAAGCATGCAGTTCAACTCCATGCACGCTATGTTAAGTAACGTTGGTGGGGGACTATGGGTCAGCTGACCCTGGAGCTGAGTGTTTCCTCTTAGCCTGGCTGTAATACAAGTGCAGGGATGGAGAGGAAAAAGTCTTGGCTTTGCTGCTCAGGGTCTGTGGAGGACCCACTATAGTGTCCAACCTGACAGGAGAGTGCAAACAAGGTAAGGAACACAGTATGAGATGAAGCTACCAACATACAAAAGCACAGATACACATAAACTGTGTTTTATGTTGTCATTTATTTATGTGTGTGTATACTGTTGCTGTCATAACAAAACCTTCAATCACCAACGTTATAACTTCATAGGAGAAGCATTCTTAATGAAAGGTGTTCTTATAAGAATAGTTGGTTTACCCTAGATGTAGTTGATCGGTCAAGACATGTTTGGAGTCCAAACTGCTTTGCATTGGTGTAATGAAACAAACACTAGAAGTCAATAGTAACTAATTTTTGTTTTTCATAAACACATTCCCCAAACTTCTCTCACCCAGCTCAAACCACATGCAGGTCTACATTAAGGTGGCACAGACATGAAAATGTAGTTTAGGCAAGTCTGCAACATTTTGGGTGACTATTGACTTCTAGCGGTCATTAGCAACGTTAACCTCACTCCTTCAGTTCGAAAGTAAAGAAGCTAAATTTGGACTGAACATGTGTTAGCTGACTTGAATGAATGGTTTTTAGGGTTAAGAATAAAACTGTAAAGTTAAAGTTTTAGTTTTGTAATGTATGATAATGTAAGATAACTTATTATTTGTAATGTTAACCAAATGTAACCGATCCATCATCAAATAAGGTGAAAAAGGCAACTGACATGAGTTACAAGGTTTTGATATGACAGTGACCCCGTATCTTAAGATGAGATTGTCTGAAAGCAGTCAAGTAGAAACAGTAGGAGTATCTTTTAAATGGTATTCTTCCATTAATCTGTGTGCTCATGTCAGTGTCTTGATTAAAATAAAGTAAAGGTCAGTCTGCACAAACCTAGTCTGGAGACTCTTGATGCGACACAGCATGTCCAAGTGTCCAGCCGAGTACTGCTCAATCACGTCTTTCACATCGTACGGCCGCAGAGTCTCCTTGAACTTCTTCTTGGCCACGTGGAACTTCATTATCCTGCCAGAAGTAAAAGACACAACTTTTTAAACATCTTAACAGGAGAAAAGTCATTAAAATAAAGTTCTTTAAAAGAAAAAAAACCCCTCCACTCATATGATGGTTAGACACACTGCTCAAAAATAGCTTTCCTCTTCATAAAACTGTAAGTTGACGGACCCTTTGAAGGCTGAATCTTTCTCTGAAGACACTTTAAAGTGCCCATTAAACTGTCCATTAAGCAGAATAGCTTGACCAGAAATTCAAAGATTTCAGTGAGGCACAAATTAGTTTTTCATTATCCTTCCCTGCAAAGCCTTCTGCATGGCTTGTCTCAGAAATGAAATTCTAAAATGTTGTCAATGCTTAAGATAGTGTACCACTTTTCCATTGCCACTAGAGGGTGTTGGCAAACCATGTGTGGAGTATTGTTTACTGTCCATTACAAAAACAATATTGTTCAAAATGCAACTTAATACATTGATCCACATAAAGATCCAGGGGTGGATGACATTGGGAAGATGAGTAGAGTACGGTCAGTTCTTTAGGTCATCGCTCCACAAGGACAGAATGGAAGATACAGATGGAAGTAAAATATTGACATAGTAGTGAATGGGTCTCAGTAACACATGTTTTTAAGTCCTGGTTCTAGAGCCTGTCAGTTCTGCACAGATACATGTCAGATGAGCCAGTGTGCAAGCAGAGGCAGCTGTGGGTGTGTTCATCCGACACCCTGGGAAAGCACAAGGAGATATCTTAACTGTTTTGCCCTCAGAAGACATTCAGACTGGGCACAATTAGATGGCTGGGACTCAAGAGGCCATCTCAGCAGGAGTGAGAAACCTTGAGTAAAATGTTATTGTAACTCATACTTAGCTGCACAGGATGACCCGAATATGAGCTCAAACTGAATTATGACACTGTATTCTTTTCAGAATGTAAAGAAGGGATAGGCAGGTGAATTTTAAATATACAGGTAGTTAATATTCATTACCTTAATTGGTCAAATAAATCTGGGTGTTTTTGGACAATTCAGATTTTTTTTTTTTTACTAAATACAGTATGTGACAGCAAAGAGTAATGATGTTGCAAGTCAACATCTAAGCAGAGCTATATATGATACATCTAAAGCAAAAACATGACAAACTGTGCATGATGTAAATTGTACAATTAATAGTAATCATTCTACTGGCTAGAATGCAAAGAAAAAACATTAAATCAAGAATCAATTG
>JBBJLS010000148.1:18428670-18449263 GCA_037577275.1 Bryconaethiops microstoma | reverse complement strand
AATGGGTTAAATGCAGAGGAGGAATTTCGTGCTGTTCACACTGTGTGCTGTGGTGTGTTCTAGTATGACAGAATGGCGACTTTCACTTTCACATGCATGCGACACCAGCTCAAACTAAAACAAAGTGAGCATGGTTTGTGAGAAGTACGCGTTCAGTAGCTGGAAATATAGCCATTACTTGAAATTAATCTTGGTTTCTTTAGAGGGTGGGGAAGTAACTAGTAATGTAACTAATTACTTTTGAAAAGAAGTAATCACATTAGTAATTTGATTAGTTTTAAAGTGATCAATCAGTAATCAGTAGTTTAATTACAGTTTTAGTGTAACTTCCCCAACACTGGTAGCAACACAGTTCACATAATTGTAGTAACTGAAGGTATTGCTGCCATACTTAAGACTTATAATCATGTCAGAGATCAAAGGCCAAAGATTTTCAGAGAATTGGAGAATGGCCTGGGTTCCTCCCACTAACACACATGCACTAACCGTTTATTATAGCCGTGTCAATAATATACAGTAGCTGTGGACGATCTGAGTGGGGTTTCCTTAACGAGATTTACTGTATAATAAGACGGCAATGTTGTAAAGTACAGAAAAACGGCTGTGGAAGAGAAATTGCCTGAGAAATGCAAAGTCCAGCACTTCTCCCCCCATCAGTAGAGGCTTATATATGGCTCTGGGATGGATCTACGCAGCATGTGATGGGGAGGCTATAAGGTCTTTAGTGCTATTCAGCTAGATCTGAGCACCATCAATCTGGGCTGATGTGCCTTGCGCAGGGTGACGTCTACAGGGCATCACTGTCTCTGAGATGCTCCTGGAGGATAACCCGAAGCATAGTTGAGAGGAAAACAGAAGATATGTAGATTTCAAACAAATGTGTGTGCATTTGCGATGGACTTGATTTGTTCAGGCCCTCTGGGTGCACAGTGTGTGTCACTCTTTGAGACACATGAAACGCTTCCCTGGAGTCACTGTGGCTTTTTGCCTAATCAGCAGGAGCAATGATGGGATCTCTCTCAGACATTAACCCTCAGACCCTGTTCCTGATCTTAGACTATGGCCCCCGTCATCCCCTGCAGCTGCCTACAGGGACCTCAGCCCCCTCTGGAGCCGTACTGAACATCACCATCACGCTCGCACACAGTTCTCCCACTAATTCATACAGTACTGCAGAATAGTTTGTACTTTCAACAACTACATTTACATGCACAATAATGGTTCTGTATTAGTTTGACCACTAAGATAACTAAGATAAGATCATGGACATTTTACAGGCCAATTGTTATAGTGTAGTATGATAAGATCTTACTTGATCTACTATCTAATTTTAGCTCAATTAAAAGTGGTCAAGGCCAATGTTGAACCTTTAATGACAGATTTGGATATGTGAATTGTTCAGTCACTGCACTGACTTTCACATGGAGTTTTTGTAACATTTTTCAGGCTATGCCACATACCAAAATAAACATGTTAATTCAGATGCACCAGCTTTTATACAATTGTCATGTGAACACCTTTATGTAACTAACTAGACTAACTCTAGCCTTAGTTTGCCTGCTGTATGTATATAAATGTATCCTGTCTTGCCTTTTTCTCTCCCTTTTTGGTTACATACCTCCACTTTTAAATGAATAGGCGTTTGACATAGAACCCTATTTCTCATACAGTTCTCAGTACGTTTTGCACTGCTGAAAAGGGACAACAATTCTTCCTACACAGTGCAGGCAAAAGACGACTCTAGCTCATGAACAATTCAGCTTCTCTGTTTACCTCATTTCGATCTCTTCTGAGATTCTTCCACAGTAATTTCTGGTCGTTTCTTCTGCTCTCATTTCTGACCTCATTTTCTTACATGCGTCTTATATAAGAGTTCAATACAGAATCACTAAATAGGTATTTTCACAGAGTTATTGAGCGGAAGATCATGCCGCTATATGTGGAATGCAGTAGCGCTGACCTTCAGGAACTGTTCGTGATTGGCTCTTGAGTCTGAGGGAGGGGCGGAAGCGGGTTCGGTCGTTAAAGCTCCAGCTTTTCTGTACCTTGGCCGGGCTGCTCCCCTCCGCTACCTCTGTGCCGGGAGAACGCCGGTCATTCAGTGAGGTCTGCCTGCTCTTAATGCTTTGACCACGAGGACTGGCCATGCGCACCCGCTCCTTAAAACTCAGTTTCTGACTGCAAGGTGGTGACGCAGGCAAGGGCAGAGGCGAAATGGAGGTGAAGAGAAGAGATAGGAAAAGAAAAAGAGGGAGAGAGAAAAACTGATTAAACAGAGCTTCCTTGCCTAGTGGTGTAACATGAGACAGGCAAACCATAATCAATGACATATATCAAGGAAACATGTTCATTTTAATAGAGTTCATTCAAAAAATCCTTTCCTAATACATCTAAAAGTTCTTGCACTTAAAACACAGTCCTGTAGCCAAAATAACACCAAGAAACTGGCATGCAATGCAGGAGGTAGGCATTCTATAGATAACCATCAATCAACAGGCAATGTTTTCAGGCCACTTAGCTGTGATTATGAGTCTATATAGAGTTTGAGTTATGGGCCAGAATGAAAGACTTGAGGGGAAAAAAAACAAATAAGACGAGAAGTGTCTCTTCTAAGTCATCAAATTTAAAGGGCCCTTAAACTGACAGGTGCATGAGTCACACTGACTTACATGAAAAGTACCGTTGTGTGTGAGATGATGGTTACGGCGGTGTTAGAGATTAGAGGCTGGCTGAAAGTGTTAGTGCTTAATGCTCAGAGATGCCACTATTTGATTTTAAGCAGTCATGTACATGCACATGCAACACAGATGTAGGCTTAGATGCTGTTAAAATCCACTTTATTTTATGACAGATCATTTAAAACTGTCTATATAAGATGGAAAAACCCGCTTAAGCAATCTAAAATAACATTTCCCACACATCTGCCTTCATTGTATCATTAGGGCTGAAATGGTGCATTTGCTTCAGGTACTACTTGTAGTATGGGACAAACCTCGCAAGTCATAACCAGTCATTCAAAAATACAAAGGTGTAATGCAAAATAAAGATTTATCTTCTATTCGGCAGGCTCTCAGAGTCATTTACACCGACTTGCCAGTTTATTTGGTACACCTGTTTGAACTGTGTTGTGCCTCCTTTCGTCTTCAGAACAGCCCGAATTCTCCTGAGCATGGATTTTACATGATGCTGAATGTGTTGTGCAGAACGTTGCTGCAACTTGGATGGACAGTCTTGATTTGAACAGCCCTTTCCACTTTATTCCAAAGAATGCATGTTCCCAAGACCATTCAGTGATGATACTTGCCTTATAATATGGTGTTTTATCATGTTGGAATTTTCCACAGGAGGGATAAACTTGGTCAACAACATTCAGGTATGCTGTGTTGTTTAGATATTCTTCAATGAGTATCAGGGTCACTGCCAGGAAAGCATTCTCCATAGTATCATACTGCCACTACCAGCAGGTACTGCTGACAGGATGGCTCCACGGATCTCCCAGAACAAAGAAGTAAGTTGTCTGACCAGATCATTTGTTTACACTCCAACAGTTCAGTTTTGATGGTTCTACTGTATGCCCACTTATTTTTCATTGCTCACTGACAATGTTGCCACCTAACATGGTCTTCAGCAATAGGAGCCTTTTCAAGACAAAGTCCAATAAGCGGTACAGTATTTCAATGTGACATCCCTGATTTGGTCAGTCTGTTTGCTTGCAGAGTTCTTATTTGACCTCTCAGATCCATGTTTTTGTCCATATGATCAGCAATCACTAAACACCAGTTGATGCTAGAAAGACTGCTGGATGTAGACCACACATCAGTTGGGTGAAGCATGACATGTTAGAATGGGGGTACATAATAAACTGACAACTCAACATAAATCATTTCCAAATGTAACATGCAATGAGAGCCTAGGCTGCTTTAAAATTTGGGCTAGTCTAACTTCAGGCAACAGGCAGGAGGAAGAATAGTGGACACTTCATTAAAGCCCCATGGCAGAGTCACAGAGAGGAGAGAAAGGGATTTTCGAGTATCCATCATCGTCCATGCACCTGTGGTTAGTCAGCATTCTCATCGGTTATGTGGCCAGAGCAAGGGGGATGCTGGGTACCTATGTCTCCGTGTGGTATACCTCCTGAAGAGCTTCTGTCTATTACTATGACCCTTACTAGAGAGCGTGGGAGACAGATGTGCTTGGGTTAGTTAGACTGTGATGAGAAAGTTGAATTCCTTCAGTGAAACAAACAGATGTGTGGCTTGGAAATTCAGACACATACTTTGATGTGGAGGTAAAGGCTGAATATGTCGGAATTTGTTAATATTTGCATTTCAGAGTGCTGGTAAAGGCACTGTGAGTGGCACACATGCAGTAACTATACACACGCACACACCAGAGAACATAAAAGCCACCCTTGAAGCTTCCCTCAATTTGTTAGCCAATTACAGCAAGATTTTGTTCTAGAGCACTACTTCCTCTCATTCTGGCCAGTAAAATATTGTAAAGACGCTGAGTTATTTTATTGTCCTTGGTCACATACTGAATCCTACAAGCAGTGCTGGGGTATTTACAGCTTAGCTTTTTGTTTCGTGCCTCTGAGGTTGGGAAGACTATTTGCAGACATATATTATGACATATCTGCCACCCACCAAGGGACCTTTAGAACTGTAAATTGCTTCACTAAAATCCTAAGTGTCTGGCTCTACTGCTCTCACTGTAGATATGAGCCACACGCCCCAAATCCAATTACACCGCTAATTAAAAGCAGTGTAAGTTGAAAATTGGAAAAAAAAGAGCTATGGGTGTTACCATTACTTACAACGCAGCAGTAATGAGCCTAGCTGAAATTACTGGAAAATTAAAAGACCAAAGCAACTGCACAGCAGCACATTTGGCCGTTGAATGAATATTTAACTAAGCAATGACAAAGTCACTGCCACGGCTAAACATGGCCTGTTACTGTATAAGTCCTATTATACTCACGTCTACATTCAGAATCTATGGTACTACAGTGAATACTGAAATACTGGAAGAAGCGCAAAAAGAAGTGCAAAAAAAGAGAAAGGACAAAGATAGAGTGGGCAAGGAAACACATTGGAGTGTTGCCAACTTCTAAATTTCCTACCTAAGTAGCACCTCTCTCATTTCTCTGTCCCTACCTCTGTTCTCTTTCTCTTCTCTGTCTCTCTCTCTCTCTTTAAATAATGTCTGGTGAGTGCTTTGGCTGGAGTGATATTTAATCACTAACATAAATAATCTCTGAATGGAAAAAGCGCATCATGATGCTATCTGCAGTCCATAGAGTCAGGCAAGCGGTACTGCGCTCCGTGCTTTATGACAGCCAAAAGAGCTCTTTTTATACGTATTGTTCTTTCTTCCTCTCTCATACATGAAACACATTCAGGACTACAATCCTACATCTCATCCTCAAGCCTTTAGAAACTTTCTCCTGCTATTAAAACCCTCTAAACATACTTTTTGTCCCTGTAGTAATGGTGGCTCTTTCAAAATTGATAACAATGAAGAATGTGTTTTTGTATGCTATTTTCAAACAAGCACCACGTTGAGATTCTAAAGATGTGATTCTCGTCCTCATTTTTAATAGGTACATTCAAGTATTATGCATTTTACGGGAAAAATGTCAATCTAGTCTACAAGCAAAAATACATTGCAGCGGTCATACAGTGTAAGAATAACAAACCTGGTGGTGGATTCGCCCTGGTCTTTCCTTCAGTTGTTAGTTAGCAACAGAGAGGAGAAAAGGGTAAGAAGATTAATTCTTTAAGTGAAAAACAGGAACAATAAAGGAGAAAAGACAAATGGTTCTGAAATATACTGAATCTTTCATATAGTCTATGAATAATCAATATATTTCTTCCTGTGTTAAACACAATACAGTACACTGCAAGTCAAGAGGGAAGGATAATATGCATACACGCCCACACACTTACACACACTCAAGAAACAAATCACAGCATGAAAAACTGCAGAACTGAAAGCAGGAAGGCTGAATAAATAGGCACCAAACACCAAGCAGACATGCAAGCAGCAGGCACCGCACAGTCAAGCACTCTAGGAAAGCTCTAGAACAGATAATGAAGCCTTACAATGTAAGTCAACGATAACTGGAAAAGTGAAATAATGCATCCCTCTATCTAAACATGTGTGTGTGTGTGTGTGTGTGTGTGTGTGTGTGTGTGTGTACGTGCGCGCGTGTGTGTGTGTGTGTGTGTGTGCATGTGTATGGGTAGGTGTATGCTTCTGCAGGTAGTATTTTCAGGCTCTTTAAGATTTGCCTATTCTTACAATGTTCCTCGTCTTTCATGCTGGCCTACATAACTACGAGAGTCTCCACAGACTGAAGCTTCGGGAGAAAGCTGCTGAGGGTCTGCAGTGCTTATATGAACTGACATTTCAGTTTGAATACAATCCATATTCCATTTTAGCCTGTGTTTGGTGACTGCAGGACTACAGGCCTTGGCCTAAAAACAGGGTGAATACAGTGAGAGGGAATGTGAAGAAGTGATTATGCTCGGAAGCACAGACTTGTTTGCAAAGAGAAGGGGAGATACGAGGGCCACAGGAGGACAGACACCAAATACAACACCAGCTGCCAGAGTTGTACCTACTTTGTAGGGCTGCAGGTATGCAACGCCTTCAAATGAGGCTTCCAGGTAGCAATGGAAACCGAGTTCTCATCAGCCGCATAACTACGCCAAACACACTACGTGCAGAGTATACAAAAGGTAAACAGGGAGGAAAAAATGGAAACCAAAAGAAAAGTACACAAGGCAAGGAGAGAGCGGAGGGGTTGAAGAAAAAAAAGAAAAACAAACAAACGAAAGAAAACAAAACAAAAAAAAAGCAGATTAGTAAAAACCAGTTCAGGTCAGAGTTTTCTCATCAGTTCATTGCATGGATACATGCCTTTGAGGAGGGAGAACACTTTTATAGTACCGCCATGTGCCACTCAGGTACGTTCTGGAGCGGTCTGTGGAGTAGAGTCGCCAGGCAGCCTGGGACAACACACACACACACACACACAAGGACACACGCATGGAAACGGGTGTAGAGAGACACGAGCATGGTGAGGGCAAAGCCAGGAAAATAGAGAACCTTTCAGAAGACATTTTTTCAGTGAATGAGTTTGAGGTGTGTCTCTGTAAATCAGAGTTAGTGGCAAAGATTTACTCTGCACTTTGAACATTGTAATTGGTGCAAAACACAAGCAGCGCTGAAAGGATGTCTTTTGAGCCAGTGGGACACACACAGACAACATTAAAATAGCCAGAAGAGGAACACATAAGAGGTTGGAACAAATGTGCTGTAGCTAGTAATGATAAAATATTGATGTGATATAATAAGTATGTCAGTCAAAAGTCACTATAGTAATAGTTAGAAATTGCAGAAAAATGCACTAGAAATTGCAGAAAAAATGTTTCATTTATTAGTTTGTTTGTATGTTTGTTTGTTTTTTTCCCCTTATAGAGGCAGTTAACTTACTTTCACTTTGAAAATCAACAAAACAACAAAGTTAGTAACTTGACCGGGCTGTTATAACTTTTGGGTCTAACTATCAATAAATAAGAAAATTAATCAAATGAATAAGCACATTAAAGGTCTCCTTTTAAAAATGAAAAAGTGTGACAGTAAAATCTATGACACACATATACATGCATTACCATTCAAACAACTGGAATAGTCTAGAATAGCCACTGTTTCCAATAATAACAAATGCTGTTTGTATTGTATCTTACCCAAACCGTACAACGTAAGCAAATACAGTTAACATCCACAATACCCCATATTTAAAAGTCATAACAAACCTTGAGGCAGATAACTTGTAAGAAATGACTATAGATTATTACACAACAGTCCTCATCATTTACAAACTTCTTCTTGTTCCCAAAAAACTTGAAATATTAAATGAATCTTAAATTTTAAAGTATCTTTTTGAATGGTAATGTACACACACACACACACACATACACACACACACACACACACACACACACACGCACGCATGCACATAGACACAGCTACATGCCACAAAACACATATACCACAAAACGAGCAAAGGAAACAGAGTGGATGTGGTGAATCTAGAAGAAAGTTTGGATGAAGCTGGAGAAAGTTTTACTTCCCGCGATGTGAAAACCTGCAGAAAGCACCATCGAACACATAAAAATTCGCAAAAGCAAAAAGTGTCCAAACATCATAATCCAGTTGTTTATTTTTCAATATAAAATCAGCCGAGTAGGAACTGCTGGGAGAAACATGACAGAATATGACACTTTTCCTGAAGTTGTATGACTGTGATAATGATCACTGCAGTACAGATTATCCACCTTAAAAAAAGAAGCACTGAACACACAGTGAAGCAACAGTGAGATAGGAGGGGTATACATGTAGCACACAGATTCCTGGAACAAACTGGTTTCTGCTTTTTAAAAGGAGGATGGTCGTATCCATTAGGAAGAACTGTCATCCTTGGGGAAACCCTCACACAGAATTCTTTCCATTGAAACACATAATTAATATCTGCTGGTGTTTCTTTTGGATCTAATATGATAATGGGCTTCAGCAAAATCAGTGTGTGTGTGTGTGTGTGTGTGTGTGTGTGTGTGTGTGTGCGCGTGTGTGTGTGTGTGTTATCGTTTGTTTTTCCCCTCTTGGATAAAATGTTCAGGAGACTACGGAAACTGCCTTTTACATGCACACAAATAGACGGAGAAAATGAATTAGGCAGATGGTTAAACCCCATCTAACTCCTCTTTCATCCCTCCAAACCTCAGCACTAATCATGGTAAGGTTAAAGGTCAGGAAATGAGATGGTTACAGAAGGTGTCACCTGCTCAGAAGCCAGTGTTTCTGAACGTTTGATCATGTGTTCAAACAGAAATACGAATCGAAATCAGCATCTTATATTCAGTTTGAATGTGCACTCCACTGTATTTACATTATTGGCCAAACGGTTGCAACAATACCTAAAAACCATGGCCTAATAAATAGAATTAGCTTAAATTAAAGAAGTTAAGAATGAAAAACTTAATAAAGATGTATTATATAGTATGCTAAGACAGCCTTTCTTAATCATGCTCCTGGCGACCCACAGTACTGCTCTGTTTAACTATTCCCTGCTACAGCAGGGAAAGGTTTCAGCTGTTAAAGGTTCTTTAATCAGTTTATGAGCTAAATCAGGTGTGCAGAATCAAAAACTACTGTGCAGTTTTCTGAGTCATGAGGAGCTTGATTAAAAAATAATAAATTCCCAAAGTATTACATTACAATCAGACTTTATTTAAACTAGATGTCAATAAACATGATGTGTTGCGCTTTGTTGTGTTGGTTTAATACGCTGATGAATGGGAAATCTCTCCCTGCTTCCACACTTCCATCCTGTAATGTATTCATTACCATGTATTAGATTATTTTACTATGCATATGGATACAATTGTTCAGTACTTAGCTGCTGAATGTCGTCTTACTTAAATGGGTACATTTCTGATCAGTAAAACAGGCCTGAGGGTGTCCAGTGAAGACTTTACCTGTATAAGACTGGCAGCTGGGTTTCTTCTCTTTTCAAAGTGCTTCTGTCTGTGCTGCTCCTGTACCTTAAGAGCAAAGCCTGAGCCTAGAATCCCCTACAGACACACACATAAACACAAATTTCTTATTAAGTCATTTATTATATGGCAATCAATGGCTCCAATAATTGCCCTCTGTCAGTGCAAGATGAAAGAGACTTAAATTCAAACAAAAGAATTTCAGTTCCCCCCTAATTCAACAGGAAAAAAGTCACCACAACAAAGAGAGTCTTCCAGAACTAACAAAAACTGTTTACTGGAGTGATTAGAAGCGATCTTGGACAGCACATGACACCTGACGGACATTAGTCTTCATTTGCGAGAGCTCTGAGAGAGAAACTTCTGATAGAGCACTAGCCACACAGAGCTGGCAGACATCCCTGTGCTGGAAGGACGTATGTGTGGATCTGAACACTGTGATCTGAAGCACCTTGGATTAATATCGCTGCATGACCTACCGCATGCACAGATGCTTTAGCAAGTGGGCCAAAACATACAAGCATAAAAACAGGGAGTAGAATTTCTTAGAACAAATGTGTCTCTTGGTTTCAGACTTTTTCACAACTGGATGAGGTGGAAAATAACAATCAGAGCATTTAGAGTTTTTAGAAATCATATAAACCTGTAGCAACACCATCCATATAAAACTACATATTATAATATCAAGAATGTCATAATCAAGAGTTCATGGGCAATAACATGTTTATTAATATAAAACGTTAGGGTCTGGCTAAAGTCTTCTGCAGATATGTTGACTGGTATGTTTATTGGCCATTTTGCCCTCTAACTTTGCACATGTAGAATGAATCAATAAACAAATTAAATTATGTTTTGTCAATCACTATGTTTGAATCAAACAAATGAATTTAAGAGTCTGTAAATCATTCATAACTCATCAAAGTAAGGGACTGTTACCAACAAAAGCATGAAGGATTTCTTATATAAAAAGTATATGCATATATAAAACTAAGCCAGCCCCAGTCCTGGAAACCCCCAAGCTTTGCACACTAGCTCACCTGATTCAATACTTGAGCTAAGTGACAAGATAACATTTTTTAAGTCATATGTGCAGAACATGGGGTCATCAGAACTGGGACTGGGAACCATTGGAGTAAAGGAACTACGACTGCAAACCAATGGAACACTGTGGGAATGAAAAACATGTGCTGTGTTTGTTTTTGGCAAATAGAAAAAAAAAATCACTTTTTGCTTCCACCCTTTTGGCCTATAGTGTGCAGAGCATAAGCGTTCATGTGAGGGCATGCTTGTGTGCAACCTGTGGCTAGCCTGATCTGTTCTTTACTCACCGCAGGCAGAGCAAAGAAGGAAATTCCCAGCAAAGCGAAGCCCGCCGACAGCAGCCGGCCTGGCCACGTCTGCGGCGTCTTATCGCCGTAGCCAATGGTAGTAAGAGTGATCTGCGGATACAGAGAAATGTGGTCAAAGGTCAGAGTTTGGAAAGGCACGTGTGTGGCAGCTTCAAAATCTGAAGCGTACCAGCACCTCGCAGGCAGGTAGCATTAGATTACCCTACTGATTACAAGTCCAGAGCAAATGGCAGTGCCCAGACGCTATCTTCAATCAGCCGAGGACGAAGGGGGAAGATCCCACACACGCTCTGGTTTCCTCCACACAATGGCTATACGTGGGGTTCAAATGGAAAACTGGCCACAGCATAGTGGATATTGTCCCACACTGTCTGTACTGATCATGTTCCTGCGAAAGGCTGCCATGCAGCGCAGCAAAAGCCACATGCTGGACGCACAGCTCCACTTACAACAACCCCTGTCCAATCTGCCATATTAAACGGTCATGAATATCCAAATCCAAACAGAGGCCTACTCTAGAGTTACAGCCACACAGCCATTTGTGTTGCCTCTGTCCCTTCTGTGAGAGTAATATATCGGTAGCCTGCATTAAAAAAAGCATTAGTCTAACGGTTCCTGCTCCTTTTCCACACCAGTAAGTGAAAGCTTCGGATTCTTGCAGGCAGGAGATACTTAAACACAGCCCAGGCCAAAACAAATTCAACACATCCAGTAAAAGTGAACAATCTGTCAAATGCTGAGTGTGCTGTGGCCTTTCGGTGAGGACTGGGAGTGCAAACCCACACAACCACACACACACACACACACACACACACACACACACACACACACATAATCACATACACATACAGACTCCTACTCTTCTGCTTTTCTCCTTTACGCTGCAGTCAGCCTGGCAGCTCTACACTCAAGCCTGGGCTGCATCCAGCGTAAACACTTGTGGTAGTCTATGAGTCCAGCACTGGTCAGCTGGTGTATCCAGCTCTCAAAAAGAAAGACTAGTGCCTAGACACTGCCACAAACTGACATCATGTCATCTACTTTTAAACAGTTGATGGCTTTTCTTTGGTTGATGGGAGTTGAAAATTAGATTCATGGATTTCTTTATTTCACTGGTGAGGAACTGTGACAATGTCCCTGGTAAGTGCACTGCTGTGTAAGGAGGTAGTAAAACCATCATTTTGTTTTTATACTCAACAGGAGGAGAGTACTTGTGTGCAGAATACTATAAGGACAAATTATATATATATAAAAAGGCCTGAAGGATTGAGTGGGGGGTTACAAGTATCAACTCAACTACTTCATCAATGACCAAATAACTATGGAAAGCTATGCATTTGGCTACATCAGGTGTACACAGGACTCCATGTAAAAATGGAATTGAATATTTAATTGTGTCTTTCAACTTGTTTGAGCATTATTTGTGTGTGAGCAAAAAAGTATGGTAGAGTATAGGTAGACTTACCGTTCCCCACCAAAGAGCATCAGCATAGGTGGCAAACTGCTTGTTAACCTCTTTCTCCACCAAGTAAACCAGGAAGGATGAAAAGATCAGTACCAGAAATCCAATGTACCAAGCCGTTACCAGCTCCTACAGACACAGAACAACGTAAAGCATCACCAAAACATCAGTCTAACTGGCAGTGACAGGACAACACCACAAACTGAGCTTATGTTATATGCACTCAAACAGATGATGGCTTTTCCTTGGTTGATGGGAAGAGAAAATTACATTCATTGATTTGTCAAATCTGTTGGTCATGGTGTGTGCACTGCTGCTGAAGTGTGATGGGACAAGAAAATCAGTAGTGTAAGCCAAGGGGAGATAGAGGAGTAAAGCGGCTGTTCTGTAGACCACAGTGTTCAGTAAGGAGCTGAAGCCCATAATCTGTCCACTAAATGGTGGGTTTCTGAGGGCTGAGGAAGTCTGTGGTTTGGCCTTGGTTCGTGGCAGGAGCTACAGCCTGGACAGACCTACAGAAAGACAGGCTGAAAGCAGGGTCACAAGCTTAGATTCAACAGGAACACTCACACACACTCAAGAGCATGACTTGGCAGGCCTTTACCTGACTCATATTTATCATCTGTCCATGTTTTTGGATTTCAGCCCACTTTTATAATGTAACTACCCACAGAGTTTTATCTCCCACTTATTTGCTTTCTCAGTGATGTTTTGTTTAGTACTTTGGGTTACTCTAAACTGCAAAGTCTTTCTCATCTTTATTCCACATAAGTTTACAAAACAAAAACTTAAATAGATGCTCATATGCGTTGCTAGGTAAACTAAGCCTGTCTTGACATGATAAAGTAAAATGTATACAATTCCCCTTTAGTGTCTAGAATGAACTGCTTTTTGTGTATAGTAACATATACTTTATAATTTAATATATATGTTTGCAAATGATAAAAATGGACAACATTAGACCACACATCTCAGAATTATAGTACCAGCCATCTTGAGGCCTGAACTGTACGCATAAAGTTGTTTATCCGACGTGTCAAATGCCTCATAAGCAAGTCTTTTTAATACCTCTGCATGGTTTGAGGCAATCAGTTGATGATACAGACACAATATTAACTGGGGAGGCTTGAATCACTTAGCTCTGATGTGAAACAAAAAAAACAACAACAAAACTTTGGATATCATTCCTGTCTTGGCTGGTCCACTTATATGGGATAAGAAGAAAATAACATAAACATGATGCCTTGTCAAATCATAACTTTGAGCAGAAAATATTGCTTTCACTGAAAGCAGACTCACACATCCAAGCATACCTTACTGTGAGCATAGACTACCGATCCCAGCAGTTTCCAGGTGCCCCCTCGTCTGTCCATGCGCACCATCCGCAGGATCTGCAAGAAGCGGAGACTGCGCAGAGCGGATGTGGCAAAAATGTTGCCCTGGCTGCCGGCAGACACCACAGCGATGGATGCGATGAGCACGATAATGTCTATGATGTAGAGAAAAACAGTTCCAGACTCTATTTACACATCATGGGAATAAGGCCTGTTCGTTTGCCTGGGGCACGAGCACAACAACTAAATCAACACAAAATTCTCAACAGTCATTACTGAGCAGCATTACAACTGAAAATTATAGCTGAATTCTTAGCTGTATCCATGATTATTCAAATGCAATTATGGTTCATCCTTGCAAAGTGACATTTGAATCATCATGCATATCTGAATTTGCTTCAGTAATGTCCAAAGGAAAACCTAGAGCACCTAGTAGTATCAGGGAAAGACCTACTGCTTTTCTCAGAGGCTCCCTGGGACTGCTTAGAAAAATAGGTACAGTATAATGGGGAACTACAATGGATTGTTCACATGTCTGTCAACTCTCTCACACATAAGAGGCAAAGAGAGGGGCCAAGGAAGCCACATCTTCTCCAAACACCAAACCAAATTCTCATTTACAGCCCACCGCTGACTGACCTGGGATAATATTGTTCTTTGCTCAAATGACACAATTCTTATTTTCCAAAAATGTACACAGATTGAGTTCAGCACAATACAGCTCAAAGCATGAAAAAAATCCATGTCAAAGCACAGTGACAGAAAGATATTCCTAAATAATTTTTCTGACCAATTATTTTTTCTCAGACTGTATTATTCTATAACTGATTATTCTTTCAGCTATTATGACTGAACCAATATGTCTCCTGCATTTCTTGTAGCATACCTTAAACTGTCAGACTGTCAGATTTTCTCCACAGATTTAGTCATTGCTGATTCCACCTCACTAGCTAGGCCTCACACCAAGCTGGGTGGCCGTTAACGTGCCATTAACATCACTGGATGACTCAAACAGGCTTGGGGGAGAACTCTAACTGCCAATTTTGTTATGTCAGCTAATAGACAACCACACTGGCTTGCATCCCGCTAAAAGATGGGGGAGAGGTGGAGGGGCATCCTATCCGCTCAGAGAGAGTGAGGCCAATAATGCTATCAGACTGAGGCCAGTAATTCTGGGGATTGAATCTGCGACCTAACAGTGACAGGGCAAATGCTTAGAAAGCAACTTTGAAGCAACTTTATAAAGTATGCAGTACAATCACATTCAAACACAACAGAATGAAGCTTTTAGTTGGTTTTGGCATTTGCAGAGGTATGATCTACCTCTGGAGAGAGAAACCTTCCACTTATTTGTTCTCCACATCGTGACCTTATAAACCTGTATATATTTACTCAAAAACATATTTTCTGCTTCTATTTTGGATCTCAATATAAAACAACTAATTTCTATCAATCTTCAGTCTTCTCTCAAATCTATCAATCTATCTATCTGTCTATCTCTCTGCAGAAAGTATGGAGCCATAGCAAATGTGGACAGGAGAGTACATTGACAAAATGGCTGCAGTATTTAATGTGTTTGCAAAACTCTGCAAGCTGGATGAATGAGAAAAGGTGTGTGCTTCTAATTATCCTTAGATGAGCACACTGAATAAAGAGCTTGACCTTCATTTAGGAAAAACCTTTCTTCTTTGTATTCTCAAATCACTCTCACAGAGGGAAATTGGATCTCATGTCTTGTTAGTTATGTCAGAGCCAGCAACCACACTGGTGAACTAATGTCAGGGCCCAGCATCAGCTAGAGAGGTATAAAGCTCCTCTGCATCACTCTGTGGAAATTCACTGTCCGTTGTGACAATATACACAATCCAGTACTTTTGGATGAGCTGGCATGGCGTTTGTAATTCTGAGCTAATCATCTGACCTCACTAATGCTCTCAGGGCTAAATGCAAACAAATTCTTACAGCAATGTTCTTCCAACAGTCTTCCAAGAAGAGTATAAGCTGTTCCTTTAGCAAAGGGAGGACAAATGCCCCATTAAAACCCTTGATTTCAAAAGAAAAGATGAATGAGGCAACAATCACCGACAATACAGAGCATCTTTTGATGTCATTATGCTGAAACAGGATTTTGCACAGGCGTCCATGGATAACTTACAGTACTCCAACACCCTTATATGGACAGAACCATGGCCATGTGTGTGTGTGAGTGTGTGTGTGAAGCTCAGACATTGATCTGGACTCTAGAAGCCCTGCTATGATTACCCTGTCAATTTCAGCTTTGCAACATCATCCATCAGCATCAGCACCCAGATTCTTTCTCACCTATGACACAGAATGGCTTCCTGGCAAAACGCAGTCGTCCCTGCCATCCTCTGTAGCGACAGCAGCATCCAGCAGACCAGATACGAATGATGTACTCCAGACCAAACACAACGATCATCACAAACTCCTGCAGGATGCAACAGCACATCACCTCATTAACCACATCACACTCAAAACATATGATGATTAGACAGATCTTATGGCAATTTCTGTTACAGTATACTGTAAAGTTGCAATAAAGATCCTGTTTTGTTGGTGCAGCAAATTTAAGGGAAGTCAAATAACCTTTACTTATTTCACCTACTTCAGCACATACTGTGACCATGAAGCTATAATAACCAATAAGCTAGCACATAATAGATGCCTTAGTCAAGAAATGCTTTCAGCTTATTACTAAATTTAAAATAAGACCAAGTACAATTACCTCAATAGTGTTGTAACAATAAATCTAAAGCTGTTATTTGTATCATGTTTGTCAAGTACTTATTCAAATTACTGGTCTTCTTTCTTGCCTCTTAAAATTCATGTACATCATAGGTTTCCATAGATGAAACTACATAGTATGGCTTGAAACATGGTTTCACCCTCGATATTACATTCTCGCAAATGTTATTAATGTATCACTACAGTAAAACAAAAATGTTTTATTTTATCTAATAAATGTATAAAATTGTGTGTGCATTGATTTGAAAAGTGTGCAAGGTTTCTAAAATTAGCAAAAGAAAGCATTCTGCACAGAGTAAAAACAAAAATGCAGCAGCAGTCTCCACAGTGTTGCACAGTGAGCTTTGTCTTCTGTCATGTACAGAGAAAAACCTGAGTCTGCAGCTTGAGCTGGGACTCCAACGTGCGCTGCAGGAGCCAGTAATAGTATCTAGTTAGCGTAATTACCCCTGGAGCTCATTTATCAGTGCCAGCGGCCAGCCCTGCTAATTATACTGTTTGATAAACCCAACGGCATTCAATGGGTCTCTCAGCAGATTAAAACATCTGTCAGTAATGCACATTACAGCAGGGCTGACAGTGCTGCAGCATGCTTGAAGCTCTTTTCTACAGCAGTCAGCACCCACCGTTCACATATGCACTGCCTGAGGAATCCCTGTAGTTTTCTGTACCAGTTAGTGGTTTAGCATTTTTTTTAACGGACTGACATCAGAGTGACCATCATCCAGAGCAACACTCTGGCGCCACAAAATCTGCCACTACAGTAGCTGGGACACATTTCACTGGGAATTGGATCTACATAAAAGACACAATAGTTTATCAGCAAGCATAGTTTATGCCCACATTCAGAATGTAATTCATATTATGAAGGTGTCATTATTAGGGATCTGTATTGGCATATAGCTGCATAAAAGAGGAAATGTAGATTTGACCAATATTTCAAACCAATAATTCATATTTATTGTACTCCAGAAGAGCAAAATGCAACATTTATTGAAAATGCTAATCTGGAGGGATGCAATCCTGATTTTTTTTTAATGATTATGTATTGTAATATATGTACATAAAAAAACCATTGGCTTTCAGTGTAGAATTAGTCCCTAATTATTATCGAGTTGTGTAATTTCAAGAATGATAAAAGGCCACTGAAATGTGAAGTATTTTACTATTGTTTGCTTTTTTTTTTGAGCAAGAAGGACTCAAATACCGAACATGTACGTAATATTATTTAATGTAATCTGCATGTACATTAATGCAAACATTACATAGTCTATTCAAAGTAAAACTAATATCTTTTCTCCATTATAACATCTAAGTATTTTCTTTATAAATACTGCAACCTCTTGGTCAACATATATATGTGGCCTCTCAGTGTATTCATCATTCTGAGACTGTGAAGTTCATATTCTGCATGATCCCACAACTCTTCTCTGTGGGATTTCTGCTATGCTTAAACTCTGGGCTGGGATTTCTCTGGCATTCAATGACACTTGAGTATGACTTCTATCCACTGTCACAACAGAGTGTGCTTTCTTAGCCCTTCGTCTGATGCACTGGGCATTGGAGGCTCTCTGTTTTCTCATCAGTTGGAGAGAAGCCCCCATTGACCTTTCTCAGGTAAGATATGAGCCCTCCCACTGTGACACTTCAGCAGATACACAACCCCAACAGAGACAGCACAGACGTCACATGGACACCATGGGGCTAGTCTTCTTCACCTGAGAAGACTGCACTCACCAATTAAACAACAAAGAGTTGAAATGTAGCTCAAAAAACACAACAAACCATGTATCAGATTGCACAGACCGCAGATGGCCTTGGAAACATTATATAAAAAAACAATGGATATCTGAGACAGAGTTTTAGCTTAAGCTTAATAAAACTGTAAAAAAAAAAGAATGCACTGAATAAATTCAGATGTGTACCACATTTCCACATGAATAATCAGTCATATTCATAGCAAAAAAATTATAATGAATGAATATATAACTGTGTTCAGCCACAAGAACATTAATGAGGTCAGGTATTGATTTTAGGTGATGAGACCATAAATACTATTCCCAAGGAAGTGAATTGAGACAGTCCAGAGAACACTGTTCCAATGCTGGGGGCATTAGGCAAGGTGACCTGAGGCTAATGTGAGGCTACGCCATCCCATTCTATTCGCAGTGGTTTTTCTATGAATTTAATAGAAGCTGTGTGTACACAATGGAATACTAGTGTAATCAATGTGCGCACCTTAAAGTAGCTGAATTCATTAATCAGGATGCGGGACTGGATATTTTTTTATACATATAGTGGATTACAAATACTGCAAAAAGCATGTAAATGAAAACTTAACACAATTGTATTGATGTCTTATTCATGTGGAAATTATGCACATATTTTAAATAAACATAATGCATCACTATTTCCAGAGCAGAGTTCAATTGCTCTGTTTCTGTATTGTGTGTTAAAGCACTATGCATGCAGAGGTGTGGAGTTTGTGTTCTCACCAGTATGAGCAGGCAGTGGTTGGACAGGTCCATGTAAATTGGGATGGTGGAGAACACAGACAGGACCAGACAGCCAAACACCAGGATGAAGCTGCCAGGAATCAACACACAAAAACAAAACACTTTTTATTCCTCATTAATCATCCCTGCATGCAAGGTTTCTTTCTGTGACTTTAATCTCACGAATGAGCACTGATCTCTATCAGCTGAGCAAAACAGAAGATTGACACTGTTAAGGACGCCCACGCCAAGCTTTAGTCACGCTCCACTTCGCTCAGGGCACTGACCGAGCTCTGCTATCTATCAAAGCCATCGAGCTGTGGGTATAGTGTGAGACAGAAAGTGGATCAGTGGCTGAATCTGAACCTGCACTCACTGGCTTAGCTTTTAATCAGCTACATCAGAGACTGACCAGTGATAAGAGCAGGGTTACACGGACCGCAAAGTTCAAACATCACTGCACACACACTTGTACACACAAGACATTAGTGATCACGCTCCTAGACATGTGATGTGACCTAGCGATGGATATATACTCCAATAAAAAAGAATATTCGATTGGTGGAAAACGTAAAACAAACAGAAAAAATGCATGTAATACTGTGATTTTTTTAACACAACAGATTATGAAGAGAAACATGAATTATATGTCAAAAGAGAATTATATATCTACAGAGAAATATATATATACTGTATATTAGTTATATACAAAGTTATATTAGGTACTGCTTAAAATTTTGCACAAATGTAGTGATGATAAAACTAATCTTTTGATCATAGAGTTGTGTGCAAAAGTCTAAAGACTCTTTCTGCACATTTTAGTGTAAACCTCTTATTTGTGCACTGAGTGTAAAATAAAACAGGAAAAAATATATTAAAAAATAAAGTAGAAAATGTAATTTGACCAGGTTTACCCAAACTTTGACACACGACTGCTGGGTTGGATGGTTTGTGAAGTTTACAGCATACTGTCTTTAAAATGTAATCAAGAGTTGTGTTGGAAGAAAGTTGCCAGTGGGTACACCACTGTTTCACAGAGGTCTGTTTTTGTTCTAACACTGTTTTAAAAATTGTCTGCCAGAACACATCCCATAAAAACCTGAATATCTAAATCTGAATATCAGTCCAATGATCCCTTCCTACCAAAGTTCTGTCTTGCTCATGTTTTCTGCTCATGTTGAAAATGTACATTGTTTCTGCTAACAGCAAGTCAACTCAATTTCAGGTAATTTTTTATCAGCTGTACATGTAGTCACCAAATGTGAAATTATTTGATTACTTTTGCTGGTTATTAATGAATACCAAATAAACACCGAGATTATATTGTTTTAAATGTTTTTGTGATTTTTTTTATAAGTGAAAATGTGGCAAATGTCTTCTCTCTAGTGTTTCTGCTTCTTTTTATGGTGCTGGGACTTTTTATTCAACTCTAATTTGTCTTCTTCTCTCCCCCTCATTCCCTTTCTGTCCTCTTTCTCTTTTGGCTTTTAGGAGGCTGGTGGCTGAACTGTAACCAGAGAAAATGAAAAAAATGAAACTATGCATATGTGTATAAGTGTGTGTGTGTGTGTGTGTGTGTGTGTGTGTGTGTGTGTGTGTGTGTGTGTGTGTGTGTGTGTGTGTG